>VZZY01020881.1:31785-191440 GCA_013400335.1 Eurystomus gularis
TGATCTGCTGGCCACAGTTCTCTTGATGCAGCCCAGGATGTGATTGGCCTTCTGGGCTGCCTTTGCACACTGGTGGCTCATATCCAGTTTTTCATCCAGCAGGACTCCCAAGTCTCTTTCCTCAGGGCTGCTCTCCAGTATATCCTCTCCCAGCCTATACTGATAATGCTGGTTGCCTCGGCCCAGGTGCAGAACTTGGCCTTGTTGAACCTCATAAGGTTCATCTGGGCTCACCTTTCCAGTCTGTCCAGGTCCCTCTGGATGGCATCCCGTCTCTCAGGCATATCAACTACACCCCCCAGCTTGGTATCATCTGCAAACTTGCTGAGGGTGCCCTCAATTTCACTGTCAATATCATTAATGAAGATATTAAACAACACTGGTCCCAACACAGACCCCTGGGGGACACCACTCGTCCCCTTCCTCCATCTGGACATTGAGCCATTGACCATCACTCTCTGGATGCATGCATCAGCATGCTTGCTAGTGAAAGTGACTCAGGGATGGAGACATACTTGTAACACAGAGACTCCATCAACTGCACTTTGGACATAACAGTGGGGTAAGAAATGAACTCCAGAATAGGTCAGGTAGTTTGGAGTTGTTCAGTGATCCCACCTGAAATACTATTTTCCCGTTTATTGTTGTGATGTTGAAGATGTAAGGAATGAAGGCAGGTGGATAGAAGCCCCATGGAAATCAAAAGGAAAGGCATTTTCCATCAGGATTCTTTGACAATGCCATTATTCTCTGTGGTCCAAGATCAGCAAGGACAGACCTTCAGGGCACACTGCAGTATGTCCTGTAATTGACTGAGGGGATCAGTAGTTTACTGGTATGTTTGTTCTTCACCTGTTGTACATTCCTTTCTGTTTGGCTCATTTTCTTTTTCCTCAGTCTGATGTCATTTTTATAGATGAGGCATAAATGGAGAGATTCCAACAAACCTCTAGTAGCTTTTTCCGTTGACATAATGCTTTATGCTTTTAAAACTGTTTCAGATAAATATGATAATTAATAGAGATAGTCAACAAATTAGGAACACAAGGCATTTTTGGAGGATGAGCAAAGACCACCCGGTTTATCACGTGTTTCCCTTACACACATATCTTTCCAGCCCTATTCTAGCCAATTGCTACACAAACAGCTCTAATATTACAATCCTAACTTTTAATGGTTATGTCAAGATTGGCAACAGTCGTAATTAAAAAGTGTGCTATGTGCTTGACCAAAGAATCACAGAACATCCCAGAAATGATTGAAAACAGGGATGCCAGAAACTTTAGCTGATCATTGTTTCCATTGCTTCCATGACCACTCGTCATGCTTGACAGATGTTTCTCTAACCTGTTCTTATATGTTTCACGTCAGCCGTCATGTTGCTTTGGTCTCACAACTAAACCAATGTTGCACTTCAATTACCACCCTTCTACCACTCCTGCTCCCTAACAACAGGAGTTCTTACTCCCCCAAATTCCCATCCAGTACCCTTAATGAAATAGATTTTGGGGTGACAGCTGAAACTGGGGATATGTTTTACTGTTCCTGGGTAAAAAAAATGTCTCCCTAGAGTTTAATTCCATAAAGCCCCCTAGCACAAATTAGAGCTGCATTTTCTCACCTGGGCATTCAGAGGCAGGTTGGGTTTACCAATTGTGGTAGCAGCAAGGGTGGAAACTTACTTTTCAAAAGTCCTGAGAACCTGATTCTCCTTTCTTTTCATGTATGACGTTTTATTTAAATAGATGCTCATAATAGAAAGCACTCACAGTGCTTTGGCACCTTTGGCAGACCTTGAAACGTATTGAAATGATCACTTTGCATTTCCTTGAGCATAGCCCCAAAACACAGCTAGATCAGAAGGAAGGAAATGAGTTCACCCCTCTGCCATCTGCAGAGTTTTACGTCCCTCAGTTTCCCACCCACCTCCTTGCAAGTGAGGAATATGATTCTCTCTCAGAGACTAATGACTGCATGTGACTTTCCAAGACATTGACTTTCCAAGACATAGAGAACTTCCTGCTGTGCTTCCGCTCTTACAACAGTGGGGCTCAGCAATAGCACATTGCTAAGGCAGCTCCGACCAGCTGCCATAGGTGAAAGAGAACACCTCTTACAAAAGGCCTGGCTTCCTAAGACTGGTTTTGAAAACCCAGTCTGGCAGACAGCCTGTTGCCAGTGCAAGTCTGTGGAGAGTCCGCATTTGGTATTTTCATGAAGGGAAATGCCTCATCAGGAGTGGGAGGCTGAGCTGATTAGCTGCAGTCTCCAAACAGAGCCGAACCATTGCCCTGTGCAGAGCACAGCACCATCAACTCATCTCCAGGTGACACAGGCTAAAAAGACAGTTGCAAAGTTCATATCCAAACAAAGAGAAAAAGGATGATGATTGAAAGCTCTTCCAAGCCTCCTTAGTCTGGGTCTTGGCAGACCCTACAGCAGCTACTGCCTGCAGGACAGGCAGAGCTGAAGCTGGCTTTCCCAGAGCTGCACACCCTGGACTCTGCCCTTCAGACCTGCATCCTGCTGGAAGCTTGGCCCAGGGAAGAACTGTGCGGCATATGAGACTCATCTGCTTAGCCTTGATATTTAATCAGGAGTGGATAATTTGTGTGTAGGGCTGTGTGTCCACAGGCAAAGGAGATGGAAGACTGGGTTGCCAGAAATGGGTGCCTAATTTAAGCACAGCTCATGTGGGATTTTTTTTTTTTTAAATAGTAGTTAAATGCATTGGAGACAAAAAAAAGTGAGACAAATCCTGTTTTTTAGACTTTCCCTTTAACAAAGGAAATTATTTGCTTTTCCCGCTTTTTGCTTCCTACATATCCCTCTACACAAGGATCCTATCTGTAGTGCTTTAAAGTTATGAAGGATGGAGGAACAGGGCAAAAACTGGCATTACATTCCCTTGATTTCCCATCCCATTCCTATGGGGATTTAGGGAGGAACTGCACCAGACACAGCATTTGGCAGGGCTTTGGTCTTTATTTTTTTTTCTGAGCCCAGAAAGCTCTGTTTCTGTTTGGTCCTGATGAGACTGGTGTTGAGGAATTTACCACCAATGAAAGGGCCGCTGAGCTCTTGGGGAGGATGAGACCGCAAATGTTCATTGTTACTCCTGGACAAGAAAGGAAAACGGCATGCACAGTAGCCTTATTTAACCTGTGTGCTGCCCCTCAGACAGCTTGACATCACGCCTGCCGCGATGGCAAAACAGTGCTGCTCTGAGTCTGCAAAAATAATTAGGATATTCTGCTGCTTCAGGGACTGGGGCCAAGCAGCCAAGACAATCTGCCTTTGAATGCAATCAATCAAATGTGAGTTTCTGCTCTGAAGGCTGGGAGGGGAAATGCCAGGAGGACAATTTGAGCACTAGCAGAATGTCTGGCCCTGGGGCCAGGCAGCGTACCCATTTGTGCTGAGCCACTCAGTCACTGCTGTCTGCCTCTGTCCAAGAAAAGGACAGGACATTTTAAGAAGGTTTGTCAGCCAAGACTTTTTGATCTTCCAGTATTTAAAAGATACCCAAACTGTTATCATGGTTACTGTTGGGTTACTGGTGCTAACATAATCACAGCAAATTCTAATGAATATAATGGCTTATCTGGAGTCATCATGACCAAGGAGTAATGGGAAAATGACAGTGTTCCAGTATTATCACATTTGTTTATGGTTGAAAATACAGTCAGGACAGATTCAGTTTATTTTTCAGGTTGAAGAAAAAAAACCTTACAAATAGTGTGGCTGAGCACCTGTTAGACCTCTTGCCAGTCTCTGTCCAAGCTTGGATCCAACTGCTTTTCACCATCACGGTGAAATTCTCAGCTGCAGCAGTGCTGTAAATTTGCCCCTCATTCATTTTTTCCTCTAGTTACAGAAATGAAATAACACTATTAAAAAATGCATCAAAACAAGCCTGGAAATATATTTGCTGTAGTACAGAAAGCAGGAGACAGGAAGACTTCTGAACAACAGTAATTTCTGTGCATATGTACTCAAACCAAATAAAATTTGTCTGGTAAGGTATATATTATTTCTTCTAGACTCATTTTTCTGAAACAGTGGAACTACCACATAATTTGGTATAATGCCTGCGTGCTTTTTTTCTAAGTCAGGCATTGTTTGTACTCTTCCCTAAAGGAGGGAACAGTAACTTTTACACACAATGTGATTTATTGCCCCACTTGCTCTTAAAGAACACAGACTTGCAGTCGGATCAGTCTACTGAATAAAATTATTGGTTGAATAAATCTGAGGAGTGAAAGAAACTCTGTGAAAATTCTCACCAATATTTCAGTCTGCTATCTGAATAAAGCTCTTTTGTTCAGACTTTGTGAACAGCCGAGTCCATAGAGTACATATTTCATAGCCCCAGCATTAAATATATTTTTCAAGCAAGGTCCCAATGAAGTAAAAGCAATTGAATACTGGATTGCTGGTGTTTGCAATGAGAAAAGATTAAAGCAATTGGTAAGAGCCATTCACAGAATCACAGAATCATTATGGTTGGAAAGGACCTCCAGGGTCATCAAGTCCAACCTTTCTCCTAGCATCTCTCTAACCACTACGCCATGTCCTCAAGCACTGCATCTATTCGTTCTTTAAACACCTCCAGGGATGGTGACTCCACCACCTCCCCTGGCAGTAGTTAGTCCAGTGCCCAACTACCCTCTCAGTGAAGAATTTCTTCCTAATATCTAATCTAAACCTCCTCTGACGCAACTTGAGGCCATTTCCCCTCGTCCTATCATTACTAATTTGAGAGAAGAGACCAACACCAGCCTCGCTACAACCTCCTTTTAGGTAGTTGTAGAGGGCAATGAGGTCTCCTCTCAGTCTCCTCTTCTCTAGACTAAACAAACCCAGTTGCCTCAGCCGCTCTTCATAGGGCATGCTTTCCAGCCCTTTCACCAGCTTCATTGCTCTTCTCTGCACCCGCTCCAGCACCTCAATGTCCTTCTTGTACTGTGGTGACCAAAACTGGACACAGTACTCAAGGTGCGGTCTCATGAGTGCCGAGTACAGGGGCACAATCACCTCCCTACATCCTGCTGGTCACACCATTTCTGATACAGGCCAGGATGCTGTTGGCCTTCTTGTCCACCTGGGCACACTGTTGGCTCATGTTCAGCCGGCTGTCCACCAGCACCCCCAGGTGCTTTTCCGCCAGGCAGCTTTCCAGCCACTCCTCTCCATAAGTTTGTTTTTCAAGAAGCAGTGCAGCCCTTGCTGCAGCTATGCCCAGGGCTCACTACCTGCGTCTCTGATGCAAGGGATGGCAGACAGCGCTCAGTCCCTTCCTCCAATTTTATACTTGGGCACTTGGGTCTTCTGGTTCATGGCCTGTACTGTCTGAAACTGTGTTACTGAGCTAGCACCATGGCTAGATGTCATTGTGGATGTGGTTTCCCTGGTACAGAGAGGGACTTGCTGCCTTTTCAGTCATTCAGGGATGACCATTAATAATCTGTTCTTCTGTCAGGCACAAAGATATCTCACCAGCCAAGCAGATCAAGGCAATAGACATCTGGCAGTCAGTTATAGCCCTCATTTTAGAGCTGAGGATGGAAATGAGGAGGGTTTCCCTGCCATCCCACATCAAATATCCTCCCATGGCCTCCCAGACCCTTAATTCACAGCCCTGCTGACTCCTCTCCCTTTCCCTTTTCTAGTCTCCCTCATGGTTTCACACATCAAAATGCTCTCTGGAAAACAAGAAACCCCAAACCATTCCTGTTCACTGACATCGGGTAAGCCAGGCTTTGCCCTGAAAGTGTGCACTGGGCTCCTATCTGGGGGCCGTTGCGGAGGTGGTCCAAACTTGCTGCAGTGAAGTGGCTGGAAGGCTGAGCCAACCCCCCACCATGCCACAGGAGAGGGTTCTGAGAGGGAAAACTCTTTAGAAAACAAGGGAATTAATCACTCCTGGGGGTGGGAATGGCAGATCAGAAGTGCAGAACAAAGGGAAAAGATAGTTTTGATTATAAGAAGATTCATAAAGTCATTACTCTGAGAGAAACCCAGCACCTGAGGAAGGCACATGTTGCTGTGAGAGGGAGAGCAGCAGAGGCTTTAACTTTCATGTGTTATGTTTCTTGGGCCAAAAAGCAGAGATCACACTGGGGATGCTGTTCCCGAGCACCGCCACACACTAGCTACTAAGAAATGAGCTTTGTGGTCCTGCTCATGGACGTCTCCCTGGGGGATAAATCCTCACCCTTTTCAATGATGCCCAGGCTGGGAGTCGTGTCCTTGGTCCAAACTGAAAGGATATTAACCTAGATTGCTTGTGGGTGTAAGCAAAGACAAATGATCGGTTGTACAACCATAACTCTTCTGTGTGGAGCAGACCTTTGCTGTTTCCCTGAACCAGTAGAGTAATGAGGAGTATTTACATGTTAGAGCAGCAATAGATCTCACAGGGACAGAGATCGGGGATGGAGCTGCTTGGAAAATTTCAATGTGAAACTGAAAAAATTAAAATTTAATGAGAAAAGAAGAAAACTGCAGGCTGGGTTTTAGCTTTTGGCTGAAAACCAACCTGAGGGTTTTTTTTTGTCAGATGTTGGGGGAAATGCTTCAAAATGGCACATGATGAAAGAATTGTGGTTTCCTATCAAAAGCAAGAGAAAAACTTCCAGGAAAGTTTTTGCCTAGTAAAAAATGTACTTTTCCATTGAAAAAAAATTTTAAAAGATTAGATCAGACAATTTCTTCCCAGTCCCAACTAGGCCCAGCATTCCTGAAAAGACCATTTCCACTAGATGTCAGTCTATTGCCATGCAATAAAACCAAATGAGCCAGAAATGTCATCAGGAGTTTTTCAGGATGAGAATATTTCCAATGAGCTGTCTTCTGTCAAAAATGTTGCCAATAACTCTTTAATTTCTATAAAATTCCTCATCTTTGGATTTCCAGAGGTTTTCAAAGTGATTGCAACACATTCCATGGACTATGCCAGCCAGATATTTTTCCACTACCACATCTAACCCCTGACTGACCTTTGGTTCACCAAATCTTTAAAACTTTAAAGCAACATCTGAATAGCATAGAAAAGGAATTTAATGCCCCCCTAATTCCTCCACCCCTCATACCTCCCCCTTCATTTCATGGTTTTACTGGTTTTCTGGACATAGAGAAACACGTATCTTATGTAGCTGAGGTATGTGTACACAGCAAAATAAATATTTCTGCAATATTTTACATAGTGGAACTAAACACTTTTCTCCTTGATACCAACATGGGGGTATACACACAATGGAATACACAAATGGGGTGTAGGCCATGAAACATGGCCTTTAAAAAAATTTCTGTGACTGTCTTGCTGTCAGCAGTCATTCATTTTGGAGTGCAGGTGTTCCATGTAAAGGACAAAAAGGCCATTGGAGGTAATGACTACAGAAAACGATATTCTTGTGTTGACTTTCATTAATGACTTGACTTCTTGGGAATTTGTGGCAGTTGTATTGCAAGAAAATGGCCATCAGTTTCTAAAAGTTTGTAAAAGTTGTGGTCTGGGTGGTGGGCTGTTTCAGTATATTCTACTTTCTTCAATATTGTTTCTTTTCCAATGAAAATGTGTAGAATTTACTTCTGGCATAGAATGTAATAGGAGATATTATTTAGACCTATTTAAACTAAAAAATGATAGATTTAGACTTGATATAAGGAAGACATTTTTTACAATGAGGGTGGTGAAACACAGGAACAGGTTGCCCACAGAGGTGCCCCCTCCCCAGAAGTGTTTAAGGTCAGGCTGGACAGGGCTCTGAGCAACCTGATCTAGTTGAAAATGTCCCTACTCAGTGCAAGGGGATTGGACTAGATAACCTTTAAACATTAACCCAAAACATTCTACGATTCTATCACACCTTGGAAATATCTCCAGTACAAAATCTCCCAGGGCATATAGGTTGAAATATTTGCTTGATAATCAGTTGTGATTCCTTCATGCTCAGAAGAAACTCTGTGTCCTTAGAAAAGTTATAACATTTTTTCTGAAGAAGATTTTTTTCTTTGGTACAATTAATTTGCATCCAGTACTTGCTGTTGAATTTCAAGGGGTTACATAGCTCCTACACTTTTTAATACTGGACTATTGGGAGACAGATAATCAGTTGGCAAAAGAAAAAAATGTGTATATCAGATTTGTGTTTGAAAGAATGGACAAAATAGGAAAGAAAAAAAGACCTCTCTCAGTCATAAAACTTCAAAGACTCAGCTTTCTTACAGAATGCATGAGTGAAAACTGAGAAATGGACCATCTGATATTAAACACCTTCCTGTTCTGCTATGTGGTGAGCATCAAGCCATGCTTCATAGCAATGGCCTTGGGATAGACCAAGGGAAAGTTTCGGTGACCATCTGCCTTATGCTGGTAATGAGAGGAACACACTTCATTACAAATACTGAAGCCTCATCTTCCCCCAGGAGGCTGCTCTGATTGAGCTGTACAAATTAAAACTTGTTTTTTATTTCTAAGGGAATTGGCAGACATAACAAAGTGTAAATAGGTAGCTAATAAGATAAGACTCTTGATGGTGACTGGAGTTTAGTGCTGAGAAAATTTTCAGTATTGAGACCTAAGAAGTTACACACACATAACTCACTCCAAAGGAGCCTAAAGAGTTCAGCAGCAAAAGTTTAGGAGAAAGCACTAGCTACGTACATGTTCTGACTTGCAAGCACTATTTCCAGACACATTTGGCTTTCATTTATGTCTTACTTTGCACATGAGGTCTGTCTCACAGGTGTAGTGTGTTCCAGACAGAAGAGATCAAACAAAATTGTTTAAATCTGCCTATTGAGATTTAACACATGATGTATGCTGGAAGATATGATACAACACCTTTGGTGCTCTGTAGTTATTCATAATTTGGAACATACTCGTATTTAAAGGGGTTCACTGGAAAACTGTTGTTTAATTTGTTCTAGCCTAACACCTTCAAACCATCAGTGGGATTTCCCAGTAACTGCAACTGTTTATATGAGCTGTGACCTCTCAGGTGGGCCTTCTTTGTTTTTCATGTGGTCCAGGATCATTAGACTGTCTGCTGGAGACAGTTATTTCCCCCGGGTCTTTGGCAACACAAACTGACCAGTTAACACAACAAGGAAGACAATCCAACCCCGCTCTATCCCTGTGCAGTTTCACTGTTGCATGAGCCCTGGCTTACAGGGTCAGGAAGCTTTAACTCTTCTCACATAATAGTCCAGGTCCCCTAGCAGATGGGAAATAATAGTGCTTTTGGCTTCAAAATTTTCTTCAGCACACTGCAAAGCCATATTTCCTTTTTAGCTAGACAGCAAGGTTAGGCTTTGCACGTAAAATCATCTGTGAGCATACTTTCTCAAGACAAGTACTCTGGGTACTTGTCTGGGTACTCTTTGTACAAAGTCCTTTGACCAAAAATGTAAACTTTGGAACAGGCACCAGGAAGCAGAAGAAAGACTAAGAAGTCTAAGATGAAGCAAACTGTTGCAAAGGATAGGAATAGGTCTCCAAAATGGTAGTACAAATCCTGCAATCATGAAAGTGGTCCAGAAAAGGAAACTGGGATAAAGTACTGCCCTTGCACTGAGGAAAAGTGGCTAGTTGGAAGGGGATAAAAAGTGACTAGAAAAAAAGGAAAAGGGAAAAAAAAGGAAAGCAGGCACAAGAAGTTCCTCAGATCAACTCCAGAAAGAAAGCCAGTAAGGAGGTTGCATAAAACAAAAGGACATAGCGAAAATATGAGACATGAGTGGAAACACAGGGATGGTATTGCTGGAGAGCTGAAGCAACTGCTGAAAGAGATGACAGTAAAACACTGGATCAGTTCAAGTAGGTCCTAAGTGCCAAAGCTTGCACTGCTTGGCTTGTTCGTGGTAACAGAGGGAAAGTGCAGGAAACAGGGAAGATGGGGGAGTGTGATGGCAAAACACACTCCAGAGGTGCTGAACAGATTAATACTGCAAACTGGTGCTGCCTGAGGTTAGAGAAATGCCACGTACCTGCAGACAGACACTGTGATACTGCAGACTGCAGAGACAGAAAGGGGAGATGGTGGAGAGAAGTGGAGCATTTTATGCAAAAGCAGTAATGCACTGCTAAGATATTAATAACAAAACCTCTTTGAATCAATTTACTTTAAAAAAAGAGGTTAAAATATCTGGAGAGATGTTTAAGAATTAAACAAATTGCTCTGCCAGGACAATCTGCTGTTAGACAGAGGGAAAGAAGCATGAAAGGGGATGACTAGCAGTAACCTTCAGTCAAAGTCAGACTGAGAGGGAAAGATTTCATGTCTGGACATCGAAGATGGATAAAAGACGTAATAAAAAGTTGTGAGATTTTTCAAACATTGTTCTTGCCCTAAGCAATGCTTGGCAGACTAAATATGATTCTTCTTCAAGGTGTGAATTTAAGTTAGCATTCAGGTCTGACGTATGGACTGAAATGAGATATGTAATATTGCTATTACTGATTATCCATGTCAATTATATTTAATAAGAATATATTGTCATTTGATAATAACAATCTGAGACAATAAGGAGTTTAAGGATGAGTTTTCCACTGGTGAGGCAATGTTTAGCAAAGCTGTCTTTTAGGAACAAGAGTCCAGGAAGCAACTGTTCCTTCTGAGATTTTTCAGAATGAGAGATTGTGACACAAGTTCTAAGAGGGTCACAAAAGGAAATGAATGGGATTATTTTGCCTATATAAAATAACAGAGGAATGCCAAAATTCCTCATTATTGACAGCCCCAGGGCACATTGCTGCAAGTCAGTGTTGCTGGGACAGTGCAGGGAAGTTTGGACAATGTCCACTTGCACTTTGCCGAGTTCCGATTGCTGCTTATTCATTTCTCACTTTCCATTGCACTAATGCCAGCATTTTTCACATTTGGCAAAGTCCAGCTGAGTTAATTAAATCAGAAGTGAAAAAGACACCAAGTGATATCATAGATTAAGCCTATTGTGTTTTTCATACAGGGGGTTTTCTCAGTATGCTCTGTTTGGAACATGTAAGAAAAGTCAAAATGTTGTATTTTTGCCCCATTTTTAGTGTGCGTGTCGAGTAACGCCCTTCTGACTGTGCCATCTTTCTCAGGAGAGGTGTGACAGCTCTGTGCCTGGCTAGATAAATTACAGCAGGGCAGTCTTAGTGTTCAGACAAGCAACCAAATTGGTGGAGTTTGACAAGTTATTACAAGGTCAGCTAAGCCACAGTAATTCTGTGGATGTGCTTTAAGCCTATGGCAAATTTGTTACTGTAGTAAAGCTTCAACATATTTCATTGCAGTCTAAGAGATCCGCAGCATCCAAATTAGGAGTTATCTTCTGTACTTACTTTTCTGGAAGAGTTGCAACACAAAGACAATGAGGATTTTGTATGAAGGCTATATGTATGATATGGTTTTGCAATGGTTATAAAATATGCCTTCTACTGTCCAAGCCTAAATAGTAGGCCTTTCTTTGTCATCAACCTGTTTTGACCTTTATTTGCCCAGAGAGCTGAATAGCTCAGATCTTACCTCTAAGCAGTCCTCCTTTCCCCTTCCATTTGTGGTGACCATTTTCCTCTCTCACACCTGTATGTAACCTTACTTAGTCAGCCTTCAGACTTGATTATGGAAGGACTGACAGCAGCTGGTAAATAATAATGATAAAAGCTTTTGTAGCAAGGACATTACCCCTCCAGGTACTCCTGCAAAGGTGATGTGTTTCACAAAGACCAAGTGTGGTGAACTGACCCACATATTAAGAACCAAGGAAGGATGAGTTTACTTTCTACAATGACAGCAGGATTTGAACTCTACAGACTTAAATTTACTCTACCTTTTTTTGGTTTTGTTAACATCTTTTTCTTGTCAGGTACTTATATTTTCAAAGTGACAGTATTTAGTGAATCTTACTGTATAAGAAAGATAGGCTTTTATCTGAGATAGTGAGATGCTGTGGTGGGTTAACCTTGGCTGAGCGCCAGGTGCCCACCAAGCCACTCTGTCACCCCCCCTTCCTTCCCCTCTCTCTCCTCAGCAGAGCAAAAAGAAAGGGGAGGAATATAAGATGAGAAAACAAAAAGCAGTTTTGATAATAATAACAGAAGCAAAGCCAAGCAAATCCGAGCGCGGAAGCAAAGGAAACAAAGTTTTATTCTCTACTTCCCATCAGCAGGCAATGTTTGGCCACTCCCTCAGAAGCAGGGCTCCAAGACGCGTAGCGGTTGCTCTGGAGGACAACAGCACGGCCCCCCCCTCCTCCTCCTTCTCCCTAGCTTTATAGCTGAGCTGACGTCATATGGTATGGAATATCCCTTTGGTCAGTTTGGGTCAGCTGTCCTGGTTGTGTCCCCTCCCAAGATCTTGCCCACCCCATCCCACTGGAGGGGTGAATGTTGGGATCCTTGCTCAGCAGTAGTCACAACACAGGTATGTTATCAGTACCCTTCTAGCTCCCAGCACAAAACACTGCTGCTACGTGGAAAACCAGCTCAGCCAGACCCACTACAGAT
Source organism: Eurystomus gularis (assembly GCA_013400335.1). Taxonomy (NCBI): domain Eukaryota; kingdom Metazoa; phylum Chordata; class Aves; order Coraciiformes; family Coraciidae; genus Eurystomus; species Eurystomus gularis. Next base: position 44,282 of record VZZY01020881.1, read on the forward strand.
GCACAACTTGGTAAAACTGAATTTTGTTCTTCTTTCCATTAGAAAAGTTATTTTATAGTTCTGTGGTCTTTTTTGCATGTAGTTATTCATCAAACAATAGTACAAGTCATTCCCATTAATAATAGAGGAGGCTATTCTTATATTTGAAGCTCTCACAGCATGACTGCATGAGAATCCAATGAAGTCAGAACATAGTAAGCAGCTACCTGATTTCCTCAGGTACTATTAATGGAGAGAAAACTGAACTGCCCCTGAACTGCCCACATGCGTAAGACAGCTTTCCATGGATTTTCCATTAAAAGTTCTGTCAATTTGCTACAGTTCTCTTTATTTGTTGAAAGCAGCCCAACTAATGTAACAGAAAAGAAGAATTAGTTAGAAGTGAGAGAATAATAGCGTGAATATCAAGCATCTAAAAGAGAGTGAGAATGCATGGGGGTGTCTGAAAATTCCCAAAGGGAAATGTTTGAATACACAATCTAGTTATGTTTAAAATACATTTTTAATCTGCAGTCACTTGGGGATGCTCTTGAGTTGTATTTCAGCTTTGGAACAGATAATTGGCAGAAAGGAATATATTACTTAATTGTTCTTCCATTTTCACTCCTCTCTCAGTTGAATCCTAAATTTAGGATGGGGTCCCACAGCATGCTCCTGAGCTCTTTCCTAGAGCTCTCCTGCATGGACTCAGTGAGCGAGGCTAGACTCATTTTGAGTTCTTCTGTGCCAGAAATGATCAGCCCAGGAGGTGGGATTCATCTCACTGTTTCCAGACATCTAAAAATATCCACTGAAAATTAGTTGTTCAGACTCTCTTCATTGTTGCTAGAGAGCCAGAGGTCCTTCTAGAGAGTACTTCATCTCAACTCACCGTAAGCCAGATGGCCAACTCTTCTTTGACAGCTTCTGTGGTCATACAAGAGTATTATATACTAGATTGCACAAGTATTACGTACTAGATTCCTATTTTTTAGGAGCACCCCTTCCTAAGTTCCTTTTCTCTTTTTTGGCCTCATGGACTAATCCAGTCCCATGTTGCATTCACTGTACAGCACAGCCAGGATCTACCTGGGATACAGCAGAGAGAGTATCATGCTACAGAAACTAGCATGAGGCATATGACCAAATGATCAGAGAATTTTGCAGTATCTCAACTGTAATGGGAATCTAAGGAGCTAAACCATACCTTGAAACGATGCTAAAAATAGCTGCATCAGCTCTGCCTTGGTATTTCCAAGACGTCTGTTCATGCCAGCCTCCTGTGAATGCATTGGGGAGCTGTCTTCTGAAACTGCAGTTGCTGAAGATCTTGTCCTGGAACTATTCTGATGCATTGCGGCTCATCTGAAACACTTAAAAAGGGTTATTAAAGTGATAAAATGATCTAGTCAATTTTGACTTTTATACAAGGCCAGATAAACCAGTCACATTTTATTTTTCAGTATATATCTTTCTGTAGCACCTTTTCCCTCAGATAGGCATAATCCTTAACATGTTGAGTCTTTGGATAAGAAAGTGTGTTGGTTTAGTAAGAGCTGCGGGGTAGCCGAGCCGTGGCCAGCCGCTTCTCCCCGCCCCCTCCCCTCTGCCACGGGCGGCAGACAGGGAAGAAAATAAAAGGTTTAAAAGTGCCTTTTTGAGTTGAGGTAAGGAAGGTTTAATATATATACATATATAAAAGAAAATAACATATAATGGGAACTTTGCAGTTAACAAGAACAATATTAACAGTAAGAAAAGAACAATACAAAAAAAAACAATACCAGAGAACAACAGCGAGGGACCGAACCTGAGTGAAGTCCAAAGTGAACTGAACTCCAACTGAACCGCCCCCAACAGAACTGGCCCCTCCCCGGAGCTGGCCCCGGGGCATGACGTCAGCATGGTATAGAATTACCCGGCTCCACACAAAATTAACCCTGTCCTGGCCAACCCAGGACAGAAAGTTATTGTAAAGCATAAATACTAACATGTGTGCTTTATGTTTTGTGTTTTAACAGTGTGTAACAAAGGAAGCTACCTTTGTAATGCCAGAAAATATGCCTTAAATAACTGGTGTTTATAAGAAAATAGCTGCAAGTAACACAACTGATGATTTTGTATTTATAGGAACTCAGTGGGAAATGGGTGGCTTTTAAACCAGACTCAAATATGGACTCCTTTTTATTGGCAGTGTCCTGCCTTTGCAAAGTGTATGCTTGAAAGCTGTGAGCTAGATGTTATTCATTTCTTTGGCCTCGTGGTCTGACTAATCAAACAGCTTGAATTTGCAGATATTGGACCAGCATGAGTTTTCCTAAATTCTGGGTATGTTGATGTGCCATTTGTCTAGGCATGATTTTTCAGTTTGTTCTTGATCAACAGCAATCTGAATGTGATGTAGCAGACCCCATCTGGACAGAACACTGCATTTATGTTGCTGTGAGGTCTCAAGTAAATGCTATTGGAAAGTTTTATTATCTGCTGTGAGTAGTAGAAATACCAACAAGTAAAGTTAATTAAGGTCAGATATTATTTTCACACTGTCACACCCTGAGGGTTGATTAAACCTGTTCAGCTTCATGGGATTGTAATAGAAATAGGGTGCAGTAACAAAGTAAAAAAAAAACTACTGACCTCTATCACTTGTATCTGAGGAACTTTGGCAAAAAGATGCTTCAAGGGTGCCTTGCAATCCAAATACAGCCTTCTGTGGCTCAGGGTGCCAATGGCTGAGCCACTCCTACCATGGAGCTGTCAGTGAGGCTGACCTGAACTTGGACTTTTTTTTTTTTTTTCAGTCTGAAGTGCGTTGACTGATGTTGCTGGCAGATTTGCCACTGTGGTATTTTCCAATCCTACTGCCCAGAGGCCCCCCTCTGCTCATGTAGAACAGATTGTCCTGATGCTGCAAAGAAAGGGCCATGGTAGTTTTATCCCTCACTCTAGGAACAAAAAGCAAGATGAGGAATCCAACTAGAAATGTTCCTAAACTTTTTTTTTTTTTTTAAAAAAAAAGCATATGGGTTAGAATCCTCAGCCTGTGTGCTCCATGTATGGAAAGAAATAATTAACTGCTGAATCAGTGAATTCCTCTCTAGTAGATTTCTCAAGCACTATAAAAGCCTGATACATTGAATAAGACATCTGTGCTGAAGAGTTGAAGAAATACTTACTCCTATTTTGTCTCAGTCCTTTTTCTTTTTCATTCTATTTATTTTTCCAGAAAAGAAAATATTCTCAGTAGTTGTCAGCCTGATATCTGTAAAACATTCTTCTTTTTCTGAATGACCACAGGAAAAAGTCTAGAGTTGTATGTTTACTAGAAATTGTATGAATTATACGAATTATTAGTCATACAAAAATATTATTTTTGTAAAACAAGGAAGGACATATGTTTCCTATTTGACAGAAAACACTGAACTCCATTCAAGAGGAGAAATAGTAATCCAGAATGTTTTAAAGTATATTACCACAGCCTATGGCAGTCATAGAAGATGTTTTCCACTTCTTCCTGCAGTTGTTATTTTTTTTTTTTCACATAAAATCAAATTTTGCAAGAACTGAGATTTTATATCAGGGCTTGATTTATAACTGAATGTAAGCAGTGTTTTTCAACTAACGTGTTTGAATATTCAGTATCAGCCACTTCTGGCAGAATAGGTGCCTTTAAAATTTAGATGGTTGTTCTTGCAATAGTGACTCATTTTATCCACAGGATTCTCCATTTCAGATATAGCTTATGCTACAGATTACATAGTGAAACCAATTATTTCAGTAAGTCTTAAACCCAAGTATTTTTTAAGTAGATCTTACATTGTTTCTACTCTAAATGCTGTAAACAGCCATCTTTTTACTGCATTATAGATGATATCTATGTGATTGTTGTGATTTTGGTCCAAGCCAGCTGTTTCCCAAGCAATGTCTGAGCATGAGTGAGGTTGACGTGGACCAGAGATCACTTAGGTTGAGCAACAGGCACCTTAGAGGTGGTCACCATGTTATGGAGGGGAAGAAAGTTAAACAATGTGGACATAGGATGTTCTGTGTCAGAAAATGGGTCTAAGCATAGTTTAGCTCACTTGTAGATTTGTACTGTCTGGATCTAAGTTTTTCATAGTGGTTGCAGTATTTATTTACCATTTGTGCATTATTTCTTTCCTTCTAAGTTATGTATGAAAGTGTGATCTAGGACAGTGCTAGAAAGTGTGTGAATGTTAAGACAGACAGCATTGACTGTGTTTCCCTATTGTATAAGGTGCAAACTCCTTTTGGAGGAGGAAACCAGATTAGTCAGAACTATATTGCTGTGACTCATCTCCTTGCTATTCTCTAAATGTTTTCAAATAATATGGCTTTTCACTCTAGTACTGACCTGAGGTTAGGCTGACTGACCTCTAAACTTCTGGCTCCTATTTTCCTCATTTTCCAAAGGGAGACCCTTGGTTTGCCCTTTACTAACCTTCTGGACCCTCGACTATCTTCCATGAACTTTTGAAGGTGATGGCTTTGAGATGACATCAGAGTACATTTAATCAAACCAACTTTTATCACTGCTCTTTCATCTGCTATTTCCCTGCTCTAAACCGGATTCTTGTTCTCTTCTTACTTGTATTAATACTATTATCTCCTTCAAACCTGTTAATGTTATTGTAAACTCTCTTTTTCCACCAAGCAGGGATCCATTCTTTGAAAAGTCTTCAGATATTGCCTTGAAATGAGACACAGTTGTTAACGAATTTAAGTATTCTGTTGAGTTGTAGGAAAGTAAGGCATTCACAGATCTATGATCCCAGAATAAAACCTGCATTTTGTTAGTTGTTAAATACATTTGTGTGACACATTTGAGAAAATGTGGGAAAAGCTTAAAGACTATTTTGTTTGCCATAATGGTTCTTTTACCTTTAGCAGTTGTTACACTCTTGAATTTAGATAGGAAAGAATGGCTTATGAATGCACACATGGCAAAGCACACAGAAAATCACTTTATCATTTGTCAAAACCTGTGCTGAACAGTTTGAGACAGTGTTATGTAGACTTTCTTTTTTGGGGAGTGATATGTATTACTAACTTGGTAATGGAATTGGCAGAGGCAGCGTTGGCTAAGTGCTTGGACGAAGATCTTTGATGTAATAAAGCTGGACTTTCAAGGCCTTTTCTGCAGTGTTTTGAACAGTCAGGAGATGCAGCGATTACTGTTCCATTATATCAGTCCCAGTGGGCATTGCATGCTGATCCCCACCAAGTTAAGTGCATTAACTTCCAAGAACTTATAATTTAACTAGTACAGTTTTTTTTTTTCATTCTGGATTAGATTTATTAATTAGTCTTGCATGGATTTAGAGATTCCACGTATTTCATGTTTATTTCTGGTAGGAATGTGTGTTTCTGAGTCTTAATGGAAGTGGAAGAGCCACTTTAATCTCTTCTGTATCAATTTCATTTCGATTGAAACCTTTTGCTTTAGTATGGACTGTAGTTAGGGGGGTTCTTAATAGCATGGTTACTGGTAGAATCATTACTGAATTTTGTCTCTGTCACAGGCAAGTCTGCCTACTGAGACATGATGTATTCATCACCTGTTCTTATGTGTAGAACATATTTAATTATAGTTTGACATTTCCCAAGTTTTCTGACCTGATATTCTGGTCTCTACCATATTTTAGTAGAATTAGAATACTATCATTACAAAATAACTATCTCGTTTTCTAGAAAATTCCAGCAGTTCTTCCTGGCCATTGAATACTTAAAATACATTGTTATGATACTGGTGCTTCCACTTTACCAGTAGCGTGTTTAGCAATTTACTGACCTCTGTCATTAACATATGGTAAAAAAAAGGTAAAAGATTTTATCAAAGCATTGGTCCACTGATCGTTCTCTTAGGGTAGAATTAATTTGAGAGTGAGACACTTAAATTTAGATTCATAAATATAGGTGCTTGGGAGTTCCTGCTACAGAGTCAGTGGTGCTTGGAGACTAAGCTACTGACATCTTAATTTGATTGCATTAACTTCAGATGTTCACTGTTACTTGAGCTGCTGCAGGATGTATGAGACATTCACACAGCCCATCCACAGGGCAACACCCTATGGAAGAGCTGGGTCCTTCTGGAGTGAAGGATTAAGGTGAAGTAGGATGCCCTACTTGACATTATATAAAAGGCAGTGTGTGTTTAATTTCAGGCAAATGAATCAAGCCTTTGACATTTATTTTGGGGCATGATGAACAGCTCTGCAGGCTCCACTGACTGGGTTGACCAGAACACTGCTGTCTGTGGAAAGCTTATGCAGCTGGCTTAGACGTGGATGCCTACACGTAGACATCTGAATTTAAGTATTTGCATCTGGAGCCAAGTTCCACTGCAGTGCAGAAACTGAGAGCTTGCAAACAACTTGGAATATTATGCATATTAAATCCTTGTAGATGGAACAAAGAAAAATAATGTTTAGAAAAAATAGTTTCTATGAAGTCAATGGAATACTGTTAGGTAAATATGTATATATTTTTAATTCTTTATCTTACATCTTCTGCATCATTCTTATTTTCTCCAATGGCTAGAAACATACTCTCTTGCCTATTAGAGCCACTTTTTGGCTTTTGTAAATTTATGGTTTGCTGCAAATAGCATTTGGGTCCCCACATATCAGTCAAATTTGTGGTTTGACATAAATGGATGAAATAAAAGAACAATGTGCTGTCTTCTGTTACTTAAGATGCACTCATGAGAAGGGTTTCATCCTCCTCTTTACATGGAATGGCACATATTCTTTAGTCTTTGCATGACCAAAATAGTCCTTTTAAATATGTCCCCCAAAATTAATTAACAGTTCTACGTTCTCAGCTTTCTCTGTTCACAAAACTTCAGAAAAGGTCTTGACAGCTAAGGACAGAATTATGAAATAATGATTCGATAGGTAAGGCTCAGAGTTTCCTAGTCCAGTTGCATAAAAGCTTTGAGGGGCACATAAATTCTCTCAGCTGCATTGGAAAACCAATCTAGATTTTTTCGACAGTGATAACAAAGTTGCCTGGAAGCACTGTTGTTCCATTCCTTGTCATGCAGAAGGTACAAAAATGATCCCTCATGCATGGGAAAGACTGTAATCATACATTTATGCCAATCACACATACTCAAAAAGATTGGGAGCTAATTCTCAAGTCTATACAAGGCAATTTGGATGAGTAAGCAACAAAAAGTATCTTTTAACTGCATTAAGGGTGAGTATTTCTCCTTAGGTGAGGGAACTTAGCTGCTAGAAAGACTGCAGGATTACTCTGATCTCCACTGCCAGCTCCCTTGTTACCCTCAGTAATGGAAAGCAGTTGTCCTTACTTATTGGAGCATCATCACAGAATGGTGACAGGCACTTTCCTGCTTGCTTTTATATTTGAGCAGAATTTGGCTGGAATGAGATAAAGACAAAAACATGAAGCCTGAAACAATCCCTTTGTTAGTGGTGGGACAATGTCAAATGAAGCCTCTGAAGAAAGTTCAGCATAGGGTATCTTTACATTGTGATATGCACTCATATTAGACATTTCTGTATTGTAGATTCAAAATTACTATAAATCTGTATGCTAAACTGATTACAACCGTATGCTAAACTGATTACAAACCTTGTCTGCTTTGGCATTACATAAAGACTAGTAATCCTGTTCGAAGCTTTCAATTGATGTCATGACATATAGCTGGACTGTAGAAAGTAAAAACTTTTCAGTAATCCTCAGCTTGTTTTCTGACATGAGCTTGGTTCAAATCGTTTTCAAGGTCCGTTTAGTAAAATGAAGTTAGGAACTCTTTCAGAAAGCAGAGAAATGGTTGATAGCATTAGCCACAACAAAATCTGGCATTGCCGAGAGAATTAACTGCTAACAGGCATTCTGCTCTTTGTTGCGAAAAGGATAATACAGGTAAGGCAGCACAATATGTAAGTCAAGCTTTTGGTCTAAGGAAACCTCTGCCTGACATATATGACTGATAGTGCTCAGTTACAATACCAGCTTTTACTCCTTGATCTGTGGAGAGGGACTGTTTGTTCATTCTTACACCTAGCATGCAATTAAATTACTGAGGTTATGAACTGGGACTGTTTTAGCTAGAAGATGGGGTATGGTTGGAACAAAGTTCTCTGCAAGGCAAAGTGGACAGTATGTTTCTAATGGCACTTGGCATCTTCAGATGACATTGGTGGCAGTAGCTTTGTGTTCTTCCAGGAAAGAAATGGCAGGCTGCCCCAACAGTGATAGAGTTCCACTGCAATGGGCCACCTGTGAGATTTCCTGGTTGCACACTATAGTTTTTAAGATTCTGTACTGGTGGTGTCGTGAGATCTTTTCTTTTGGACAAAGCTCTTCATATACTGAAGTCAATGGGAAAACTGCCATTTTATCACAAATATTTCTTGGAAAACCAATCTCTTTGCAGTGCTCTGTAAAGAATTTACAAAATCTTCTTCAGGGTAACTGTCTTGACTGATCCAATCATTTAACATCAGTGAAATTTGGCTCAGACTGCCTTGATTTCTTCCTTCGTCATTCTCTCTTCACCGACAGATGAAATCCAATTGGACTGGCTTTAAGTACGTGGCCAAGGTCATTCCTTTGTGGGACAAAGTGACGTTTCATGCTGACCATTAGTGTCAGTTTGCTTAGCTGATATTCTTATTCAAACTGATATCCTGGCACTAACCTGCCAGTACTTTAGCAAGTTATTAACAGCTGAAGAGAAAAGTTATTAAGTACGGGAGGTTACATATTCTAAATGAAAATAAGATCTTCAAGAATATTTGGTGTTGACCTGATTGTATTACCACTACAAAGAATGGTAATACTGCCAAGACTCAGTCTAGGAGGCAATATAGCGTACTTTGCAAAACATAATTGAATCATAGTGTTTATTAGTGTTTCCTTCAATTTCTGTGATGAACTGGTAGGTTTAGCATCCAGATGTACAGCCAGATATAAAAAATGAGTTAATGCAAATTATTTCATTATCCCAAGTTAGAAAATATTGGAATCTAAATGGCATTTAGATGAGGGAGACTCAGCAGTTAATAACTATCCGCACAGACTGAAACTGCAGTTTCAGAAGGAAGCTAGTGGGTGTCTTGTCTCTGTTTAATACAAAATCCAAATTTAAATTTTATGTTACATTTCAACAGAAGATCTGTAAGGTTCCTAGTATAAAATTATTTAAAAATAATTTTATAGAACCATTATTACTTGAGTCTCTGAAGATTGTTAATCTTGTGCTTCAAAAACAGAGGGTTGTAAACACTTGTCTCTGGATTTAATGGTAATTCCTGTATGATTAAAACACATTAAGATTCAGCTGTGTACTTTGAAACTGTTTGCATCAGATTGCTGCCTGTGTATGTGTTTGAGTTCAGAACATGTACATGTGATTGCTAGGGGACAATAAGCATGCCTGAGTCAGCTTGGACACAGTTTCCATTCCACAGTTATAATCAAACCAAAATATGTAGAAGTTTAGTTTTAAAAGCACTGTTAAATTGTAAAACAGTAGTGCTAGAACACAAGCTGTGTAACAAACCACACAGGAAAGTGATGAATACAGTCTTGCATTTCTGAGGGCTCTGTTGGGTTCATATGACATGCACTATCAAATAATGGCTGTTCTCCTTTCCTTTCCTTAGCTGAACAAAAATCTTATAATTGCTGCTTTCCTCTGCCATTTACCATGATGTTTTATTTTGCTCTGTGGACATCCCATCAGTCCTGTCTTTTAGTTTTGCTTCAGTGCAGTGTTTAGGTTCATGGGGTGCTTTCATCAAGACAAGCAGGACTTTTGTCCAACCCCTGCTGTGTAACACGCTGGCTGGCAAAGGTGACACAGTGTCTCTCAATGGTTTCATTATGTGTGATAGCTAAAAACACTTCCTTACATTTATAGATGATAACTGGTAGAGGCTGGACTGTGTAATGGAGTAGATTATTTGGTCTCTTGTGAACAATATCCTGTTTCTTAAGGGAAGGCATTGAAGAATTACTGGTTGTAACCCTGCAAACTGGCACCATTTCAGCAGTTTTGGTCAACTCATAAAGTTGACAGCTTCTAGGGGCAGTGCAAGCAGCAGCTTCTATTTTTCAGCATTTCCCCAAGCCTGCAACAACTATAAAGAAAGACTATGAGTAGTTTTATTATGAATGACCAAGATGATGCCAAGTAAAGATAGACCAGAGCTCTCCTCCACCAAAGATCTTAAGGGCTTGCTCAGGACCCTGTAATTCTGGCCCCTCACAGGCTTGGCAACTGTCAAACTGATCTGTCTCACTAATAAAGGGTAGAAAAGTGTTCGGTCATATAAAATGAGCTACTCCACCACCCAGTTTGCTCATCTGACAAATTGAATTAAGCTCTTTTGGAGGTTATCTGTGGTCTTCGTTACAGACACTCACAGCAGTTCTCCTCTAAGCTGCAGGGTGAGGTGAGGTCTAAAGCCTGAATGGCAGAGAAAGAAGCTGAAGGCAGGGAAGACTCCTGGTGTTGGTGAAAGCTCGAACCTGATGAGCATGCCTCCCACTAGGCTGTGTTAAAAGGATCACTAATGACTACATTGGAAAGAAAAGAGGCTACCACTTGGGTAACAAAAGATAGGGCTCTGACAGCTTGTTAAAAGGGTAATGGGACATCTGAGCACTTGCCTCAGGTGAAAAAGGGCTGCCAGACTTTCTCTAGTTACCAAATAAGTGTCCTGGCTCTTTTGGGTTCCAGTCTGCGATGCCTGACTCTCCCTACACATGGGAGTTCGAGGGGGCACACTTGCTTCTGGGCTTCACTTCAGGCCCCCTAAAATCTGGCCCATGAGTCTCTTTTTGGGGAACTTCTAGAACTGTGGTGCATCAAAAGGTATTTTAATGTCAGTCCTGTCTATGCTGGTAAAGAAATTATTAGTTATGGGAAAAAAAGTACTTGTATACTGACATAAACCCATGCACTGTAATTTATATTTCTAAATTATGTGATGTAGCTATCACATTGATTACACTGTAGTTATACTGTGTAGCTATTAGCTGTCTCTTGTAGGATGCGTTTCGGTAAGGTAAAGCCTACACAAAAAAATCAGATCTGCATTTTCTAGTTTTCAAGATTACTAGTCCATTTCATCAGAAGCCTAAAACCAGAAAAACTGTAACATATGCAACTTTCCAATAGATTTTTTATTTTACAAATTAACAAGAAACTAAGGTGGTCAACAAAGGTAGACTTAATAATTTGTCTGTAGTTGAAGGACTGCATTTCACCCTGTCATATACACTTAAGTTGAGAGTAGGTTCAAATTCAGGAACTTCATTTCAGCATGTATAAATGTAGAAACTAGAAACATTGCTCTTGTCTTGTGAACTGAAGTATTATTTTATTAATTAGAAAAGCATTCAGCTTTCTCATAAGTAAGATTTCTAGCCACAGGAAAAAATAATAATTTGAACAAGACTCACATGATTTTTCTTTCGTGGTTAATCAAGAGGAAGAAGGAAAAATCATGTCTACTTGTTCCACTGAGAAAACAAGCCTTCCACTGCTTTTAGATAGAGGTCTAGATACTGTTTTTGTAGCTATGCTCATACCCATCCCACCTGCAGTTAATTAGTGAGATGAAAACATTAATTTTCACCCCCTATTACAGTTAAAAACAATGCATAACCCTCTACTGCTTGCTCTATTTAAGCATCACAAATACCATAGCTTAGTGGGGTACAAAATTACTATTGAAATAAAGCTCCCAGTGAGGTGTTAGAGATGTTTTATTTTATCACAAGCAAAAGTTAAAACCTTGGAAAAATCACTATTACAATTTATTGCAAAACTGTGGTTATTTCTATTGCCAAACAATCAGGAAAGGAAATCTTTCTATTTTTTTGACTGTAGAAAGGTTGCTTCAGCTGTGCTCTGCTTATACCATGTCTCCTAGTCTTGCTCTGTAGAGAACAGGTGGATTAAAAGAAAGGGATTCATCAGCTGGCATGGAAAAGATGCTGGACCACCGGCAAGATCTCTGCCCAGCAGGTCTTTGATTTTTTTAATGTATCGGATTATTCTGAAAGAGACTTTGAGCTATGATTTAATCCATCTGCTTGGCTAACTGCAGGCTTACAGGGTTTACCATCATCCTTGACTCAGGTATTTCACCTATTCTTACCTCTTCAGAGACTGTGGAGGTGCTCCAGTTCAGCACTTTTTTACTCCTAGATTGATTTCAAAATTGCTCTCCTTTTCAAACTAATGACTTCTTGTCCTGCTCACAGTAGAGAGCAGTTTGTTTCTTTCTTCTCTGCAGCAGACTTATGTATATGAAGACTGATACCATGTCTCCCCTCTAGATTAAATACCTCCAGGTTCTTTAATTGTGTTTTCTGAAAATAATCCTGTTTTCATTTTTTTGTAGGCTTTTGCAGATCTTCTCTGGAGTTTCTCCATTTGCTTGGATGAAATGCCCTAAATTGCACTGTATTGTGCCTAGAACAAAGTGTATTTAGGTATAGTTAATTTTAGCTAGAAATAGAAGTGGGAAAACCCCCACTTTTTTGTGTTTTCAGTAAGGGTTTCCTTGAAATATGGTTTAACAGCATTCTCTCTGTCACTCTGTTTCATATTACATTCTTTCTTTGAGACAACAAAAATCAGTTTATATCTTGGAGACTATAGTTGAGTAATCATAAAATAAAATGTGTGATGTCAAGATTAAGATAAACACGCTAAAGGCAATTTGGCAACATGATAAAGGACTGTTTTAATTGTGAGAAATGGCCAAATGGATAACAGGGAAAACCAAGTAGGAGTAAACACAGATGAAAGCCCTAATAGTGGAGTATTTGTTAACTTTTTTACCAGAATAATCCTTAAGTATGACAGGGATTTTTTTTTAATTATGTTTTCTAGAAAACATAATAGAAAAATCTTTGTAAATTATTAGCTGATCAAATTACCACTGTAAAATTATAAATTCCCAGTTACTCCACATAAACTATAATTGAGAATCCAGGTTAAGTTGTCATTAACTTTTTAGTAGTACTTATTCCTAAGGAAATAATTAAAATCCATGAAGTCCAGAGAAAAATACAATTTTTGTCTTCCAACTACTCTGTTGAGGGGTTACCTAACAATTTCTAGATAATTCTTGGGCAAATAAACTTCCTCTCAACTTTTATAGATGATAGAGCTCTTGCAGAAATCCGGGTGAAAGAGTGGGCTCCGTCTGGAGGAACATTCTCATATCATCCCACTCTTCCTTTTTCTTCCATATCTACTTCTGTGTATTCATTGGCAGGAGATCACCTCTACTTGATCAGAGACCCCATTTCTCATAACTGTAAAGAGTTTCCATGCATCCCTCTACCTTCTCTTATGTTAGGGTGGATGATCTGCTGCTAAACACTGTCTTGCTGAGCTCTTATGGCAGAGGACATTTTTGCAGTTACATGGGAACATGAGAATTGAGAGAGGGAGGGAATTCTCTGTTCTCTGAGACTGAACTTACTGTCACAGGTAGCATATCATCAACGGACAATCCTGGTGGGGTTCACAGAAAATCTATTAACCACACCACAAAACACATGACCACTTCACAATGTCCCTCAGCATTGTCAACATTGGATAGTTGAAGCCAAAGTTGAGATAAGCTACAAAAGATGTAAAACTGTTCTACCTGGGAATGCTGCATCTAGCCACAAGCACATTCATGTTTACATCAGTGCATGCTTCCTAAACTCTTGGTTTCCACAGAGAGCGCACTTGACTGTGTAGGCTGGAAAAGAGCTGTGGAAAACTGCCCACTTGCTCTGCCTGAATGCTTGGAAGATCTGGAGACCAGAACATGATCACGCTCATTACAAATGTAGCCTGTGCTATAAGATTATCCTGAATGACGTGATTTATTTCGTAAACCCTTCAGTCAGTATGTTTGCTGTAATTCTTAAAAACATCATTAGCCAGAAATCTCATGAATAATCACTTCATTAAGACGTTCCCCTGATATCAGGGATTATGGTAATAGCAGATCTGTAGTCTATTTTGATTTTACCATTACATCAGATAAATGATGCTATTACCACTCTGATAGTTGTTTACTCAGCAAATGAACTTCATTCTAATTCACTTTGTTCCACTTCATAATTTATTTGCCTAGTATGTTTACAGTGTGACTGAGCTAATCTAGGCTTTATCATGTTTGCATTGAGAATGTGAAGAAAGGTAGACTGGTTGTTGTGTGTTCCATGTATAGGGAATGTTCCACTGTGGCAAGGGACTAGCAGCTTGATACATAATTATACATAGGAAAAAAAGTGCTACTCAAAACTGATGAACATGTAAGCCCATGGTTTTTAACTTACACTTGTTATTTTCTCAAAATAAACCTTGTAATCACAGCTTCCATCTGTTCTTTAGAATGTTTTGTCATTGTCAGATGAGTTAGTGTTCTCTTATGACTGAGCATGCTCCCAGGTCTGGAATGACTCCATGTCTTTCTGTTACAGCTCTGCACCTCTCTGTGCCATTACCTTTTTGTACTTTCTAAGCATGGGTTTTGATCATGCAAGCTTTCTAGTAAGTTGTATGCAGCAAGTGAGGCAGGATTGAATTCTCCAGGCGCTGCTCTTTCTCAAGTTCGTATCTGCATGCAGTAACTTTTCCAGCCTGCTGTGATTTGGGACTCCAGGTGGGGTCTCACGAAGACATGTGATATATGAACAAGATATGAAAGAACTTTAATTTTGGAGAGGGTAAAATGAGCAATGCAAATATGTAGATTTTTTTTGTTGAATCCCTTCCTTTAATTTAAGAGATCTGGTAATTAATTGCTCAACAAATGAAGTGCCAGTACCTGAGACTCATGGGAACAGGTTTGCTAACTCGCATCTGTGGCTGTTGTTTTTAGCTTGTCTTGTGTACAGAGCAATCCCACAGCAAATTTGGCCTGTAACTGATTCATTCATGTTAATGTTAATGAGCGTATATGTATAGCTACAAATTACTTCTCTGTGGCTATTTCTGAAAGAAAATCATTTTCTCCTGTACTAGACCCACCAGAACAATGCATGTATATCTTTCTGCAGCAAAAGACTGTTAGCTCTATATTTCACTTTGCTTGCTCTTTTCACTACTAGTATGATACTATAATATTTCAAAAATAATCCTGTGTATTTTACATCATAGTTCATAAATCACCCTTGAATTGTTACACAAACATGTCCTTATAAGGATGTATAATTCTTGGATTAACATCAGTCCAGTCATGTTTTGGGCTTGTATCAGCAATACAAAACAGTTACAGCAGAAATTAAATTTCAATTATCATTCCTAGTAAGAGAAGGTGATCTCTGGTATGTGTATGTAAGATCTCCTGCTAACACAGTCCACGTACTGATTACAAACAGCTTGATGTTCTGAGTATTATGACTCTGTTTCCTTATCTTTCTGCTAATGTGTGCCACTTTCTGCAGCCCAAATAACCAAAAAAGATAGCTGTATGTTTGCAAGGAGAAGCACCTGCTCTCCAAGAACCAGGAGAGACTCAGGTGTTATTGATTTGTACAGACAGTCACCACATCCTAAAAAAATAAAAAGGTGGCAGCAATTAAATGCTTGGTGTCTGGCATCCCAGTGGAGATGGAAACTGGTCTGATGTTGTTGGCTATGCTGATGTGATGGCAGAGCAGCTTTCTCTGCCAACAGCAGCCCAGCCCCTCTCAGGCTACTCCCATGTGGGCTTTTTCAGGCAAGGCACACTCCAGCTCTGCTACAGTCCTTGCAAATGTAAGTTGGCTCTTGCATCTGCTTGCCTCAGCATAGGCAGGTCCAGCCCACAGGGACATTTACAAAAGGTGGTGCTGATAAACCATTGATTTTACTGTCCTTAAAAAACCTGCACACATGATTGTGCTAAGAAGAAAGTAAGCCTTCAGGCAGAAGGAACTGGGAAGTTAAAGCCAACAGTTTACACCCAGTGGGGGTTTAGTATGTGATGGAAAACTGAACTATCAAGTGTCCTCAAGATCAGTTTTATCTGCCATTCTCAGTATAAACATTTGAACAAACACTAAATCACCATAGCTCAAGCACTTGACACCTTCAGGAGGCATCCATGGTAACATGCTCTCACTCAGGCGGTTTGGATACACGAGGTGCAAGGCAGGATTACTGCGGTTCGGTCTATCAGCAGGCATCCTGTACATGACTCTTCCTATGCACCTGGTACATGTTTATGATGCTGGAGCCAGGATACAGCTGGGTTTCAGACATCTCAACGTTTGGCAGGTAAATCTTCACAAGACAGACATGACCTAAGGATGCTCAAGTAACAGGGATTCTGAAAAATTCTGGGAAAGACAGGAAGAAAAGAAACATGGAACAAATCCAAGTAACCTTTGAGAAGCTACTACAAAATGTAAATATATTTCTTCATTATCTTCTTATTCTACATCAGTATATTTGTGTGTTGGAAATGAAAGATGAATAGGAATATACTGAATTATTCCAAATGCCTCAATGTCTGTTTGTGCATACTTTGGAGTCGGCACACAAATGAATAGCTGTGGCAATTTCTATTACAAATTATATGGATTCATTATATGGAGTCATAATGATGTTCCATTTGTTCCATTTGTCTTTGCCAGTGGCAACAGGAGGTGCTGGAGAGGAGAATAAAAAAATGAAGTAGATGGTGACATTCCCCAGAATAATCTGGTCTCCAGAAGTCCATGTCTTCTTCACTTGAGGTAGTTTCATAGTACCTAACTAGCAGTTCTTATATGAATATGTATAATCGCTTTTAGACTTTTGACATCGTGTTGAAATGAATTCAAGGGGTTATGTGGATGTTGTGTGAAGAATACACTCTCCTATTCACTCAGAACTTGTGATGTGCTGACTTCCTCTTTTAGCCCTCCATCCCCCTGTTGTGGGAGTGTTCAAGGAGGCCAAGTACTGGAAGAGAAAAACAAACAAACAAAAAAGTTTTAGACTGATACACTTTTCAAGAGCCCTTATGGAGTCTAAATAAAAGCCTAGTTATCTCCTTTGGCCAAATGTGAGAACACTCAAGCCTGAAGGTTTTTTAATCCAGGGGCCAGGTTTTGCATTTCTAGGGAAAACACGGTATCAAAGGCACATTTCTGACACAGAGGCTGAAGCCAGTCTCTGGGTCATTCATGTGAACCACTTTGAGGAGCTGTGTTGTATGGTCATCCTCAATTTGAAGGGAAGAAGGCATACACAACAGCCAGTGCAAACATGTTCTGCAGGTTGGAGATACTTTCCTTCAAAGCATTTGAAACAGCAGACACAGCTGGGGATCATTTCCTTTTCCAAGCAAACATCACATCCCGATCTGGCTTTTCAGACACTTTAAAAGTCCATTTTCCTAAAAAATTAGTCCAAAGTAATATATTAGAGAAAAGATCTTAAACGCACTATGCCTAAAAGAGCTCTAGGGAAAAAACATGAACTGATTAGACATTTTTGTGTAGTTTGATAATTCTGCAACTTTGATTCTCTTTTTTTTTGGTACAACTAAAAGTAAAGTATTCATTACTCTATAAATATCTTCTTGGCTAGAGAAGCACAGTGACAGACCATATATTCTTTGGTTGTTTTGATTTAAAAGATGTACTCTAATTCCTACAGGGTATCCATGTGTATGTGTAGCTTTTGAGGGAAGGTCTATTTATTCGTCTCAGGATCCCTCAAACAATGATTTTTATCCACGTAATGGAATAGCTCACAGAAGGATGGGATTGGGACTGTCAGACCAAAGCTAAATCTTTATTCCTTGTTTACACTGAGCCTGGAATGAATCTATGGAGAGATAGCAAAGATGATCTATGAGGAATGGTAGCTGTAAGGTCAATAAACCTTTGAAAGACAATTGTTGCTAAAAAACATTTCTAAAAACTATTTGCATTCTTAATGCTCCACTGTCTTGAGAAAACAGTGAAGCAAAGTCCAACTACAGTACCTCTGAACTTGAGGCTTTAGTAGCTGAGCTCTTAAAGTTGTAAGTAGGGATAGCGTGCAATCCACATAGGTCAGAGATCTTCCACCCTTTCCTCAGTCTAAGGAAGTCCTGAGTCTTTCCTTATCTATACCTATACAGATGGGTACATTTACTTACAGAGTTGTGCTTCTCTCAGGATGTACTAAGCAAACCCTGTGAGAAGACATTGATTTTCAGTGGATTTGAACTCCAAACATTTCTGATAATGTTTCCCTTAGTTTTATTGTCCTCTCCTAGACTGTTCAACAACTGGGAATATCTCTGAGCCACCATCTTGTAATTGGCTGCTGCTATGTTTGAAATTCACCACCAAATGTTTTTGTGCTACTTACCTTGAGTAAGCCTGGCATCCTTTTCTCCTAGCCTGTTTGCCTCCAGTTTATCTGTCTGATTTACTGCTCCTCTAAAATGAACAGTTTCAGTCTTTGCTATCCTCCAGATGCTTGGTGCCATCTTTTCTCACAGCCCCCTTCAAATTTACTACATTAATTCACATTCTGTACAGGTTTATTATTTTCAAACAATAATAAGACTTCTATAGCTTGCAAAAACCAAAGATTCTGCCATGGCATGCTCCCCATGAAGAGCTCTTCTGGTAACTGGCATATACTGCTTCTGTTGCGAAGTTTGGAAATGTGAAATAAAACAATGAACTACTCTTAAAGAAATAGCCTTGTTCAAGTATTGTCTTCTGGACAGGAAGTTTGATAAGGTGCAAGCATTGCTTTGGGTTCCAGTGAGATATGTGCATCTCATCTACTCTGTAAACCAACCTTTACATATTATATGTATAATTTTAAAACAAGAGCTTTATATAAACCTAAGGCCTGTGATAGTGCATGGGGTTTGTATTTGGGTACTTTCATTGTAGAAATGATGTATAGAATTCTATGTGTGGCAGCCAAAGTGGGACATATGACTCTATGCAGCTTGTGAAAGAGAATATTAAAATGGAGGTGAACCAAACTGGTTTTTGTTGGGAAGACATAGATGCTTATACAGCCCCTGCGTGAGATGCTGAATCTGGTAGCCTGACAGAGGTGAGGCTGCACAACTCCATGCCCTGGGTACAACTAGTAGTGAGGCTGAAGGCACAAAAGCATATGTGTACACGTGTGCAGTACGTTTATATATGTCTGGGCACACAGATTGACATAGACAGACACACTCAGCACTCACACAAACACCAGGAAGTGGTGGAGTCACCATCCCTGGAGGTGTTCAAAAAATGTGTAGCCGTAGCATTCAGGCCACAGTTTAAAGGTCATGGCAGTGTTGGATTGGTGGTTGGACTTGATGATCTTTTCCAACCTTAATGGTTCTATGTTTCTAAAAAGAATCAATGTCATCATCATGTTCCATTCTCTGGAGGATCAGGAGGAAGGTCAGTTCGTAGGAAATATGTATATGTATTTATACATATGTACAGTGTGGGTACTCTCTGCAGCTGGGTGTAGCTGCTAGGCTGCATGCTTTCCTGTGATGAGCCTAGGAGGAGCTGGGGTTGGGTGTTATTTGAGTTCCCCTGTCTGCCGTTATTCCTCTGTGCTTCTTTCCATGTCTGTGGAGATGAGCTTTTTATTGCATAAGCTGACATGTGTAGTATAGAATTAAAAATTATTTTCTTTTAAATACTGGATAGCAACAGAGTGAACAGGCGTCTGAAGAAGCTAACAGAAATCCAGAGACATCAGCTGCTGTAGTATACCTATATGTAATCTGCAACAAATGTTAAATATTAACGGCTAGCATGCAGGCTACAAGGGTAATGTCCGCTCTGCACAATGGAATGAAAGTGCCCAATAAGCTGTACTCATTTTTGCCTTTGCAAGCTTTATGTTTGCTTTAGTTTTCAGCAGAAAAATGATGTGAGTGCTAAACATCCATCTGTCATCTTGCATCACAACACTTCTGTTTAAAAGGAGGTTTGGGATTCAAAATACTGAGCAGAAAATTCTCATAAAATGTAAGCTTTTACACAGATATTCTAGAAAAAAATTTTGAAGTCTGATAAAATTAGATCTGCAGATTTGACCTTTATGTCTCCCTGTTTCGTCTTCTGAATGTTAAAGATATAATTATTAATAATAATAATAACTGTATTAATAACTTAGGGTGTGATCTCTGATTAAATAGCCATGCTCATGCAGAACAGCGGCTGCCTGAATGCTTCTCCAGCACAGTGAATCCTTGGATAATGCTTGGCAGTGCTTTTCCACTGGTTCTCTGCATAAGGTTTTGTGTTTCTTACAGAGGTGAGGGACTTGATAGTTGTTTGGAGATATGAAAATAAGAGGAATTCCATTAGAGTGCACAGAATTTTTCACTTGCCTCCAACAAATGAACTGGATGTGAAAGTTCAATGCATGCAGCTGATGTTTGCTAAGCCTGAAAAAGATGACTTTCCAAGACCTCTACGCTTTTGGGCTCGGGAACATGTTCATGAGCAGTGGAAGGTCACAGCTGACACTGAGCAGCTGGGCTTGTTTTGAAAGTTCATGGTCTGGGAGCAGTAAGATAAACAGCAGCTCAACAGAGTCCTACTTAAAAAATAAATAGAGCATGTTATCCCCAACTTTTGAACAATTAGGAAAAAGTACCATCATGCTGAGCATGGACTTTATTAGTTAAAGTTTTAAAAAATGTCCGAGAAGCCCTGCTTTTTGAGAACTTGGTTTTGATCTAGAGGAGAACAATACTCTTTGTAGCACTTAGGTTACATATCCCAAGATTTTAAAGAAAATAGCAGATTGGTTTTCACTTGAATCAGCTTGCATTATGTACAGCTGATACCCAAAGTTCAGTTCATGGAGGTAACTGTGTATTCTGGCTAATTGTGCTTAAAGATTGTGTTTATAGCTTCATGCACAAATGGCATTCACAAAGTGCTGGTCTCAGAGCTGAATGTGAAACTAGTGGTCCTGAACTAGACTCCTGTGATTTACCATGAACTTGGCCCCTCCTCTCTTTTTTAAAAACAAATGATTATAACATCTATTGGTTTTCATTTTAATGCACTGGAATTAGCTGTAATATACGTTTTCCAAAGCACTGTAAGCAGAAGTATATAAAGTTGTGCCAATAGGACAATGAATAATAGATCTGAAGAAAATCCTGGAACTGCATGGGTTCCACTATCAGACTACATTAGGCAGAACTCATTTGGCAAATTTACTAGGTTTTAGGGAGTATTTATTTTTATTTTTCTTTGTTCCATTTTTGCTCTGTGGAACGAGACATCCACACGCTACATATCAGCCATTGGATGGGAAATTTGTAAGGTTTTACAGAATAAACAGATTAAAAATATTTTTTTTTTTGGAAGAACTTGTAATTTGCTTTGTTGAATGTGAAAGAAACATCTGCAGAAAGTAGCGAGCCTTGTTGGTTTCTTCTATGCACAACCTATAAAAGTGTGTATCTTCAAACCTTCTCCACAAATAGTTCCAAACCCTTAAGGGACTTCAGAACTGTGTTATTGCGTTCAGGGGAGCTATTAAGACTTAACTTTTTTGATATTTCATACCCTGTGTGGTTTGGAAAAATGAGGGCTGAAGAGATGAAAATAATAATAATAAAAAATAAGTGAAAATGAATGCCCCTTCTCAAGCCAGGTGCCTGTTTGTTTTTCAGATTTAAGGTTTGACTTGATGATGAAGAATCACTAATATTTGTCTAAGGGGATAAAATAAAATGTATTTGCTAGACTGGGATTAAATGAAGTACCTCTTAAAATATTTCTGGAAGAGGTAACTGCTTGCAGACATTTTTTCTCTTATTTCATCTATAAGTTAACATGTACACTTTTATTGTTGTTTAGTTTTCCTCTGCATTTCTTTCAGTTCTTAAATGCAGCTTTAGCTTAGAATTGTAAAAATTCTTAAAGGGTAATATTTTAAATATTAAATATTTAAATGGTGATATAATGACCTAAACCAAACAATAATTTACAAGCTGAAATTAAATACAGCCCTATCTTATAAAGAGCTCCAGGGCAGAGGTTTTCAATTAGTCAACTTTATCACAAGTTGCCTGAGGAATTTAAATGTTTTGTTTCCTCTCTTAAACTGCTGCAAGGTAGGCTTAGGGAAGTACAAGGAATTGTCATATTAAGAAAGCAAGTACATTTTTTTCTGAAGCAGAAGAGGTATAATGATCTAATACAGATGCAGGAGGAACATACAAATGGACACACGGAGTTCTTTGACTCATGGTGGGATGGAAGAAACGTGTTTGCATTCAGGGAAAGTTAAATAAAAAATACTCCAAGCTCTGACACAGTTTTGGTTCTATAACTGGTTCATTGTTGTGACTAGATCTGTGGTCTAAGAAGAGATAACATGCTTTTTTACTGTTAATTTGTTACTTTTTAATTTCAGCTATTAAAAAGCAGATAGATAGCTTTAGAGTTTGTCAGCATCTGAAGTAAAAGATCACAGAATCCACTACTGACAAGGTGGAAAACCACACAAATGGCTGTTTCTGCCAAGCTGCTTTCCACTGGTTGGCCCCCATCATATACAAGTGCATGGGGAATTCCTCTCAAGGGGCAGGACTTTCCATTTCCCTTTGTGGTCACAAGGGTCCTTCCACACTAGCTGTCTCTAGGAGTAGGAAGTGTTTGCTGGTTGAGAATGAGTTTGAGAGCATTTATATTTTGGGTGATTAAGATGATGTTAAATCCTTTATTAATCAATGAAGTTCTTGGAATTTGCTCCATGTTCATAAGCCTTGTTCAATTAAGGTATCAATGAAGCTTACAGAAATGCTTCTATTGAAGTCAATGCCCTTTGGAGCAAGTCCTGTGCATAAAAGTCGTTAGTATCAAATACATTTCTATTCATAGAGCCTTCCTGCATCCTTGCAAATGTTATGTGAAAAGATTTATATAAACACATGAAGAATCTGTTGGACTTTTATACTTCTAGAAATTCTAAAAAAGAAGGAATAAATCACACTTGCTCACACCGATGGAATTTGTAGCAATGTAAGGGGATGTTGTTGCTGCTTTTTATGAATGACATAAGGATTTTTAAACTAAAAAGTAAATATTCTACATCTCAACATAGAAAGCAGTTTCCAGGTTGTCTGCTAGGCTAAGTGGCTCTCTGTGACAAAAACATTTATCTACAGACAGAAAAGGATCATAACCAAGCCATGGTCAGTCTTTTTTTTTGTCTTAATGAGAAATACACTTTGTGGAGCTTGAATCATGTTTGCAGTTCTTTCTTGAACCCTTTCCAGTTAGTCAGCATTCTTCTCAATGTGTTGGTAACAGAGCTAATTGCTATACTCAAGTAATGGCCTAATTCTGATTTTCCTGCTGCCTCTAAGTATCTCTTTAGTTTCCTTCAGATTTGTGCTTTGAGTCTTTTTCAGCTTGATACATTTTTTAAAAATCAGGTTAATACCCTAGACCATGTAAAAGCTCTGTCCTTTAGCTGCAACGAAGGATTTGGAAACAGGCTGCTTGACTTTTTAAAACAGGGCTATGTTTTGCCAGTTACAATAGGTTTGCACATAATTTTAAGCTAACAATTCTGTCTGGTTTTGCACAGTCTTCAGTAACACCTAGCTCATATTAATTGATCTGAACTGGGCAAAACCACGTCAAAGAATCATAGAATTGTTTAGGTTGGAAGGGACCTTAAAGATCACCTTGTTCCACCCCGCCTGCCACAGGCAGAGACGTCTTCCACTTATGTTGCTAAAGCCCCATCCAACCTCTTCTTGAACACTTCCAGGCAGGGGGCATCCACAACTTCTCTGTTCTCCTCACAGTGAAGAACTTCTTCCTTATACCTAATCTAAATCTACCCTCTTTCTGTTTAAAACCATTGCTTCTTGTCCTGTCACTACAGTCCCCGGTAAAGAGTACCTCCTCATCTTTCCTGTAGGCCCCCTTTAAGTTCTGAAAGGTGCGATAAGGTCTCCCCAGATCCTCGTCTTCTCCAGGCTGAGCAACCCCAGCTCTTTCTGTCTGTCCTCATAGTGGAGGTTCTCCCGTTCCCTGATCATCTTTGTGGCCCTCCTCCAGACCCGCTTGAGCAGGTCCATGTCTTTCTTATGCTGGCAGCCCCAGAGCTGTACTCCAGGTGAGGTCTCACCAGAGCAGACTAGATGAGGAGAATCACCTCTCTTGTCCTGCTGGTCACACTTCTTTTGATGCAGCCCAGGATGTGATCAGGTTTCTGGGCTGTGAGTGTACATGTCTCACTCATGTTCAGTTTTTCATCCACCAGCACCCCTAAGCCCTGTGCTGCAGGGCTGCTCTCAATCCACTCATTGATCAGCCTGTATTTGTGCTTGGGATTGCCCTGACCCAGAAGCAGGACCTTGCACTTGGCCTTAACTTCATGAGACTTGCACAGGCCCGCCTCTGAAGCATGTCAAGGTTCTTCTGGATGACATCCCTTCCCTCCAGTGTGTCCAGGTATTATTTTCTATCAGTGAATGCAAATCTTATACTTGTAAGGTGCTTTTTTCCTAAAGTTCTTAAGATATGTACCTTCATATACTAAAAGTGACTGCATCATAGACAAGAATAAACAGGTGTATTTGAGAAATTTGTACAACCTTCATGACAAATCTCCAGCACACCATTACATTCATTACTTGAAAGTATTTTCTTGGCTCAGCTATGTTTTATCACAACAGACATCCAGAAGATGTCTATAAACACTATGACACTCTGCATTTTTTGAACTTTAACGACAACGTAAATGCTTTTCTAGAGTTTGTCTTTGTAAGCTGCTTCAAGCAGGGGATTTGGTTATAAAACACATACATATTCAGAGTTGTTTAAGTTGCCTCTGCATGGTCATGTTGACTTTCAAGTTGGGTAACAGTAAGTGCATGGGGAACTGAGATAAACAGCAGGGGATTTCCCGTATTCTTTGCAGTTTCTCTATTCACTTTGAGACCGTGGTTTAGTGATTATCTGGAACCAACCTCAGCTGGCATGGCTACTAAAAGGTGACATTCAGGAATGTGCTTCTAGGTAAAGGAGGAGCGTGCACCACCCCTTTCAGAGTCAGCATGATTGTAGATGTTCTTAAAGCAACTGTGAAACCATCCCCTGGGGGAACTACAGTGAGTAGGAGTGTGTGTGTGTGAGTTTAAAAGCAATAGGGAGTCCACTCTTTAAAATCCCATCACAGAACTGGTTGCTAGTAATGCAGACACAACGACATCCTCAGACTAGGAATGTTTTGTATAAGTATTGCAATTTCCATCTCCCTTCTTGCATTTCAAAACTACTAGAAATTATTAGATTGATTCCAGACGATTGGGAGATAGAACTGATTTACAGCTCTGTTCCACAATATACCAAGTGGAAAAGCGTTACATCAGGTTCAAAACTGCAGTAATTTTTTTATTGATTCTTGTAAGTGTCTGCTTGTTTTACTTTCAATATGTTGAGCAATATATTTGCTCAATGTATTACAAATATGATTGACTAGATATTTCTGATATGAAATAGCTTCTGGAAAAAGTACACTGGTTAGCTTCTGTAACAGTTTGTATTGCTGTTCTCTTGAAGTAGTTCTCAGAAAGGAAACCATCACTTAAGTCATTTGTCCAATCTGGCTATAAATCAATGGGGACACTGCAGAAAATATTCCGTCATTGGCAGAAGCTTTGATGGGATGACCTCATCATTTTTTCCATCTCCAGTATGGAGGTGTCCATGATTTATTACAGCCTTAATATAAATTCAAGACTATGGATATGTTTTTATGACTTATTGTCACCACAATGACAAAAAAAGACTAATTTAAGTACAAGATAGCTTTATAGTGTCAGGATATTAAAATATGTCAATCCAAGTTTATGGCAAAATTTAAGTAGGAAGCATCTGAAAATGGGATATTTTCCCTTCTCTGCTTTTTTTTTCTAATATAATAAACAAATTAATTCTATTACAGAGGAACAGTGTTTTTTTCCTATCAATTCAACACATGACTTAAAAAGGAAAAAATGCAACTTCAGGATGATTTTAAAGCAATGTCATTGTTAGTCTTTCTGGATCAGATACCAGATAACTGCGGCCCATATTATGACAAAAGGATTAAAGCAGGAGCCAGATAAAGAGTACAAAAAGAGTACAGGCCTGAATAAGAAGATATAGACAGACTTCTGTTGCCTTTTTCAAAGATTTTGTCTGACTACGTCTTACCTAATGGTTCTGTCATCCTGAGGTTTTTAAATGTCAGTAAGAATGCCCTTTTCACCCTGAAAACTCTCAACAATTAACCTAATGGTTAGATGTTTACCCTTCATATAACCATCCCTGGAATCAAGAAACAAGACAGGGATAACTTTAACATCCAAAATTATTTTTCTTGTACAGTGGGCAAAGTAGATAGTGAAAAGACTTTCGGAAAGGCTGGTGCTAAAATAACAGGAGATATTAGTGAAACGTTACTAAGATACATAGAGAAAAGCTCAGGAACTAATAGAAGATAATTCATCTTTGTCTCTTTTTATTTTTCATGTGCAATGGTCTAGATAGTCTTTGCAATCAAGCGATGTTGCAAGTGTAGTCAAGAATGGCCTGAAGCTGCTCAAGCTATCCTTTCTCCCAAAACACCCTCTAAAGACAGAGTATGTGTGGAAAGCAATAGCAGGCAGACCTTATGAAGTGTACACAATGTCCTTTCCTTTACTTTGTTGGGATGCGAGAATGATCCAGAAACAAGAAACAGAAACCCAAGTCAACAGCACTAAACTTCCAAAACAGTGTCCAATCTCACCAAGCATCCCAGCCACCTAAAATTCTTTTTTATCTGCCTGTGGTTGCTCTGTGATGATGCTTTCCATGCAAAATATATCTAGTACACAGAGGCAGGAATGCTCAAGGCGAGTATTCAATGTGCAGTGGGGCATGCAGTCATGGTGTCTAGGGAAATTCACCAGTGAATGGCTGATTGCATCAAGCTGGGTGGTGATGCCCCAAGCACTCTCCAGAGAGGGGCTGTTTGAGAACTGTGTGTTGATTAGAGGCACTTGCCTCTACTAAGATCATGAGTGTTTCTCTGGTACATGGCAGACAACTGAGAATAATAGTAAGAAATGTCACATCCCTGGGATGAGTTGGCACAGTTGCAATGTTAACATGGTTGGCAGAAAGGCATTTGGGGCTTGCAGGAAACTGTAGAAATGATGTGGGAAGAAGAGTGTAATTGGATGGAATCATTGTCCCCAAACAAAGAGGGAATATGGATGGGTCCGACTCCCACAGGATGTCTGGTGATCTAGATGGCTAGAGTGTGTCAGAGAAAAATGAGAACATGAAAGGAAAAAAAAAACCCACCAGGGACAATAAAGTGGCTGAAGGAGCTGTTTATCAGAAGAATGGAAAGGAAAGACAAGGAAGAGGAAGGTGGAAGAGCAGTAGGTCATCAAGGACTTCTGTGAGGAAAAGAGGTATACAAGTGTGAAAGGAATGTGTGGTGAAGTGTGATCCCTATGAAGACAATGTTGAGGAAAAATAACCTCTTGCTCATACTATTGCATTTTCAGTTTAAAATATGATTATTTGCAACAAGTATCATGTATGACTATCTTTCAGATAGAGATACTTAATTAATTGCTGAATTCATATATCAGTGAAGTCAATAACAAAACTCTAGGTCAAATCAGTCCAAAGATGCTACCAACACAATATAAAACACTGCTAAAGAAAAAAAAAATCTCATTTTGGCTTTATATAAAATAAGGAGATTAACTATAGGAAAAGTATTTTTCCCACCTTCAGCTCTGTACTTTCCACCATCATTCAAATGCCCACATCCCTTGAAGACTTATGAACTGGCTGTCTATTCATTAATACCCCATTAGCTATTTCTCATAGTCATAAGTGTTGGCCAAATGTTTTTCTTGGATTACCAGCATGCCACAGTCTTTTTTAAGCAGTTGTTGCTTCCATTATGTTATTTCCTCACTGTTGGCTGCAGTTCTATGATTCAGACTTTTTGCTGGTGATAATTTATTTCAGGTCACAGTGTTCATTGGCTTAACTTCTCCAGAAGACCAGGTATTAGGAAGGTAAATAGATATAATCACTGACATTGAAGACAGAAGAGGCACTTTCATATTTGCAGGAATGTAGTTGCAGAGGAAGAAGTCCCATAGATTCACAGCATAGGAGCTCAGGAGAGACCAGTATATCTAGTTTGCTTCACCTGACACAGCCTGGTGGACATTCCCCATGCACTTCAGCAATTCTTAACTGAGATTAGATGATACTTGTGAATCCAGGAGATGGCACGGACTAGCCTAAGGTGGACATGTTAAAAAAGAGGCCAAGTGCAGTATGTGAATTAGATTTACATCTGATATCACAGTCTGGTTAAATGATAAAAGGCTTTAGCAAGCTTGTTAATGCAAATAGCACTGCAACTGTATATACTACATTCCATCAGTCCTGACCCTGTGGATCTGAAGGCATGAAGGGACAAATAATGGTGGTGAGAATCAACGTAGGGGATTGCTTTCTAACTTGCAAATACAAAATCTTCTAGGTCAGAAAGAGGTGGGATCAAGGAAAGGCTAAGCTGTTATCCAGAGAGGACAGACAAGACTCCCTGATAGGAAGACATAGGCAGTGATTTTTTTTTGAAATGGAAAATAAAACTGATTCTGAGCTGTTACACCTAAGCAGCTGTGGCAGCAGCTGACCTGGTGTGCAGGGGTGTACAAACAGCCCATGGGGATATCTTAGTCAAATTTCCAATGCAGCTGCTGTTTCATTCAGAGGAAATTAAACTTTCAGCTAAACCATTCATTCGGACAAGCAGGTAAAGGTTATGCCAGAATTTTACGATTTATGAGACAGCAAGCAAATAAGGTGAATGTATGTACACTGGGCTTTGGTTTCTTATTGTACAAATACCATTGCTTTTATATAAATGGACAAATTTATTTGGACGAACTCTTTAAAACTTCTCCAGAGTCAGCTAATGGTTAACCCACTGAAGTGGAGCTGCCTTAAGTTAGGCAGAGGCAGGGACCTTGACAAGGAACATATATGTGATTGCTTCTGGTGAGATTTTCTGGAGGAGGCTGATGAAACTCCTCCAAGCTCTTTTAAGGAGGGATCCCTGTAAGGAGGAGAACTCTGTCCTGGTACAGAGGTTGTTTTCAGATACTCACCTTTGTGAGATGTCAGCTAAGATATGAATGAAGCTGGACTTGCACATTTGTTTTATGTAAAAAGTATCAGGACTTTTAAATCTGCTTCCAGTAGTAAGTGATGTGCATTTAACAAAATGCCAAAGCCAAGAGCTCATCCATTTCATTTTATACATTCTATTGTGGCTTAAAATGTCATAAATAGCACCACTTGAAGTAAAGAAGTAATTACATCAATTACTATTGAAGGAGAGAAGTGCATTAGATGAATCTTGGTCTGTATGACCTGAAAGTATCGTTGTTTTCCTTAATGTAATTTATGCATGGGATACTTAGGAACCTAGTTTAAATAAGGCTTACTTTATTGCCAACAGACAGAGAGAGGGACAGATCTTAAAGGGTAATTAATCCAATTCTAATATCCTAAGATACTTGGGTTTTTTTGCAACAGTACTTTGCAGATTTCAAGATTGTTAGGAATTTTTCCTTCAACCTTCTTTTCTTTAAGCTATATGACTCAATTTCTTTCAAGATTGCCTCATAGCATATAATTTCTTAAGTTAGTCCATTTGGTCTATGGTCAGAGAAAAAAAATGAGCACAGTAATTCATTTGAGGACGACATCAATTCAGAGTAGAACAGAAGGTTTATTTCACATATATTACCATTAACATCTGCTCAAGTATCCCACAGTATTTTTTCCCATTTTTGCAGCAGCGTGACATTGTTTTGTGTAGATCACACCTATCTAGATTGCTGTTAAGCTAGTTGTCTCCCACCCTGTTGCTCATTGCTATAAAAATATTGTAAACTACACTTGTTTTCATTAAATTTCATCTTACTCTTTCAGACCACTATTATGTGTCAAGAGAATTTTAAATTCTTATTCTGTTTTTATAGAATCATAGAACGTTCTAGGCTGGAAGGGACCTCTAGAGGTCATCCAGTCCAACCTTCCTACTCGAGTAGGAACATCTATACCTAGGTCAGGTTGCTCAGAGCCCCATCAAGCCTGACCTTGAATGACTCCAGGGATGGGGCCTCCACCACCTCTCTGGGCAGCCCATTGCAGTGATCTATCACCCTCGTGTTAAATAATTTTTTTCTAATATCCAGCCTAAATCTATCCTTTCCTAGCTTAAAACCATTACTCCTTGTCCTATCACTACAAACCCCTTTAAATGGACCTTCCCCTGCCTTCCTGTAGGCCCCCTTCAGGTACTGGAAGGTCAGTATAAGGTCTCCCCGGAGCCTTCTCTTCTCCAGACTGAACAGCCCCAACTCTCTCAGCCTGTCTTCATATGAGAGATGCTCCATTCCCCTGATCATTTTGGTGGCCCTCCTCTGGACACACTCCAATATGGCCACATCCTTCTTGTGCTGGGGCCTCCAGAACTAGATGCAATACACCAGGTGAGGAGTATTCTTATTCTTATTCTTGTTCTTATTCTTATTCTTATTCTTATTCTTATTCTTATTCTTATTCTTATTCTTATTCTTATTCTGTTTTCTCTTAGCTGTTTATGTACCTGTTTACACTTTCCCCATTATTAAGCTGAAGGTACAGACCAGGACTGGAACTAACGACATAATCCTATCTAATTCGTGCTTCACTTTTGACTGAATTTTTAAAATCTTCTGTCTGAAAACTGTTTTCAAATAAGTTTTGCACTACCCTATAATGATTTCATATAGGCCACATTCCTCTATTTCATTTCCAAGACTATTCCCCTATTTCACTTCAGGAAGGAAATGTCAAAATTCTTACTAAAGCTGAGATATATGTTATATAAGCACTCTCCTATCCTCAATGCCACTTAGAGAAAAGTTTTAGTTGATCTGAAACACAAAAAAGCCATGTATTCATACAAGTAATGTATGAAAATAATTTGCAAAAATGACAGTGAATAATGTTATTTAAAATGGTCTCTGTATGACCTTTTAAAAATCATGTTAACGTAGTGGTCTTCATCTGAGTACACTTAAATATGGCTCTGAATTTTGCCTCTGGAAAGCACTTCCCTGTGGCTACTATTTTTGGCTATGCATTTTCTCTTTTTGCTGAAGGGAAGTGGTCTCCCTGAATAAAGACAGTCACTCCTCTGTTTCCTTATTCGTGACACTCCCAAATCCATCTGACTTAGGGAGCTATTTAGAAAATTAATGTCTCTCTCTCTTTTCCTCCTGTCAAAATAGTAATAGAAATACACACAAAATATTAGACCACCGGGTTAGCCCCTGCAGGCCCTTATTTTTAAAGGACTTGTTTTTAAATCAGTGAAAGACAAAGATGTATTGTACTTGGCACATGCAGAGACAATGGAAAAACATTTCCTTAAGAGCAGGTTTCCCACTGTGCTTCAGTACTATCTCCTTTCAGTCAATCTGAAAGGCAATACAGGGACAATTTAGGAAAATAAAGGAATAAATGTTCCACAATAATGGTTGCCAAAATATCTCTGCAAATAAAGTAGAGTTCATGCAAATGAACATGAAGAGTTGAGCATTGATGTTCACACTGTATTTCATATTCATGAATTATACAGAATTTATTGCAAAAGCTTGGTTGCCACAACCTTATTTTTGTTTGCAAAGTATTTTGAGATACCTTATATGAACATTCCTGAAGGAAATTAAGCTGCCCTGAAACGAAATGGAATTACATATTTATTTTGAACTTTTAAAACTGATAACAATCAGATGAATCCTGGTAATAAACCAGACAGCACTCTGAAAACAATTCTTGTAACATCTGCAATATCGGATTAAATAATTGTGGATGTTTGTGGTATGTCTTCTAGAAGTAGCACAGAATATTCTTCCATATATGAAAAACACAATTGACTGATTTTATTGTACAAAACTTCATTTATTTCTTTCCCAAGAATATTGTAGTGGTAAGGTAAGGAGTGGCTGTGTTCTGGTCCCATAGAAAAGGTGGTTTTCCCTTTGTCCTGAAGGAAAATGAAGGCACACCACTGCAGTAAGGCTTGCAGTAGATACTTGCAAGTCTGCTGTGAGGCATTAAACATATTCTGATTTATTATAAATACATTAGGGTTTCTGAAATTCCATCTACAGGAAAGAGTACCTTAAACTTAATTCCTCTAATATTAATTTTTCATAGTTTATGTATGCACATATTTATCCATAAGTAAGGATATATACTAGAGAAATGTATGTGCAAAATAGTATGACTGATGTGAGACAAAAAGAAACACTTTATTGACAATATCTTAAAGTAAGGTTGGTTACTCTCATTTTCAAACCAAAGCTTTTTCCTCTGTGGTGGTTTGTCTGTCTAAATTCCTTCTTCATCACATCATATATGGACACTTTTTTTTGTTAGGAAAGTCGCCTGCAAAGTCTGGTGTAGACTACTTATAATTTCTTGTTTCCTGACAGAAAGCCAGAACTTCTATTAAAGTGATCTTGCTGTATATGTTAACTATTCATGTCATTCAAGAAGTATTGGCTAAATTTATGCTAGTAAGATAGCACTTGCCAAGGCCAGTCCACCGCCACAAGGCTATTTGGCACAGTCTGGTCATCTCCCTTCTCTTCATCTGTCTTACCCTGTAAAGCAGGTAGCTGCACCCAGGTATTTGCTGAGAATGAGCCGTGGCTCAAGACAGCTCCCCAACTGTGCCCAGTACTCATCTGTGAGAGCTGCCATCTCTTTGGTCAAAACCATGGTGGGAGCCTTGCAAAAGTTCAGGTTCTTGTGTCTGGAAATATTCACTGGCACTGCTTGTTTTATTTGTATAAATGTAGCTTTTATGTCTAACCTGAGCACACTGCTAAATAGAGCCATTAGGACAGCAAAGGTTATGCTTCCTAAACTATTTTTTTTTCTTTTAAATTTAATATTTAGAGGATGGTGATTTAGAAACATAAAAATTCTTGTACAGTTTATTTATTTACAAAAGTAACAAGTATAGACTGTTATAACTGCAGTTCATATGCAACTACAGGAACGCAGCATATATGGTTGGCACACACAGGTTGCAAAAAGTTGACATACAGAATGAATAGTGACACTATGCTGCCTGCCCATGTGTGTACCCTTCCCCAGCCCATGATGAGGCTGATAGCTGCAGTGAGGGATAAGACACAGGAGTGGATCGGCTGGTATGGCTTTTGTTTATTTTCTTGCTTTATTTTCTTTTTCTTCCAATTCTATGGTCCAGGACCCCATGTCAATCCCCCCAGGGCTGTCAGCCCCTGCCCCAGCAAAGCTACAACAAGCCTGGTATCTAAGTCTCCTGTCCCGGCCTTGGCCACTCCCTGTCCCCAGGGAGGTGCCCAGTGTCTGGAGCTGGGGCTGCCCTAGAGCCCCCAGGTGTTCTGCTCCTGGCCATCTGTGGGACTCTGCCATAGCAATTCCTCTCTCTTCTCCTTATCCTTCTCAATAACCGAGTGTTCCAGCTGGAGTCAGAAAGACATGTTTCTTCATGGGAAAGCACCTGAGTATTTAAAATATCATCATTTGACATTTTAGGTAGGGCTGCTCCACCAGGATTGCTCTAGGAATTAGGAAAAACAAGCTACTGTGAGGAAAATCAACTTTACCCCAGCCAAAACCAGCACACCCCTAGATACCACTTGCTGAGTACCCTTTCTTGTCTCAACATAAATTACTCAGCTGTTATGATTACATAAGATCTTTCCAAAAGTTTCAACCTCTCAGCAAAAGCATGTACTCCATCTAAATATTATTCCACTTATGTCAAATGGCCGGACATGTATGAGCTTTTACAATGAAGAAGAGGAATGCCATCATAATGACTTAAATTCTATTGAATAGATGCATATGGCAAACCTTGGAAAATAAAATTTCACTTTAGTTTTCAGGAGGAATGGCAATACCAATTTTACCTGAAGTTCCTGCTGTATTCAAAATTTCCAATTCTGAGATCAAGTAAACAGGAAAAATGAAGAAACCACAGCTGGAATTTGAAAAACACAGAAGGTTTGCAAAGGTAAAACAGAATATGCATCAGATGAAAGCATAATGACCCCCCAAATAACAGATGGAATTGTAATTTGAAATGATCACCAGTTAGTATTTTATTTTAAATTGGCTCAAATATAGCCAAGAGGCAGGAAAATACAGCATGTGGTTATAAAGGAAAGATGTTTTATGTACATTGATAAGCTCATTAACACGTTAAGTAGTGTGATATATTACATGCAAAAAATCAAAATTGTTTCTGAATTCCTAGATAACATGAAATTCAAAATTATTTATGTTACTCAAACCAATAGTAAAATAGATTCATTTCACATGTAATGGAATTTGGTTTACTGCACATCCTCTAATTAATTAGCATGGGGCATGATGCTATTTTCTACTTATTTTCAGGATTTGAACTTTGCCATCAACAAACAGTAACTGTTACAGAGAAATTCTAATATTTTTAAGAATAAAATATTATTCCAGTTCCTGAAGGATTCTTTATTTCACCACCTGCAAATGAGAAGTTTTTTACGGATTGCATACATCCCTTGTAAGTAAGTTTATATATATAAAAATACTTGCCCATTTATATAGAATAAATTAAAGTGCAAGAAACTGCAGACAAAGGGAATAGATAATGTATACGAATTCAGAAATATTTTAGCTCTGCTTGTGCTGAATGAAGACAGGATGTATTAAGAAAAATAGCTTTTGCAGGTAATTGATATCTACCCTTTAGTATGTCATGTTTTCAAGTAAAGTTAGACCAGACTTGGTCATCTTTCATAAAGAAAATAATATTTAGATGACTTTCATAATCTTGCCTAAACATTGACAATTGACAATCTGAAAATCAGAGGTTGAGAGAAGTAGTTCAGGAGACATCAGAAGGTGGTTTAGTTCAGAGGTCTGTGCTGAGGGGTTCTGAACAGCTGTACAGCAAACCTATAGAAAATCTCTAAGATTTTTTAAAGCAGCCTAGCAGCTTTTTTTATTTTTTTATTTTATTTTTTTATTTTTTCCTTTCTGCTGGCTGGAGCTTTTGCTTCGTGTTCAACACCAGATCTTCCCCTTTGGAATTCTATCAATTTATTCTACATAGTTGTTGAGTCTGAATGAGAACAGCTGATATGCCTCAGAAAACAGCTGGTTACAATCCTATAGTATTTTTTTTATACACAGGGAAAAAAGTTATCCTGTTTTATTTCTGTCTTTTTAGAGTAATCAAAGATAATTTCTTCATCAATCATGTCTCAAATCTCTCAGGGTTCTTGCTACTCTCATCTGGATTGTCCCATATTGTCTATCTGTTTCTTGAAGTTATCATCCCTGGACTATTTTTAAATAGAAAAACCTCATTGTTATTGTTGCCTTATATCTCCTTCATGAACCACCAAGGTCTGTAGATTTTGCTCTATTAATCTCTACCACTTTTTCCTTTTTAGAAAATTTTTCATTCTCACTTCTTTCGTATCAGCCTTTACAAACTGTTTCTTCATTTCAGAATTATTTTCAGTTTTAATGTGCTTGCAAATCTTTCCAGTCTTGTGTCATCCACACATTTTATCATTTTATAATTAAATTCCAAATCCGAGTTACTAATTAAAATACTGAATGGATTGAGTATAAACAAATGTTTGACAGGCTTTAAAGAAAATTCTCTCCTATTTGATGACTATTTTTGAGATAAATTTTCCACCATTTCATAACCATTTCTAGGTTATTCTAGCTAGACTATATTTCCTTAGCTACCTTATGAGAATGTCATGCAGGACAGTATCAGAGGTCTTATGAATGTTGAGATGTACTACCTTGCCCTATTCATCTAGTCACCTACCCTGCCAGAGAAGGAGATTACACTGATTTAACAAGATATTTTCTGGAGTCTGGAGAAATTGATTTTAACTGTGGTCTTTTTAAAAAAAAAATTATTCTTATTTTTGAGGGATTTATGAATTGTTTGCTACTGTTTTTAATTCCAGACTCTTTCCAAAGTTAGACTGTAGTTCCTTTTCCTGTTCTCAGGCATCTTTACTGACCTTGGTGAATTTATAGAACAGCAAAAATACTGATAGCAATATAGAGCAAATTGAAAACAGAGAATACTAAGATGAAATTAGCTTTTGTGAATCCCTACAAAACCTAGTGGAACATTAGTATCTCTACAAAGTGGAACTACAAGATGGATAATCACAGAAAAATCACATTTGAATGTGGGTGATAAATACACCCAGAAGAAGCCCTGTAAACCTGTTTTAAAGAAATGCCAAGCAATGACAAGAAGAATAACACTGGAAGTGCAAAGAAGCTGGCCTTTTTAGTCTAGGAAATCTGTGTAACATTCCTTCCTTAGGCTGTCTCACAAAATGGAATAAAGGGAATAGGAGACAGCACTGTAATAAGTATATCTTTCTACGTTCATGTGTGCATTTTAATTGCTCTACTCTTCAGGCCTGCCAAAGTTTGCATTTGCAATCTCCAGCTTCATGGTCTTTCCACACAGTATTTGAGTCTCTAACAGGACAGATCATAACATTTGATTTCCCAGTACTGTTGTACAGCTGAAAATGAGATGGTGACGCAATATTTGCTTCATTCTTCTCATTTTTAGATAGAACAATTTTTTTGAACATTTTTTCTAAAAGCAATCATTCCTTGGATTTATTGTGGACTCCATTCAGTAATCCTGACTGATACTCCCTGTTGACTGGAAAAGGAGAAGTTCTGAAAAGGCATACAGAAATCTAAAGTAAGTTATATATGCTCTAGAGACACAGTCTACGCTGTTTGACTTTGGCTGAGGATCTGGCCCTGAGCCACTGTGAAGCTTTAGAGCTGTATTACTATGCTATTTTAGACCCCTAGGAAATATGTATCATTTTAAGTTTATTATCCATTTCAAAGCATACTACTTTCCTTGAGCTGGCAGTTTTGTGTCTCTTATGTGAAGATTTTTAATCTCACAACATCAGTGAAGATGTGAGAATTATGTTCCCACTTTCCTATTGTGTACTTTAGAAGTTACCATCTGGAAGAGCAAGAAGCTGCAGTTAAGGACAAGTCCTTTACCAGACATGATGAGAGGAGCGGGTGAGAAATGTGGCTTGAAGTTAGTGTTCTGCTTCCAGAGCTGAAATCCAAATGTACTCCTGGCATGCCTTTGAACAGCCTGGGGGATGCACTAAATAATTCTGGCTTTGTGCCTGTTAATGACTCATGTAAGCATCCTTATCACAAAGGCACTTCAGCAGAAGCCAAGGATCAGATCTTATTTGTGTATCTGTGTGAGTGATAGCAGAAGGGAACAAAGCAATTCTTCATCTTCTTTTTCTATAGGTAAATGCTTATCTTGTTCTTTAATGAAATGTCTTGCATGGGAAGCAACTAGGCATCAGCTATTCATTTGTAAAGTATTTTTAAAGTTGTAAACAACTTACATATGCAAGTCTTCTGTAAATGAACCTGTGAGAATTGAACAGAGCATGTAATTTTTTTGAAAGGATGTGAACTTATTCTAAATGGGATCTATTAAACTTAAAGCTATAAGCCATTAAATCTCCTTCACTTTTGAAAGTGTTGACTAGGATAAGCTGCGTTACTCCAAGGCAGGCCTTAAGCCTACTTTTTCCAAGACCTTGAAGGAAGATGTTGTGAGGCAGAATTAGTACAATTCTCAAGCTATGAGAACAGAGGGAAAAAATTGCTGTCTTATCATTCAAGTCAGAAAGTCACATGAAAGGAGGAGGACATCATGGAAGCCAAAGATGTGGGGAATGAAAGTCATTCCAGTCCTTGACAAACCTCTCTAAACCTCTGGGAAGCTAATGAAAGTGAATTTGGGTGCCAACTGACCATTATGTTCTGGCTCCAGGTTATAGTTCCACCTTTATAGTCTGCTAGTGTGAGTTTTTAGGCTTTTTCATTTTTTTTTAATCTTCAGGTCTTTCGATTTATCTTGCTCTCTATTCCATTAATAAAATACCATTTTTTGTTCATCCTTAAAAAACTTAGAGAGCTGAAGATAGCAAAATGTTACTTTCAATAAATAAAGAATTGTAAAATCTCCATTTACTAAGCAATTTGATAAATAATACTCTGTCTCCTCTGGAAGTAAAAGATGACTGCAACACTGTATCACATAAAAGAAATTCCAAGAAGAAAATTTAAAACTTGAACCTAAGGTGTCAGTATAGATGTTTGGTTTTAGGTTTTTAGCACTTAACAGCTTCAATTGGCACCTGAAAGAGAATAAAATCATTCTTTGCTGTCAATTTGCAGAACTTCTTAATAACTTTTTCAGACACTATGGATTATTTGAATCAATATCTTGAACTTCTGTTCTGCTTTGAACCTAATACTCTTAATGCTGTGATTTAGTTTTAGTCAGATGTCTTACTACCTTCTTAGTTTTATTTTATGTTAGTGATCAATAGATTATAAAGATTGTGTAATGAGAATGAGGGAACAAATTAGCAAAGTAAGGCTTGGAAAGATAAAAGAAGGAAAATTATCACCTCCAGGAAATGAATAAATATTTTTGTTTGTAAAGGGTATTTATCAAGATATCATGTGGAAGTTGAAAACAGAGATGTGTGAAAATGATGAATGTTCGCAATCCCCGTGGATGATTTACCTAACAAAGTGAAACATCAAAAGGATTGTCTTTCTAATTCCTCCTCCAGCAAAGGCCTCATTATCACTCACAGACATTTCAAAAAGTGGGCAAAGTGGGCAAAGTCAGGTCCCACTCTGAATAAGCGTGGGGGGTCAAAGGTTGTAATTCAAAAGAAATTTAAATAAATGTAAGATTTCGTTTTACTTTAAAACTTTGAGTATCACTCAATTCCACACTTAAAAGAATCTTGTAAAACTTAAGACAAAGGGTGTACATTCACAAAAAATTAAATAAAATATACAGACAACCCTTTGTCCAAACAAAAGAAACACAAGAGGAAAAAAAATGAGATCTAGTGCTGTAAACTGCTATAGCATAAAAGCAAATTATAAGATGACGATATATTTAAAAATACATTAGATGCAGGAAGCCTGGAAGAAGTCTGAGTTATAAAACAGATATCAAGGTCATCCATGGCAGAAAAGTTGAACCAATTCTTTGTGTTGGTGATAATTGCAGAGCATCTAAGAAAGGGTGTCTTCCATGCTGAAGTCTTAAAAAACTTGAGAAATAGGTCAAGCTCAGGTGTTGATGGAAGTATTTTTTAAAAATTAGAAATAAATAATGAAAATAGTATTCAGTATGAGATGATAGTAAAGTACGTAGTTAAAATGGCATAAACCCCAGACTACTAAACTATCTGACACTGCAGAGGATGCTGCTAGATGAAGGCTTACTTCATATTGGCTTTGTTTCTCATATGCTCCTTCAGGATATGCTACTAGCGTCTGTCAGATATGTGGTACTGGGACAGATGAAACTGTAGTTTTAACTCATAACATTTGTGACATTGTCCCGCATTTGCCTCAGAAAACAGAAAAATTTTACAACTACTTTGTTATTTAACTTTCTTAATGTTATTCATATTATTTTGCTATTAGGATTACAAAACCAGAAAACTTCACCTATCTATGCTAAAGCATATCTCACAAGGGAGTAAGCTTGTTGGTTTTTGCAGCAGCCCTTGTGATGGCAGTTACAGTATTTTATCTGTAACAGGAAAGGAAAGGAAAGGAAAGGAAAGGAAAGGAAAGGAAAGGAAAGGAAAGGAAAGGAAAGGAAAGGAAAGGAAAGGAAATCTGACTGTGTAAGTAAGCCTTACATAGCTGTATATAGTTATCTGGAAGCTAGTTTTGTGAGTTTTCTAATTGTGCAAAGATCAAGGACACAACTTTTATGACACTAATTAATAAAAAGCTAGAACTTTTGGAACTTATATCTGTAATAATCCTAACTTTATTTCTTGTTCATTTTATGAAATCCAAAGATTCTGTGTTATAAAAAAAGACAGAAAACTTTAACTCATAAGTCAGAAGAAAGTAAGTGTGCTGAAGGCAGAAGAAATTCACTATATACTTTAAATGTCAATTTGCTAAATGCTTCAAGTTGTTTTTTTGGTGGGTCAGCCTCCCCTATATCATTAGCATTCATAAAATATTATTATATTCATAAAAATACGAATATTTTTATATTAACATATGAAGCATTCATAAAAATATACAAATACCCTGAAGCTCTTGTTTCGGGTAGGCCAAAAATTTTTATGTGAGAAAGTACTGTCCTTCTCTTATGCGCATGATGAACCCTTTTCCTGCCTCTGCTTTGCTGCCTTCATTGTGGGGAATGGTTAAGATTGCTGTCTGACCACAGCAAACTGTGGTTAAACCTTTTGTTATCAAAGATACACACACACTTCAGAGCACCTGTATACAAGATGAGAGTTGCTCTGGATGAGTAATACCTATTTGGTGACTCTTGTGTTCCTCACAGCTCTGAAAATGCTTTAGTTGAATACTAGCAGATTATACCTCATCATATGAAGTGAGCGCATGGGATTAAATGAAAACTTTTTTGTTTATTGGCAACTCAGCCATTGCCATTAATTGTTGGATACAACATAAAAAAGTGCTCATAGTAACTTGAAATACAAATAAAATAGATTTGTGATATTCATTGAAAAATCTGTCTGAACCTTGCTTCAAAAATGTTGAAGCATTTCACTCTTCTCTATTTTTCTGTCATGCACAGATACACACTGTCTGTCGTAATGTAGGAGGGACTCTGAAATTCCCTGCTAAGTGGCACAACGACCATTAATGTAATGTACAAAACCACAGATATAGGATATTTGTGCTCAGTAAAAGTCCTTTTTTAGTAGGAATTAGTAAGAGGCAAGAGGTTTAAAGAAGGATGGTATTTTCACTCTCTCTGCTGCAGAGTAGCTCCTGTTGGCAACAGGAAGAGAGAGCCTTCCCTGCCACGTGTCCCATCAGTCTGCTGGTAAGATGGCCCTAGCATGACATCTTGCAACATTTTTTATGTCTGTGTTAAAGACCAAGTTTGTATCTTGGTAACTGTAAAAAAAGAGAAAGTACATTAAGCTGTTAGGATAAGATTACTGTGCTTTATACCAAGACCACTCAACTTTTACTGGGGGGAAAGAGGGAGAGTGTCTACTATTTTTGTGTAACTGGGACGCATGATATTTGAAAGCACAGCAGGAATATGTTCTCAGCCAAGGAGTAACTGTTGGTGGTGATGTCTGTGATGTGAAGAGGGAGAAAGGCAGAACTGACACGTCCAAACAACGGCTCCCTCTGCTCTGGCTGTGCTACCTCCACAGAAGGTAGTTCTGAAAGAAAGAGATAGTCCCACAGCTAGCTGACCAGCAGGACTGTGCAACTGGGATGAGGTATCTCAGAGAGAGGGCACCAGTGGGCTATGGAACAGGGACTCCAGTCCTATTCTCACAGAAAGCCAAAACATTTGGAGGACTTTGAACATGTCTTAAAAGTATTTATATGTGCTACATTAAACACAGGTGAAGATTGTTCCAATAGATTCTTCATAATTTACATTGAAGCCAGAGATAAAGACTTTGGGAGGAAACTTGATGCCATCTTGCAAGCTTATGCACAACTTCAAATACAGTCAAGACATATATTGCCATCAGCTGTAGTGTTATAGCTTTGTTTTAGAATGAAAACACGTGATGCAACTCAAAACTGATTTTTAAAAAAGTATGCTAGATCTGTTTGAAGAAAAATATTGTAACTAATCTCTCCAAGTTTCTTCAACTGTTGCAGTTAGATCTAAAATGTTGGGTGAATATCCTTGTTTGAAAGTAAAATCGTCTTTGAAATGTTGTGTAAGAAAACTGTACAACAATAAATATAAGAAAGCTAACAAGATCCATCCCACTAAGTTCTCTATACTGTGAGTAGAAATACAGTTGCTTACAGCTGCTTGAAGGCATATAGCTGTAATCCATTAATTCCATTCCAACATGTTAATAATATGGTAGATATTGATTTTTATTAAGGAACAATTAAAATATTATAGCATATTAACAAATAGGCTATGCTTTCATCTACTTCTTTGATTTCTTCTAGAAGTAATATTTTCCAAATGTATCTGGAGTTTTCTTACTTGCTGGTAAGTTAGCTATGGATTACATAAATATTCACTTTGAGGTCCTTTGGAAAACAATATTAGAGGACCTGTAAAATCTAAAAAACATATCTTTATAACTTTCCTATAAGACAGGCAATTAAAGCTGGAAAAATAATTCTCATTCTGAGCTTGATATGTGCCCTTGAATTATTAAATACAGTGGTTTTAATTGTTTTCTGTGTAGATGATTTATGTTTTGCTGCTCACATTACAAACATATAGCTAATTTTTGGAAGACTAATCTTCCAAACTTCTGTCAGTACTTGGGGAACTCCATAATTTGTAAGTATTGTTTTTTAATTGCAACAGTTCCCTAGGAAAATCTGCTGGTAAGCATGCCTGTGGTAACTGCTTCAAGTGGTTATGTGATTAAGTAATGGTGAGATGATGCCCTAAGGATCCAATGAGTTGCTGTGTCTTATCCAAGTGGATGCTAATGTGCCAGTTGACAGCTTATAGGTACTGCCACCTTTTGAAAACGAGCATAGATCCAACCTTGGTTTTGGAAAGAGAGCATTTACATGACCCTGGTTAAAGGTTCATTCTCTTCAGGGGGCTGGTTACAAGTGAAGATCCTTAGGGTCTCCTTCTTTGGAGATTTTCAAAATCATTAAGAGCCAAAGTTCTAAGTAACCTTGTCTGAATTCAGCATTGACCTGATCTTTTTCCTGCTTTGAGCAGGAGATTGCACTCAATGACCTCCTGAGACCTTCTGAGTTACACAGGAGAGGACATTTTGCTGTGAGTCCTGAGAGGTTTTTACAGCTTATTCCTGGGAAGACACATGATGCAAGATATACCCCTCTTTATACAGTCATACTGGCTAGATCAGGCTGGTCTTGTCTTAGCCTGGTGGCTTTTATGGGTCTCATTCTTAGATGCATAAGTTTTTTCAACATAATGAACTGATGTTATTTATGACAAAAAAGTAACTGAAATAGGTGCAGAAGAACCCCAGAATGGAGGGCTCATTAATTCAGTATGCATCAACCCCACGGCTAATCATTACTAACATCTTTATGACTGCTTCATAGCAAGGATGGTATCTCTGAAACTTACTTTGTGTGAATCATTCAGATTAGATTGGCCAACATTTCCCTTTACTTTTTGTTCATAAATTTTATTTAATGGGTATTTTATCTACCTTATTTACCTCAAGATATATATGTGGATGTACATTTATCTTCCACAATTGTCTTGGTATCTCACCATCATTACAGATTTTATCTTTCCACCAAGAGAAGGAGTGAATGGAAGAACACGGGTAGATTACATGGCCATAGTTTCATATGATGACCAAATAGGAAATGTTACCTTAATCTCTGAAAATCCAATGAAATAAAGGAGCTGACATAGTATGAGTGAGAACCAACTCATACTCTATCTAATGTCCTGTTTCAAATCTTGAGTCACACCAGTTGCTTCAAAAGAATATATGGGAAACTGAAAACAGATTTATAGGTGTGGAAGATTATACCAGAAAAGTAGTAATCTCTAGTAGTTACAGATTTTTTTAGCTTTCTGAAGTACTTTTTGGACATGGTTAACCATGGTAACTCAATCTATATAAATATCTGCTCACTCTTTCCTATCTGAAAGTAGAAATGTGAAATATTCATGAGGGAATCCTGAAGACAAATGGAAGATCTTGACTCTCCTGGTCTAATGGAAAATAGCAGTGGCATTCCTTAGAATTTACAGACATTTCTTAGTACACACTAATGTTAAGATGCATTTAATATAACCTTACACAATTTAAAGTTGTACAACTATTCACAACTTTACCTTTTTCAGTTTATGCTTTTCTCTCCCATATAAATAATCAGACTCAGGTGAGACCAGAGGGCATGTACCTACATGCGTAAGTGCACATCCACACCTTTCTCTGAAGACTAAATTTGCTGATCTTCCTGTAGGAAGTGAAAAACATCTGCTAAATATTTTCTGCTCAAAGAGAAATGAATGATGGGTGTTTTAACCTTTGATTTTGCAGCAATTAAGGGATGTTTATTGTGCATATTGTTAGAACACAAAACCATGTTCTTCTGCATGATTTTTATATTGCTTTAATATCTGATATAAGAAATACTATAGCACTTAGTCACTGTCCTCAAATTGCTTCCTTCATTGCACTGAGTTGTTGAGTCAAAGACTGAGATAGAATAATATAACTGTAGGGGAAAGTATTAAAAAAAAAAATAGTCAAAGAGATAAACTCCAGGGAAATTTGAGATATTGTTCAGACTTGTGAAGCCTGCCTCAAAATACCTTCAGTCTAATGATTTTACCATTTGCATCTCCCTTTTCTAAGGAGATTATGACATCTCTAGCTCTGGGCAACAGCTTCTGGGAAAGGTGAGACTGACACAATTACACATATGATAGGTGCCTGTTAGTTCCTGACCTCAAGTTACCAGCATACATCTGCACTGATAGACAGACCCTGGCATGCGTGATGCCTTATTTTATTCCCCTAAGGGCTTACTGGTCTTTCATCATGATAAGCAGTTCTGACAAGTGTGGCCTGATATAGCAGGTATCTTGCAAGTGGAGTGAACTGGAAACCCCCTGAAACAGAAAAATCAGTGTCAGAACTA
Source organism: Eurystomus gularis (assembly GCA_013400335.1). Taxonomy (NCBI): domain Eukaryota; kingdom Metazoa; phylum Chordata; class Aves; order Coraciiformes; family Coraciidae; genus Eurystomus; species Eurystomus gularis. The sequence goes on from VZZY01020881.1 coordinate 89,099, forward strand.
GGCATAATACGGCAGAATTTCACCTTTTCAGATTAGCAAAAAAAATTAAGAACCTGCAAGAAGCAGGCACACCCTGTGTGATCTGCATGCCTCATTTCCTGTCCTGTACTCTGGATCTCCCAAGCTGCACTGGAGGCTGGAAGCACTTACAATCCAGCACATGATCCTGACTCACGTAAAATGGGAGCAGACACAAGATGGTGCAGCCTCCCCCATCCCTGTCCTGCTTTGCATTTGGGCTATACCCACTCCTGTCTTCTGAACAATACAGGATTGTTTGTTTAAACACATGGCCAAAGCTTGACTGTCAGGGATCTTTGACTTTTTGAAAAGTCCTGAATTTTTTTACTCTTTGCTGGAGGCAGAGTAGATGTCTTGTAACACTCTGTAGTGAGAGGAAGCAACTAAATCTTCCAATTTATGACAGTATATTGAACCAACTCTGCCATTTTGCTGTGGAAAAGACAGAACCCTGTGTTAGGGGCTGGGCAGCATTCAGGTCAGTGATGTCTGCCAAGAGGAGGATGCAATTCAGAAGATCTCTGATGAGCACTGCCCTTATGCAAGGCTTTAATGGTGCTCACCTTGAAATGAAAAAGGAGTTTAACAGGGTAGCAAGACTAATAACACATCTCCAGCCTAGGCAAAGCATCCTTCCCTGACAGAGAAGCAAGTAAGCGGGAAGGGAAGAGGCTAGGAAAAGGATGGAAATTGTGCTGAGCAAAAGGGGTTTGGGGCAACAGAGACAAGATTCGTGCTATGTGTGAACACAATGAAATATGTTTTAAAAGAAGCAAAAGGCGAACTAGCATACTGCATAAAACCCTAAACTTAGAGAAATAGTGTATACAAGGCTACTCAGGAGGGATTCAGAAATGGCAGAAGTATTAAACAAAAGCCTGTTACTTTCCAACTGTCAAGCTTCTAACTGTTAAATATATGTTTCAAAAAATGAATCAAAATGGTCTTTAGGCAATTTAATTAAAATTTTCTGCTCTATTAAGTGGTTCCTCTTGACAGAGTCTGTGTTATTTATTTCTGTTAAGCTCACCTTTTTCTGGCTGTCCAGCAATTACATCTTCTCTCTCAGTTTAATGACCCGTGGTATCATATATAAAGTAAGTTTTAAGTGGAATATGAATCTTTCTGTCAAAGAAAATCTAGGTATGGTTAATGCATGTTCTTAAAAAGTAATTATTTGGTACATTCATGAAATGAAGGGTCTAGGAAAATGGGAACTGCTGACTTTTTTTTTAAACACAAGGTGAAGGTGAATACAATACTGCTTATAAAAAGTGTCCTATTAAATTGAGACATTATTAATATCTGAGATATTATTTGAGACACTAGAAAGAAATCAAAGGCTCAATCCTTGAAGTCAGTGGGATAGTTTATAGCACGTGATACAGTGTTTTGCTGAACTGGGCTGCAAAGCTCAGCAGTCAGCACTCTGAAGCACTTGCCTAGGCAACCAAGCAAACAGGCATAATTCAAAAAGCGAATTATTTTAGTTTCATTTTACCTAATTAAAAAAATTCTATTTTGGAGGTCTATTCACTTTTAGGCTGATACTGTTGATGTTTTTTTATCCTTTGTTTCAACACTTTACCTACAATCAATTGTAAGAAGAAAAGCTGAAGGGAAAAGTGCCATTCTGAGCAGTTTCTCTCAAAATACTGTAGTCTGCAGCACAGGACAGTGGTGGCAAAACTTTTTTCTTCTTGGACTGACTGCATTTTTACTCTGGAAGATACATGGTAGGCAGTTCTGCTCTGCGTGATGCCAGCAGGGGGGGCTGGTGCTGTGCAGTACCCTGAGGAGTTCCCCTGCCCTACTCCCAAATGCTTTGTACACCACTGCCTGTTGCTTCCTAGACTCAGCATGCATACCACAGAGATTCCCATCCACCTTCATTACTCCTTTAATATTCACTCAGATGATGGCTTTGGACTCCACCTATCTCAAAGACAGTGACTTTTTCCATAGTTCACCTTCTTGCATTCACATTTGTGAATGTTTCAAGCACCATCCTCTGTGGGCCTGATTTTTGTGTCTGCCTCTACTTCCCCAGCAAAACAGTACATCCCTCCTGCCAACTTCATCTTCATGATGCTAGAGTTCTCTGTCCTATACCTGAGGGATGAAAAAATAGGGACATTTGAGGCATGTTACTCTGCTTTTAGTACTGAGCTAGCACTGAACATGGAGACACATTTTAAATGTGAAACCCAAAGAGCCTCTTGCAATCAGGACCATAAATTTTCTGTTTCCTTCAGCTTGCTTGCATCCAGTGATAAGTAAGTGAAGTCTGCAAAATATATCGTCAAAACTTCAACCACTTTTGATACTGATCAAGGGGATGCCTTTCTTTTGGCTTTAATTGATTTTAGATCAGGCCTGTAAAGCAAAGAAGTGGATTGTTAACTTGATGAATGTTCCAATTTCTAAACATGATCGATTTTGGCAGGGCTCACATAGAATAGCCACTGTAATGATAAACTCTGTCAACTGTTATGGTGCTGTGAATCAAATATTCTGCTGAGGCATTAAAGGTCTGCCCTTTCAAAAGGTTATCATCTTGCATAGCCCACAGTTTTTCTTTTTTTCAGGAAAATTACTTCACATGTATAATTGTCAAAGGATTTGATATATGGGCTGTAAAAATGAAACATTTTCCACATTAATTAGACTGAAGCAGAAATAAGGTATTTTTGCCATTATAGAAGTTCCCCATTGTTAGCCATATTTCAACATAACTGTATTCAAAGATTATTTTTTTCTTGGTGCTGAGCAAAAGTACAACTATTTTAAGGAATCTCACATAAAACATGAAGCATTATTTCTCTGGCTCGGTGACCCTTTTTTTTTCTATTTTGTATTGAGGTGAACAATACATACACTTAAAGCTCTTCTGGCAAGAAAAGAGACAATGTGTGCGTGGTACACTAAAATTTCACTGGATGGATCTTTTATTTTATAGCAATGATTCCAATTGTGCAAAATTATTGCTCTGTCTTATAAATACAGACATGTACAGGGGTTTTGACACAAATTCTCTTTATTTTTCTTATTTTAAAAGGTTCTTTTAGGACTTGTCAAATATAAACACCAAAAAATATTGCATCAAGCATATTTATCTGAAATGCTTTTATTTCTGAAATTAAATAATGCGTGTCATCTGTCTTTCTGTCACTCTTCTTCAGTTGTAAGAACAGCTACGCTGCACTGAAAAGGTCAAAGTTTTCGTCTTTAAAAAACCCCAGTGATAACATCCCATTGAAAAGAGATTAAATTTTAATGTAAGTTTTCAAAATGTTAAAAATAATTATAAAGTGCTTTGCTTTCCTTTGCTTTTTTCTTTCCACCACACAGATACATGTACTGTGAGAGTTGCTCTGCAGTATTGTTTCTGGATAAATCAAAGATACAGAGCGACAAGGGTTATATCTATATTGGTGACTGGGGCAAAGTGCTTAGGTTGTTGTCTGTGCAATTCCACAAGTGAAAAGATAGCCCTGGTAAGCTGCAGTAATCAGACATAGCAGCTCAGCAGTGTATCTGCAAGGTCTTAACTAATTTTGTACCTGTTGCTCAAAGCACTCTTGCGGTCCATTACAAAATAATATATATATGTCTGAAATCCTCACAAAGCAATTACAATGATTCAGGTTTTGGAAAACTGGGCTCACTGGAGGTTGAATCAGATATTCGGCTGTTATAAATCAATCTGACTGCACTAGTGTCGATACTGACTTATAGTCTACAAGGGCCTGATAACCTCAGTTTGTAAGAAGAGAGTTCCCTAAAGATGTGATCCAAAAACCAATGAAGTCATTGGGAGGTTTTCCATTAATTTCAGTGCCTTTTAGATCAGTCTGCAAATATTTGATGTTAATCTATTTTTAAAAATAAAATACAGGTAACCTTGGAAGCAAGTACAAACACACATAGATTTAGAAAAAGACATATCCAAAACATTAAACTTCAAATAAAACTTCAAACGAGAAACAGATTCAGAATCTCTAACAAGTTTAGGCAATGAATTCCACAGATTATCACCGCTCTTACAGGCTATGCTTTGCTCTCCCACTATACTTTTCCTTAGTTTTTATCTCTACCATGAAGTGCAGGTGAATATGTGCACCAGTATAGCACAGTACAATCGCAATGCAGACAGAAGTTTTTATAGCAAACAGTTGGAGCTGGATAATTAATGAGACGAATTTGACAGGTGTTTCTATCTGAATCTATTGTGATCTAGCCTAGTTCCAAGTTCCATCTTTTTTCCCAGTGTTTTATGGCTGACCACCGAAGGCCCGAAAAGACATGTTTCAAAGGAATATGTGTGTTTGTGAGCTGTTTGATTGACATCATGTACAGTTGTATGCATTAGTGCCTACATAACAGAGTTACAGGAGCTAATGGTTGTTGGAGGGCAGAAAGAGAGATACCATCAATTTTGGCAAAAGTACTGTTACCCTGCACCAGAACAGACTGCTCCTGGAACTATAGTGTAAAATAAAACAGAGATAGAGACACTAACCGAGGTCATTAGGTCTTTGATCAAATAGCCCTGATAAACACATGAGCACTCTTATAATTAGATTTCAGACATCTGCTTCTGCCATATTTGGGGCCTCTTAGTTCTCAGGTTTTTTTTCCTCCGATGAGCGTTACCTACAGTAACATTTCTAAGAAATCAAACCATCTTGGCTATTAGCGAAAAATAACTCTTTGTATTTGTAATAGAAATGATCTTATGATGATTTAGAAAAGTTATTTTTATTAATATTGCAGAACTTTTATAAAGAATGTACAAATTCATTAAAATCTTGACCAAGACATGGACATTTTATAGGCAGGAAAAAGTGACTCCTTCCATTTCTGAAAAATAGAATCACAACACAGGAAAAATTCTACTCACACAGCCAATCACATATGAAGGGTGAAGTAGTACTGCTAGAACTGCTAGTTTATAAAGTCATAAAAATTATGACTTCATTATAAAAAAATAGTAAACTGAAAATACCTGACAAAATTTTCTAGTCTTTATCTAGCATAGGAGGAGAACCAGTATGTGTAAACCTATTATAATAAATGATTTAAGGAAAAAAATGAGACCGGGGTTTTAAAGAGACACTCTGATGTTGAATTATTAGAGATTCAGGGCCAATTTCATAAAGGAGGCAGAAACAGTCCATCATTGCCTCACATTATTATTTCTGTTAACACTAAATAACATCTTAAGGTTTAGAGAAAGAGCAATAGATTGTAAGTATTTTTAGTTGATTCAGTTACACTTGATTCTTTGAAACTGTCATTATTTTGAAATATTTACGAAGTTAGTGTATGAAAATTATACTATATAAGCTTCTATGAAAAATACTCCTGCTGTACCAAATAATATGTTCAGCTACACTGAAGTTAATGTTGTCTATTGTCAACAATTATTTGTTACTTTGTAAACAAATACAGATTTTCAAAGGACCCTTACCCGCTTGCTGGAGAGCAGTACTGCTGCTGGCACTTTCTCTCCTTTATATTCTTGTTTGATGATGTCCAGCAGAGGGGTTATGCTGCTAACTCAAAAATGATGTGAGCAGCAGGTCCTGAGATAAGGCATGTGGCAAATGGTGGGAAAAGGCCCTACTGACATTGCTGCGGCAGGCCAGAGTAGTCTGTCGCTTCCCTGAGGATACTGCCAGCTCTTCTCTTTCCACTGGTGTCTTGAAGTTTGCTCATAAACTTTTCCCGTACTATTTCCCATGCTATTCCTGGATTTCCCTCTTCACTCCTAACCTCCATCTCTCTTTTACTGAAAATAGAAAAAGTCACCACCCTGTAAACTTATTGGGATGTGAATCCAAAACCCAGCACGTTATGTGTGAATATTTCCCTGGACATCTCTGGCTTTGGAAGAGGTGTAATCAGAAAAAACTAGCCAAAATCAGAAAAACTAGTCTTCTAACCTTTGGAACTTTCTGCTGTAACATGAAAATATGTCTTTTTCTTTTTCTTGAGGTCCTGTATTTATGGTCTCTGATGATGAATCCTTCTGTCATTAACTTAAATGAAAGAATTCCATAACATTCAGGTGTAGTATGTAACTAGCATTTTGCAATGTTTAACTGATCTGCATCTCTGCATTTATTCTGAGGAAGTAGGTGGAATGGTACTGAGCAGCAATGGACCTTTGCTATCCTGTTTGGAAAATGATAATCATCAGCTCAGCCACAATTTAGTTAAGCTATTTTTGCTAGATTCCAGATGTCTCTGAGTTATTGATAAAATTATATAGAACTACATACAAAATAAGCTGTATTCCTAACTAGCTTCTGCTATTGATCTGTTTTGCTTGATTTAATACTCAGCAGTGTCCTAGTAAATTGCTGAAACAAAGTTACTATCTTTTCTTCTTTACCAGCATATGAGTGGCATTGATTTCAGCTGTTAAAGACACTTTTGCTGTAGTTCTTAATGTATATTAAAATCACTGTCATAAAAATATGACTTTAAAAAATGCTTAAATAGGATACCTACCACAAGAAAGTCTGTCATGGTCAAGTGAACACATAGATTATATTATCAGGGAGATATATGCTGAAATATTTGTTTTTTCAACTTGAAATTATCAAAGAGTTTTTCAAAACTTTCAGCACTGTGAAAAGAAAATCTGTGTATGGAAATTTTAATCTCAAAAACATTCTTCCAAAAGTTGTAAAAATGAAGCCGAATTAGAAATAAATTATTCAGACTCATCTAGGGGCCTGAGTTATACTGTCTGTTTCTTGGCATTAAGTGTCTATTCTTGCTGGAGTGTGTCATAGTTTCTGTTAGAAAGTGTAAAAAATCTGACCAGATGATGTCAGCACAGACAAGGTGGCTCCTGGCAGGAGATATTAAATAATGGCTGTGCTTAAATGCTGTGAAATGCATTTGGCTAGCTAGCAGCAGGCTGTACTGTGTGACCTCTCCTTCTAGGTGCATTAGCCCCAGCCAGCAGAGTCCCTGGCACAGGGACACAAGCATGAGCTTAGAAACATGTACTTATTTCAGGCAGAGGTGCGGTGGAAGCTCCTTGCCCACTGCTGTATTCTCTTTGCTCTCCTCTGACTGGAAACACTCTCTTGAAGGTCGCTTCTTGAAACAGTGAACATTTTCCTCTGGAAGGAGCAAAATGTATTAAAAGAGGAGTTCCCAAAGTTTTCTTTCTGGGGGGTTATGTGATAGCTGGGAACACCATAATACAAGCCAACTGCTGTCCATCACTTAAAGGCTTTCCTATTCCCTCTCTCCTCTGCTCCAGACCCCACAAGGCTGTATATGAAGCCAGATGCCTGATGCTTTCATTCTCCCTGCCTCTGTGACTATGCTGGACAGTCCTGGAAATGCTGCAGCTTCTTCACATTAACATAAGGGAGTAAATTGAGTTGGGGCCTGGAATATGTGCTGAGATCTTCAGGATCCATAGAGTGGGCCAGTGTCAGCTTCTGACCACTCAGAGACTCACCTGGGTCCTGTTGTGAGGATTGCAGCTCTCTTTTAGGAATCTCTGTGCTAAAGGGGACCTGCCTTGCACCTTCAGCTGGGACTGCCATGCTGTCACTCCCTTACTTGTTTAAAAATATGCCTCTATACTTATGCAGCAAATGAAACTATGTCTTGTAAGACAAGGAAGCAAAACTCCACCTGCAAACCAACAGACAAATCCAAGAGTATTTTGCCAACTAGGCAGCTGGATCTGTCTGCTGAATTTGCTGTTTGTGAGTCCCTGCAGGTACAGTTTGAACTCCTCACTTGACACACTTGCTGCTTCTGTAAGAACTGGCTCAACTTCCCCTGCTGCTGAGGTGGGAGTGTTAGCCCTGCTTCCTTCTTCTAAAGAGGAAAACCAAATACTGATCCATGTTTCAGGTTTTTACGTTATCCTGATTCCACTTGTCTCACCTGGAAGCAGGCAGCATTGATACTTTTATTTGACTTCTTTCTTTGGAATTACTCAAACTCAGTGTCTTTCATATGTTTGAAAAAGAACCGGTTAAAATTTATTGTTTTCCTTGCCCTTTTCTGGTATCACGTAGTAGCCCTGACAGCCTGCATGCAGTTCTGAAGAGCTCCTTTTCATACTGGTGGTGTTATCTGACTACCCTGCAATACCAGTCTCTCCCTCAGACCAAACCGGCAGCATTACAGAGGTGAAAGAATCCTTATGACACAGGAAATGGTTTTCACCTTTTCCTCCTAAATGAGATTTTATTGCAGAAAGCTACAGCTCAAATGAGCTCAGAGGCTGCTAATGACCTTCTACTTCCGAACACTCATCCAGACACCTCCTGCTGTCATTCCAGCTATGTTCATTCACTCCAATGCCTTCTCTCTCCCCTTTCTCTGGTTAGCTTGGGATATGAGATACTGTGTGATGTTCTGCCCAGGAGGGATAAGAGGGGAGAAGAAGCAGAGGAAAGTGGCCAACCAGGAGATACGAGTCCTCTGGCAGGGCTAGTATGTGGCAGAACTTTCTTCTAGGCCAGCCAGCAGTCAGGAGACATAAATAGTCTGACTGGCACCAGCTGGGAAGTGTGTAGTCAAAAGGCACATGTTGCCTCATCCCTGGTGGGCAACAGGGACTGCCTTGTTGGCGAGGCCTGGCCTGTAAGCTGGCTGCAGTGCAGGTCTGCCTTACAATCTAAACTGTAGAATATAATTTTCCTTCTAGAATAACAAAAAAATTGCCCTTAATTTACCGAGCTATTTTGGAATATGAGATGCAATTGCAAAGTTTGTTACTTGGATAGATATTTCTCCCTTATTTGAATTTTCCAGAGGATGTGGTGCATGCCATCAGCAAGGCATGCTTTTCCAGTTTCCTCCTTCTCCTCACCACATTCACCTCCACAGTATTTTTTAGATATGTATGATTTGCTGTTCCTGTTACCTAGCCTGAAATAGCAGCCTCTACCCCATGAGCTTTTTCCTCCACTACAACAATCTTATTGAAGCTGGGGGTTGTGTTCAAGAAAATGATAGCATTTTCCAGTTAAAACATATATGTTTTCTTCCTGTATGAAGACTGCCTTCATACTTTGTCAGAAGATTGGTTCTAAATAGCACTTCTATGCCATTTCCCCCAGCCCCCTCGCTTTCTAAATATTGTCAGTTATATAGAAGTTAGCCATTTTCCATTAATAGTCTTCAGTGACCTTGGCAGGCCACCATGTTCTAAAGCCCCCCTCTAGAAGTGGTGTTTAGGTAATATAAAAATGTGTTCTTGAAAACTAACCGAGATCTCAGGCTCCAGCCCTCAGTTTTAACTGACGGACAGGTACTATTTGATAGAGGAAGAGTGTCCAAGGACTCTAGTGACTTTGAATTTGCTGGTAGGTTGTTTGTGGCCCTATTCCTCCATTGATCTTTCCCACAGTAGTGGGCAATCCCATTTAAAATGCCCAATCTTTCTCCTTTTCATATAAAATAAATTCCTCTGATTCTCTGCTCTTTACATCCATTGGCTTGCATAGATTATTACTTTGTCTTGCTATTTCCTTGTGATCATAAGCAGTGCTCTCTGTGATCCAGCTTCTTCTATGCTGATCCCACACACTTTTCTAGCCAGCAGACCGATGCACCTTTGCTGTCTGGTGTGACTGCTTTGCTGAGTGTTACAGGTTTGTGATTCACTATCGTATTCCAATAACTTTTTGACCTGCATTAGCAATGAGGTAGTTTTGTTCTGGGCTAGCCTGTGCTGTCACGTCGCACGCTCGTAGGTTTTTTGTTGTGGCTGGATGCCCGAGATGATTTTCTAAATCTCTGCAAGCATTTCCAAGTTCTCATTTCTATATATGTATTTTGGTACAAGAAAAAAGGGCAAAAGGAAATTCTAGCTTGTCTCTGTTCCCCGACTATCTTGTCTAGTAGGAAGTACTTAATGGTCATTCTTTCTAAAGTTACACCCTAATTTGAGCAATTTCCCTGGGTATTCTGATCGAGAGAAGGAAAAGAAATGTTTCCTGGCAAAAGCCACAACCTTTGGGGACTGTCTATGAATACACTGCATACAGAACCAGGAAGCACAGCCATTACACTACAGGATTTATGACACACCGAACTCAGTATTTTGATAGAATAGGGGAGGAAGAGTTAGAGGAACCAGCCTCCAACTTCTCCATGAAGGTCAGCCTTGGAGTATAAAAAGAACTTCATTAATTTCTCGGGGACTTCATAAAATAGTGGTAATGGATGCATTTGAACAGAAAGACAGTTGTTAACACACTCCTGTTTTCTGGCAACAGGAGTGTTGGGGCTGGAGTCAGTGCCATTTCACTCTATCTGTGTTCAGGAAAACACAAAGAATCTGATTTTTATTGTCAGGCTGGCAGTACACAGACTCACAGTTTCTGAGTTCTGGAAAGCCAGACATTCTTCTTAACTGAAGAATATTAAAGTAAGACAGCTTGAACTCTGCTTTAGACCCAGGAGTGTAAATTTGGAATAAGTTCACTGATTTTGATGAGGATACTTTGGATTTACACCAGTGACTGAGAACTTGGCTCTGTATCTTCTTCTTCTGGTGGTAGTGAAAAATATGATCTTAATACAGATGTGCAAGTGAATACAGGAGTATTCTTATACTGGTTCTACACTTAACTTTTAGATGCAGGATTTACGACTACAGAACAACATCTGGCTTACACAAGAGTACCTTTGAGCAACGTGGTAAAGAGGATCTACCAGAGGAGTAGCCATCTAGTGCTTGCACTTCTCATATAGCTTTCCTGTATGGGCCTCTCTTGCCTTATGAGAGGAGATGCAGAAAATATTGTGTGTTATATTTTTTAATTTATTGAAGTTTATATGTATAACACACAGAAATAGTTTATGCAGTAATTATTCCGAAAAAGGCTATGTGGATTTGGAGGAACTGAAGACGCCTGAATAGTTTTTTTTTGTAACACTGCTACAGAATTGTCAGCTATGAAGTAGATCATTATAGACACTGGCATTGTCAGCTTTTGAACTGCAGCATTATTCTCCTAGCCCAATATTATTTTATTGCAAGTACCTTGTTTGCAGATGAAAATGTTACAAACACAGTAAAGCTGCAAAAGCCTCGTGCTGTTTTGACAAAATCTTCTCTTTTGTGAGAATATGTGCGGAAAGCCTTACAGACATAAAGCTAGAACCAGTTCAAGCCTTCAAAGGTTAATTGTATTTTTTCTTTTAGATAATATTGCACATCCTGCTATGACTTTTCAGCTTTTTACTTGCTGCAGTGCAAAGAATTCCTGAGCCACACTTATTGCTTGACATGATAAATCTACAGGTACTGTACTTTAAAATGATACACACATGGGAAAGTTTCTATCAGGAATCAAAGCCATTAGATTTGTATTGCTTTTCCTATTCTTTGGTGATCACTGAGAGGGAGTGGATCCCTCTGTGACCTGAGTAATTGAAATGAAAGTCGCAGAGTATGAAAAACAAATGGGAACATGGAAAAGAAACTTGCAGGAGGATTTTCAAAGGAATCTTCAATCTCGTGGACACTCATTGTCGCTTTAATGCCTAATTGCCTCAGGCTGCATTGGAAGTCCCGTCAGAAGAGCTGGAAAAAACAAAACCCCAGCTAACTCATATCTTTAAAGCTAAAAATTAAGAAGCTCAAATAGACTAAATAGAGCGTGGTTTGGGGTTATGTTGTGCTTCTGTCACAGGCTTTAATTGGGCAAGTGTGTTCAAGTGGCTTTGATTTTTCCTAGAGACAGAAAGGAATCAATAGGAGTGTCATCAAGCAGCATATTCTGGTCTTTATTCTTTATTTACTTTCATAATCCCAATCCTTAGCTGGAAGCTGCTGCTAGTACACTTAAAATGTAATATCTTAATCACACAATCCCTTAAACTCAACAAAGTGATGGTCTTTAAAGTTTAAAAGGATGATATGAGAAAACCCAAACACTTTTGGTGCTGAATGTTCATGAAACACAGTGTCTCTGGCTTTTCTCCCATTTCTGCATACTTAACAGTTGAAACCAAGTGAGGTTCCAGTCCAGTAAAGCACTTACTGTTTGCATAATAGTTGAGGAACATGAATGGCTTTATGAAAACAATCAAACCACTTTTGAAGTTAAAATAACTAGAAAATGCTTTTAGACACATTCTAATCTAGTTTACTCTGAGCCAACAAGTAGATCTCCAGTTTTTTTACTTCTTGGTACTTCTTTCAGCCTTCATTTTCCATTATTCTTTTTATGCATGAGAATTTGGGATAACAAGGTTGACTTCACTAGTGTGGGCTTCTTTTGAGGCAGAGAACCATGCCTTGATGTTATGAAAGTAGTGTCTAGGCATGTCCCATTGGGTATAATGAACAGGACTTCTACTGATGTCATTACAGATGGTATGTTTAGTGATGCCTACTTTCTAATGAAGGGTATGTTTAGTCACGCAGATGGCACTTCTGTTTTATATGACATTTCTTGAGACTTATTTACATGAAAGTCCATTGCTATTCTGGATTCTGATTATATTTGTTGGGACTTTGCCACACGAGGTTGTTGGACATACTTAGTGCTTACAGAACCACCAGCACTGCACAGTTACAGTAAAATACATACAGCTTCCTGGGTTATCAAAGTATGACATGGGTGAAACCATAAACATAAATGAGTTCAACAGGCCTGTCTGATTTATTTTTTTTTTGTCTCATCTGCTCTTTTCATAGAAAAGTTCCATAGAGTGGATCCAAGTATTACCCGGACATTACTAATTTGTTTTTATGTTCTCAGTTTTTGAGGAGAAATTAAGAATTTTTACAGTGGTAAAAATTTCTTCTGCTAGTGGTAAGGCAGAAACATTGCTAGGAGTTTGCAAAGCTCATATTAACCTTCCTTGACCCTTCTGTAATAATGATACAAGACTGAAAGCTTTTATAACTGCTATGCTGATTCACAACTGTATGGCTCCATGCTAAAAAATCTGAGATACTCCAGTGGTAAGATAGTCTTAGGTCTTCAAGGGAAAACAGTAATTCAGTTTTTCTCTATGACTTTTAAAACCAAATATTGTCCTGTGTGCTCAGACTGCAGCTCAGGTTATTCTACTGCTTTCTTGCTTATTGGATGTATATTTAAACAATGTTTTTTTCTACAGTTATAGACATTAAACACTACATGGGATAGCAGTTGGTGGGGCAATTAGTAGTGCTGCTCGCAATACAAGTTGCATCTTGTATGGAATCAGAGTATAATCACCAGTAAATATAATGATTGTTAGCTGATAATTCACCAGTTAGATAAAGGAACACAGCATCAGAAAAAAGGGACATATATTCTACTTGCACTTAAATACTGCTCCTTAACATATAAGAATTGATGGACTTTCTCCAAAATCCTTCAATTAAAGCTTTGTCTCATTAGCCTGATAGAGTTTTCATTAAAACAAGATACCATCTTTTACTCCATATTCTGAAAGCATAAAATAGGATACTTAGTAAGAATAGGATAAATGCCGTATTTCCCTGTCAGAGATTCCACTGGTACAAAATACTATTGTCAAGCTGATATTAAGGAGAAAACTAGAAATAATACCAAATGCTTTTATTTAGAAAATGATGTCCAAGAAGGGGAAACGAAGTTTAGTTACAGTTAGCCTGCTTTCTTAGAAGACTCTTTAGCCAGCTACTTTTAATTTTAAAAGATCTGTAACAGTATAAAGCATTTCGGAAATTCTGTAATCACTACACTACACTTGATCTTAGTCAAAAGGCTGAGAAGCGACAAGAGTACCATCAAAAAGACTGAACAGCACAAGTAATTAAGTACACTTGCAATTTACTGTTGATTTCCCACGCTTTTTAGTGGTCTAGGGAGACAAACAAAACCCTGAATCTACAGGATTGTATAAATGATCATGCGATTAATAAACCTTAAAGTGTAGATCTATTGCTATAGAAAAGGTTATCTCAGTTCTGAGCTGGTGGAGTATTTATGGCATCTCAAGCACTGACACAGCAGGAGTGATTTAAGCATCTCATTGCTGAGAAACATTCTTAATTTGAAAGTTCAAATTTGTTATCTTTTCACACTGTACAGATGACATCAGTCAGGGTGTTGAAATCCATGGTTTGACATGTGATGCTCTGAATGTCCTGGGAGCATGGAAAAAGCTGTGTGATTGAAACTTGGCCCTCTTTCAAATAAGTCTTTCAGGCACACTTCTGGCATTACATCAGCAAAGCCTAAGCTGACAGTCATGACCAGGTTGGTAAGAGGCTTTTCTTCTTTCTTTCTTCTTTTTCCTCTCTTCTTTACTGGGCCATGTGTAGCCCCATTGATTCATCTTTCTCCTTTTCTGTCTCTCAAACTATCAAGACAAAACAAAGAAAAGAAATCTTGTGACACATGTAACTAAGAAGTCTGGTGGGACTTTTAACCTCATTTATTTGCACTTTTACTTGATAAATCCTTCACAGCAGGAACTGTCTCCTTCCCAAGTTCGTAGAAGATGGAACCCTGGAGGGGGCCTTTGGCACTGACTGCCATCAATCCTGAAATAACAAATGCTGAGTTTGATCCAGAATGGTGTGGAGGATGGTGAAAATATACGAAGCATATACACTGTATATTTTAAGTTTCCAAACTTACTCCACCTAAGAAAGCGAAAGGGAAAAATCTTTCCAGTTCTTCCTTATATGACTAAACAAAGATTTCTAAAGGGCTTTCGTTAGAACTAGTAGGCACATTTCACAGCTCTCAAGAGCTGTGCTAGAGCTTAAATCTTCAGCTGCATTTCCTTCTAGATCTGAGTAGCCTCTGTTTGCTTGATGACTTGAATAGGTTTCTGAGATTTAACTTATTCTGGAAGAGGTACATAGGGTAGATCAGTACAGAAATACCCTAAGTTTTGTATTTTAATACCAATATATAACAGTTTTTATATAAAGTAAACCAACAGCTGTTGCATAACTTGTAACAATTTTCTGCAACTTGCATTTCTTCTACTACCTTATTCTACTGATTCTTCCCTTTCAAGCTTTCTCGGTGCCTCACTGGTTTTGCAAATGTTGTACCCACTTGTGACAAATCATGCCACCTTCAGACAGTGGCAACTAGTAAGCAAAGATACCCAATGCGTCACCCAGGATTTACCACAGTAAATGATACAGTGGTGTGAGCTATGGCCCCTTCCCTGCCAGGGAGTGGCTGAAGTCTCTACCACAACTTGCTGACAGCTGCTAGGGGGTTTGCAAGAGTTGCTGCATGGGACGAACTCTCACGGGGGTCTGAGACCCACTGCTGAATGGCAAAGCTGAGTGTTCGTGACTCACTCAGTGCCTGTGGTGCAGCGTGGGACCTTCTGGTCCGTGTTCTCCAACTCTGCTTCCTGCTGTGCCTGGTTTTTCCAGCTTGATCTCTTGCCTGTTGTTGTGCTTCCAGTTTCAGTTGCTGTTATGTTGATTTGGCTGCAGTCAGTAGGGTTTATGACTGTCTTATATGAGCCCTGCGAGATGGCTTTGTTGGTGTGAATAATTTTCTCTCTAAGTCTCCTAATTACTGCTAATATTTGTTTTCATAAGAGCTCCAAGCCAGATTTTCCATGAAGAGGTTACCAGTAATGCTGCATACCCTGTGCATGCTCTCCTGCTGTGTCAACTTCTAACTTATTCTTGGTAAACAGATCTTATCTGGGACAAGCGTGGCCTAAAAGATGACAAGTGGGGCACTGATGCTCATCTGCGTTTTTGGAAAATGCATCACCAATTGAAGTCAGTTCCATATTTGTGACCGTCGGCAGTATCAGGTTCCCCTCACACAGTGTCTCCTCTGCGTGAGCAGCCAAAGCCAAGATGCTTCAAGGTACAGTCCAGATTACGGCAGTGCTGTTTAATTTCCTATCCAGCATTTAGCTCCCCACATTTTCCTCATGGATTGCTCCAAACTGCCAGTACAGCCACGTGATTCGATGTGCAGCCAGCTGGCTGGAGTACAGTCAGAGCCTGGTCAATATTTGGAAAGAAGTACGCAGGCTGCATGATTTCAGCTGAAATAATGGAATATCCATAAATGTACCATGGCTTTTAAATAGGTTGATCAGCTAGTCTTTTCTCAGATTGATTAATAATGACCTTAGTCAAACAAATTAAAATGCTTCTAAAAAAAAATCAGTGCAAAGCTGTCTCAAGGGCTTTGAGCTTCACAATTTAATTTCTCAACAGAAGCAGCAGAACTTGGGGACAAAGGACATGAATATGAAGTGGTTCCAGGATAGCATGTATGTATTTCCACGAGGATGTCTCTCCAACTATTTAGTGAGGCTTAGGTCCTCAATTTCCCTCTGCATTTCTGTCTGACCTTTTGCACCCCAGTGACTTGGGCAGTTCGGGCAACAGCAGCCTTGTGCTAGAAGAAAAAACAGAAGTATGAAAAAAAATTCCAAGGGAGGAAGGATAGCTCACTTTTGCTGCTTGATTTCCTCTTGTTTAAGAATTTACAGAAGTGCACTTTCATTTCTATCCTACTTCAGAGTTTGAGTGTGGTTCATTCGCTTTTGTAGGAGAGTTTTCAAAAATGCTGATCTTAGCTTTCACTTAGTGGAACTGAGATTTGCAAGTGTGAAGCTTTCAGTGTTTTTTTCCCATTCAATTATACAGGAAGTTATCCAGGAAATGGCAACCAAGCCAGATGATATTATGAAAATATGACATAATACTAATAAACTCTGAAGAATGGTGAAATGACATCTCATGATCCTAGGTCAACAATAGACCAAAGTTCTATTTGATTCAATACTTAATTCCATAGAAAAAACATTAGTTTTGATCTGTAGATAAACATTAGGTTGATCTACCTCCATCAGTAAAAATAACGAGGGACAAAATGTACCTGGTTGTCTATATTAGACATGTAGTGATCCTAGGGTGTGAAAAATAGTAACTCAGAGAACTGAAAGTAACTTGGACAACTGTCAATAAGATACAGTGCAATCCACCAATGAATGACTATATCTGGTAAGAACATGCATCTCACCTATTGTCCCACGCTATATTTGTGAACATGTGTGCTGAGTTTGTGTCTGGTTTGGTTTTGGTAGATGGGGAGGGGGCTACTGCTGTGGCTCCTCTAAGAAGCTTTGAGAAACTCCCCCACCTGCAAGTTGTACTGGCCTCTGACCAAGGCCGAGTCAGTCAGCACCTCTATGATAACATATTTAAGAGGAGAAAAGCCTGTTTGGAGAGTCCTTTTGTTTGAGAGAGGAGTAGGATGAGAGGGAGACAACCATGCTGACATCACAGTCAATGAGGAGTGAGCGGAGTAGACACACTGTAAGAGTCAGGCTCCTTTGGCCCATGGTAAGATGGCAGGCTGAGCCCTGGCAGCCCTTAGAGAACGATGGTGGAGCAAAATCCCATCTGCAGCGCATGGAGGACCCCATACCAGAGCAGGGGACTGCTCTTGAAGGAGTCTGTGACTCTGAGGGAAGCCCACACCAGGGCAATCCATAGCTAGGAGGACTGTAGCCTGTGGAAGGGACCAACGCTTGTGGGAGAAATTAACAGAGGACTGTCTCCTGTGGGTGGGATGACCACATTGCTGCAGGGGAGGACTATAAGGAGTTTTCCTCCTGATGAGGAAGGAGTGGCAGAAACAACCTGGGATGGACTGGAACTGACCAAAACCACCCATTCCGTTCCCCCCTGCAATACTGTGGGGGAGAAGGTAGAAGATCAGGAGCAGAGATGAGCCTGCAGAAGAAGGGAGGGGTGGGGAGAGAATGTTTTTGTTGTATTTATCACTGTCTTACTCTGATTCAGTTGGTAAATTGGTGGTGGTTTTGTTCAAATTAAACTGATTTTGTTTCCCCAAGTCAACTCTGTATCTTGCCAGTAACCATAATTGGTGAGTGTGCCCTCCCTGTCCTTTGTCTTGAACCTTGAGCCTTTTGTTGTATTTTCTACCAGAGTCGGTAGAAGTAAGCAAATGGCTGTGTGGTTGCTTTGTTACCAGCTGGATGGGCTTAAACCATGACAACATTTTTCTGTGCTCCACCAGGCCCTAGACAGCAAGAGGTTACTCCTGTCATATGTATCAAACCACATGACCTTAGCGATGGATATGAATGGATTTATAGAATGAAACTACAGGCATTGAGGTCCTGAGGCCCACACTGTGTGTGTTTCAGAGGAATTTACTTTGGAGTAAACATCTAGTTTGTGTTCTTGGGCTGTTGGACCATAGTGATTGGAATGTAGAATCACAGAGTCATAGAATGGTTTGGGTTGGAAGGGACCTTTGAAGATCATCTAGAACAAACCTCTGTGGACTGGACACTAGGGGTATTTTTTTCTTTTTTATCCTGTTTTTCTATCCAGCTTGTGTCTTGGTACCACCTCACAGTGTGAACCCAAGCATAGTAATGCTTAACAGTCCTGTGCAGCAGTAGGGTGTAGTAGATTCATGACATCACTGAAAAAGATCAGACTCCTGAGGATTTGTGGGGACAAATAATATATCCAACCTAGATGATAGCAGTACTAATTCTATACACTAAGTTACTTCTTATTTTTTTAGTTAATAAAATGCATAGCATTTAAAAATCCTTCTACACTCCTAAATGTAAAATGACTTAACTCCTTTGCACCTTCTTAGTCTGGTGTACCCTTATCTTCATAGACAGGAGCTGGAAGAAAGACTGAAGCAGTAGAAAGAAAAGGTGACTGCAAAACAACATTGTGGTCTGCATGGGTTGCTGTCCTACTTTGTATACTTCTTGATCTGGTCTTATGAACTAAAAAGAACAGAAAAATGAGGTTGTAGACATCAGGTCTGAGAACTGCTGAGCAGATGCTGTGCAGAGGAACTATGCAGCAATTACTAACTTATTTCTTGTCATAGATATCTTGGGCTTTCCATGCTACAGTCACTTGTCTTGCCCTTTAGTTAGTTTCTAAATAATCTATATTAATCTGCCTGCTTATGGGCTAGGAAATTCATTAATGAGTTACTTAAGTAATTGAATGACATCCTGGCCCAACTCTCATTGACCTCAATGCAAGGATTTTACCCTTCATGTCTTGAAAAAGATGGTGACTTAGGTATCGCTCGCTTCCCTAAATACAAACAGATTATGCTATTAAATTACCTCATCACTTTTATATTAATGTGGGATTTATTTATTTATAAGAAAGAATAGAAACATGAATGCTGTAACACAGCTGAGAAACAGTGAAAAATAAAAGCGGGATGAATATCTTTCAGTAAATATATTTACTTTAATTCATGACTCAGGCCTAATTCTTGACATGATTTTGTTACAAGAAATTGTAAAGAAAATAAGATTACAGTGATAAAACAACATCTCTTACCAATGAGTACCTAGTGCACATATGCAAACAATTAGGTTGTCTGTCTACTCTGCCAGCTAAAAAACACCTCAGCTTAATCTTTCACTGTTATTTCCAAAATCGTCTTTGAAGTTTGATCTGGAACAGCTCATCTCCTGAACAATGTCTTAGACTTCCCTGCCCAAAAGAAATAATTAAATTACAAAGAAACCAAACAATTCTATTGTTCCCATGATTAATCTTAAATTTTGCCTCAAACCTACATTCAGAAGATTTCTTCAGTCATAAATCCTTTGTTGATATGCATCTGAGTTGCTTAAAGTCAGAGATTCCTCAATTGCTGCAACCCAGAAGTATTAAAAATGAAAAGATTTTGGTCAGGCAATACAAGTTCATTGAAAACAAGTGGTTTCTCAGGAAGGAATATTTTAAATTAGTCTTTGATGTAGAAATGAAAATAATTCTGAAATTTTTATCACGTGGAATTTTGGCATTTTAAAAATGAAGTTATTTTCAATGTCTGTACAGACAATAAGTTCACAGTTATTTTTAAGTTGTGACATATAATGGTATGTAGAAGGCTAGCACTAATAGGAGGTGCTTACTAGTGTTAATACATTTGAGAACACATCTTAAAGAATGAGAAACAATTAAATAGGCAATAGCCTATTACATCGGCTTTTTTATTGTCAGTCAAGAAAAGCTGACACATGGAAATGTGACAATTTTACATGTCCACTTTGAGAAGAAATTATTTACATTTAAAAAGGTCTACATCTATGTGCTTTATAACACTCACTATCTCAACTATAAATGTCTACAACAGGTGAGATAAATCCCACCCCAAAAGGAAGAATTAAGGTGCATGTATTACCATGTTCCACCTCTTCAGCTTTCTCCATAATTGCTGTTTTTCTGTGCTTTATGTTAATATAAATTTTTAAGACTTTCTGACTTTAGAAAAATAGGTTATTGAGAGTAAAACTGCCTCTCCCACTAGTGTTTTCCAAGCTGTGTGTAGTGATTTAGTCACTTGCACATTACAACATCAGCAAAAGGTGAAAAAAAAGAACAATTCCTGTATTATGTTTTTTCTCCATTCAGGTTTTCATATACTTGTCACATGTAACTACAGTCTTGCTATGTAGTGAGGGTGACTTTATAAGGAATGAGTCTTGTTGGTTATAACTGGAGAAATAAATGGGAAAATTTAAACCATCAATTTTTTGAAACAAAATAAAAGCAGTAAGATGTTACAATTTTATCTCCTTATTTAGTTCATATTTATTTTGCAGTACCAAACTGGATCTCAATGTTCTAGTATACTTCTAGTGATCATTGGTTGTGAAATATTTTTACACAGATGATAGACTAGAGTAGACTAGACTAGAACGGAGCAAAATAGAATAGAGTATTTCTATTGGAAGGGACCTACAATGATCATCGAGTCCAACTGCCTGACCAATTCAGAACTCAGCAAAAGTTAAAACATGCTATTAAGACCATTGTCCAAATGCCTCTTAAACAGTGGCAGGCTCAGGGCATCAACCACCTCCCTAGGAAGTCAACTACCTCCCTCTCCTCCTCTCCTCAGGAAGCTGTAGAGAGTGATGAGGTCGTCCCTCAACCTCCTTTTCCTCAAACTAGACAAAGCCATGAAAATGGAGACATTAGGAAAAAAAATCAGAAAAATAAAAGGAAATATAAAATATAACTATTTTCTTTAGCTTTCCCTTGAGGTAGCAGGTAATGATGAGATTATTCCAAAAGTACAAAAAAAGTTCAAATATGATGTGTACATTTGTGCCTGTGGGTTCTTGTGCATGTCTGTTTTTTAATAAATACTTGCTGATCCTTTTCCATTCCTGTGAAACTAGTCCTTTACAAACTTTTTCCTCTAATTTCAGACTTAAAAAATTGCTACTAACCAGTTTCCAGCAGCAACAATGGAAACTAAGTTACAGTCTTTTTTTTTTTTAAGGATTTGAAAACTAGAGATTTCACAAGCCCATTTGTCTAATTTTTTGGCTGTCTTATTACTCTATTAAGCAATAAAATCTAGAAGAATGGGTTCGTAAAAAAAGGGCAGCTTTTCCACCATTTTTCTTAAGAAAAATACAGTTTAAATGTATGATTCAGATATGTTCCAGCAAACAGTGTATTTTCAAATTTTTTACTATACCATGAAATCCTTGAATGTAAAAGTTGTGACTTTAGCCTGGATCTGTAACCAGCTGCAGTGTTCTGCAGAGATGCCATGAGAATGAAGCTGCTTTAGCTCTAATTGGGAAATGAACAGAAGCTTTAACATGTAACTGGGACACAGTGGAGTTACATGCCAAAGTTTGATTATATATTGAAAATGGGATGTCGGCTTCTATGTCATTCTGATATCATTAAAAATTGTTTCATTGCTTAGGTGTGGCAGTAGTAGATGTCTCATAAATACATATGTTAAACTAGCAGAATAGATGAAATTAGAAGATACAGTGGGGTATTAATTTTATGAATATTTGTAAATATTATCCAAAAAATATAGCTTCATGAAAAGTAGGCATGCACACGTACATATTCCCCACCATTTGATGGCTTATAGAATGATATGATAATTTAGGTTGGAAAAGAATGTTAAGGTCACTTAGTCCATCTGTAAATCTAACACTGCCAAGTCCACCACTAAATTACGTCACTAAGCACCACATCTACGTATCTTTTAAATACTTCCAGGGATGGTGATTCATTTACTTCCCTGAGCAGCCTATTCCAGTACTTGACAACCTTTGGTGAGGAAATTTTTCCTAACGTCCAATCTAAACCTCCCCTGGCACAACTTGAGGCAACTTCCTGTTGTCCTATGGGTTGTTACTTGGCAGAACAGACTGAGATCCACCTCGCCACAACCTCCTTTCAGGTAGTTGTAGAGAGTGATAAGGTCTCCCCTCAGACTCCTCTCCTCCAGACTAAACAGTCCCAGTTCCCTTAGCTGCTCCTTGTAAGACTTGTGCTCTAGAATCCTCACCAGTTTCATTGTGCTTTTTACACCCTCTAGCACCTCAGTGTCCTTCTTGTAGTGAGGGGCCCAAAGCTGAACACATTCTTTGAGATGCAGCCTCACCAGTGCTGAGTACAGAGGGACAATCACTTCCCTAGTCTTGCTGGCCACACTATTTCTGACACAAACCAGGATGCTGTTAGCCTTCTTGGCCACCTGCACATGCTGCTGGCTGTCAGCAAACTTTCCCAGATAACTTTTCTGCTGGGCAGCTTTCCAGCCACTCTTCTCCAGGCCCATAGCATTGTGTGGGGTTGTTGTGACCCAAGTGCAGGACCCAACACTTGGCCCTCTTGATCCTCATACAACTGGCCCACGAATCAAGCCTGTCCAGATCCCTCTGTAGAGCCTTCCTATCTTCAAGCAGATCAATGCTCCTGACAGCTTTGTGTCACCTGCAAACGTAGTGAGGGTGCCCTTGAAGCCCTCATCCAGATCACTGATAAAGATATTAAAGAGAACTGGGCCCCAGTACTGAGCCCTGGGGAACACCACTTGTGTCTGGTCAGCAACTGGATTTGACTCCATTCACCATCACTCTTTGGGCCTGGCCATCCAGCTAGTTTTTTATCCAGCAATAAATACACACATCCAAGCCATAAGCAACCAGTTTCTCCAGGAGAATACTGTGGGAAATGGTGTCAAAAGATTTACTAAAGTCATGATAAACAATGTCCACAGCCTTTCCCTCATCCACTAAGTGGGTGACCTTGTCACAGAAGGAGATCAGCTTAGTCAAGCACCTGCCTTTCATAAACCCATACTGACTGGGACTGATCATCTGGTTGTCTAGTATGGGCTGCACGATGGTAGGCAGGATGATCTGCTCCATAACCTTCCCCACTTGATGAAATGCTAAGCCTACTACAGCCCCAGGAAAAAAACTTCTTTGTTTTATGATTTTGATTATCGGTTTAGGCTTACAGGTCATTTGCATGGAAGTATAGGTAAGTTGACTGCCCTTCATCCATTAGAAATGGTAAGATGCAGATAAATCGTATGATTGACACATTTTTTTTCCATTTAAAAAAAATTATTTATTGAAATAATTGTGTTTAAAAATAAAACTATTGTTTGAAGAAATGAGTAAATGTAGGATAATTTTCAGTTTCTAAAAATGTAGATTGGAGTGTGGGTGTGTAAAATGTAAAACACATTTTGAAATCACTGTATTCAATGTTGTTGGATCATTCTCTTCTCTTGTAATTTATTGCCCCAGTACTAGTGTATATCTATAGCATTGTCAGTTAGCCATGCATTCTGACAGGATAGTTTTTCAATTTCATGAACTTGCTAAGGATTTGATAATCGTTATGTGTGACTTACCATCAACATCAGTGTAAACCAAAAGCAGCATCCTGGCCTGCCAGCATGAGTTTTGGATGTATATTACTAAATATAATAATAAGTAAAAGCAATTCTTCCTGGGCAAACTAACTACAGAAAAAAATTTGTGTTAAGACCGAAGTCACTGAAAAAAGCAAACTGCTTAAAAGGTGGTGGTGAACGATGCAATTGCCTTTCACACGACACTCTGTGTTGCAAGTCTGAAAAAGATAGATATGCAGTTTCTGCAGTGTTATAGTCTATGAGTTCGTGCCAGTGATTCGGAATAGCATTTCCTCACATCTGCTCCTTCCTTTTCTGTTTGCCAAAAACTTCAGAAGAAATTGTTTGAAACCACTTAAAGACTTTCATTCTTTCTTTTTTTTTTTTGTTTTAAAATAAACTTTTTTCACATTAATGGTCTATTTAAACATGGTGTGATCAGTCATAACCCAAATTGCGGGCTGGTTTTCCTATGATTTGTCTTATACCACTGTAATTTTTTTTCTTGGACCATAGCTTGCAAGTAAGTAATCTTCCTGGATGAAGGTAATTGTTTGTTATGCTAAATAACAGGAAAATCATGGAGAAAAACCACAATAGCTGGCTTTTTGAAAAAGGAGAAAAACAACACTCCCTCAAACCTGGACAAAAAATTTTAATTGAGGTATTTGTCCCAAGGACAAGAATAGTCCAAGCAAATAACCCTGATTATACAAGGAAAATATTTAGACTGAGTGATGGTAATAAACTAATGATTTTAAATCATTTTAACAATTTGGACTCTTTCTAAACTACATTTGGTATCTTATTGTTCTAATAACTCCCAGCTTACAGCTTCTTTGCTACACTTCACTGAACTACAAAGAACCTCTGCTTTCCTGTGCATTTGCTCTTTCATTGCCTTATGTATGGCTGAGATGACTCTCCTAACCTCTTTATTTCCGGCTATATACAGATTTTTTTTCCCATTGTCTAGTACAAACAAAGGATCTTGGATTTGGGCTGTTTATAGAATATGTATTTTTTCAATTGTCTTGAGACATTTGTCTATTCATAGTATCACGCCCTGGAATTTATTTTTTTGTCATCATCCAAAATTCTGTTTAAAGCATATTGAGGACTGGGTACTCAGAGTGCTCAGGTACTTTCATATGTGGACTGTAAGATTTTAAATTATAATGTATAGGCCTGAAGTGGATACCTGTCCATTTTTAAAGATTTCAGGCAACCTGTCAGTGCACACCTAGATGTCATACTCCTGGCAGTGTTTAAGATCAAAGGTTTGTAAATTCTTTTTCTTCCCTGACTGTGCAGGAAAGCTGGCTCTGGGAGCCCTGGCTGGATCCAAGGTTAATTGCCCACTCTTTTGAACTTGGACACGGTAACAGTGGCAATGCCTAAGACAGGGTCTGATGACAGGGGTCTTGAATATGGATCTTGCACAATATACTATTACTTTTTCTATAAATTACTTGACAAAAGAGATTGACTGTGAGTACCCATAGTTCAGAAGAGTATGAAAGATTCTTCATCCATATGACTGCAATATTACTATTGTTTTTATGTAGGGTTTATGTAACTTAAAGCATGTATAACTCAACAGCCTTTTTTGGAACTGTGATTTTGTTTAATAATAATTGTATCCTTGCAAAGAATGTAACATGGCTAGTTAAGTTTGAAATAACAGCTAAGACAGGTAACCTAGCTTTTAAATTTTGTTGACAATAAGAGTTCAGGCATGTAGAACTGTAATTATTCTCCTAACTTCACTTGTAAAACCCCTGTGATGTTGACTTAGCTGCTGCTTTAGCCCAGGTATGTTAAAAAAGTTTTATTGTTTGTTTTTCTAGTTTTGTTAAGCATTGTAAACATGCCCTGTGACTGAAGATGAGAAGAAATAGGCGAGACACTGGGAAAGAAAGAAGGAATAAGGGACAGAACAACAGATCCTGAGAGTTTGTCTTTCTATAGGGTGTGTAACTAGGGAAATAACTTACCATTTCAATTAGATTTTTTAAAATTGCATGGTATACTCTCTTGTGGAGTTTTTCCTTTCTTTTCAACAATGTTATCTTAAGATAAATAAAGAAGATACTGCTTTCAGTAAAATGACCATGTCATAACACAGATGCTGGAGGGAACAGTTAATTAAAAAGACAATTAAAATAAGAGGAGTGCACAGGTACACACAGAGTTGAACTACTAAGTATGTTTCATGCCAAGGTTAGAAATACAGTTACCTAAAGTGTTTCTATAGTGAGCAAAATCCCCCTTATTTTCAGTTAGTGATTCAAACCATTGCTGAACATAAAAAGGCTCACCTGAAATGACACATCGATACAATAGTTGTGAAAACTCCGGCAACCTTGAAGGACAGAAAATTTGTGGTTTTAGTTGTTTTGACTGTTTAGTGCAAAAAAGAAGAATATGGCCTCAATATCTGTCATTGGTCACTGGAACTGTAACCTGAAATGCTGGGGCCTGAGCCATGGGCCCCAAGTTGGACTTGACCTGTGGATGACTCACAACCTAGCAGAATGTTTTGTTTTCCCTATTAGCTTCATGTTCCAGAGGCAGAACTTGGCCCACTTGTGGCTCTATGGCTCTGACCTCATCCAGGTGGTTGTGACGGGTGGTGGGTGAAGCCAGGACTATTTTAATCAGTAGCTGAGCAGTCACAAGAGCTTCCTGTTGGGTGTGACTTGGGGCTGGTTGCATCTTGCTGAGCCCTCTTCAGTGGTGTCCTTCCATGTGAAGGGCCACTGAGGGAGCTACCTCTGTCTGTTGTGTCCAGCAGGTGATGCTGGCACCACAGTGGGCAGCAGAGGAGCTGGGCCCACAGGAACCTATGGCAGGACTGTCTGAAAGAAGACTTCTGAGGAGATGTTACTGAGTTCAGCGTTGGCCTGTGTGGTCAGGCAACTGATGGCAGCATAAAATGATGATGGCTGAGCTGGCACAACAGAATATATCTAAATAATATTTGGAAAATGACTGACATCTATGCATGATAGAAGGCAATAATTGTAAAGTATAAGATAATGGTTGGTGCCCAGAACTGAGAGAGGCTATAGCCTGTGGTCTTTGACTTTCAGATGGTAGATGTTTGAACTCCACTGCATTGCAGTTTTAGCAGAAATATACCCATGTCTCATTGTTACTTTCCAAGTTGTCTAAATAAAGGCTCTGGAAAGTAGAATTCATTTCCTCTAGTGTCAGACGTCCACTACTTGAAGTATCCTGTGTTGTCAGTGAATAGGAAAAGTCTCTCTGAAGGTGTAAGTCCTCTGAAGTACTTTAGACAGTTGCCTCAGAATAAGAAGAATCAGCTTTTTCTATAACTATACAGAGAATTCCCAAACCAGCTTATAGATTAAGATGCACATTTGGTAGCATGGATTCCACCTTGAGGGGTAAATCAGTTGCCTGGTCATATTTATGACTTTGGAATTGGTAAGGAAAAATAAACATTGGGAGCTCATGGCTGGGATCAGGGATTTTGGTAATCTGTAAAGCCTTGAGGTTGCTGCAAGGAGGATAAGGGATATGATTCCAGGAGAAACATCCATCAAAGAAACTAAAATGGTCATTTTCCTAGCAGACATCTCATTTACTTAATCATTGACATCATTATATGGTAAAATTCCCCTGTCACTCTAATAACAATAAAAAATTCTTGGGGATGTAAAAAATCAAATTACTGTCTCCAATAGGGAAAAAAGATTAGCCTTTAGGGCCAATTTCAGGACTTTACAGATGTAACTCATAATTGTTGAACTATGGGGGTTGCTAAGATTGTGTCATATTTTAATGTTTTTTTCTGTGTTCTGTGGCAGAATATGTAAGAATGGTTGCAAGTATTCTGGATACCAAAGAATTTTGTGGGCCATCTTTTCAGGTTTCGTAGGGACCCTAACAGAGAATATCTCATGGTTTCTAGAAACACCTGCTTGTGTTGATATTGTCCTGTTGGTATGCTCCTTTTCCATCAAATGTTTCTTTTTGATGTAGAGAAATGGATGTTTAACAACTCAGTGCTATGGAGGTTTGTAATATTGCCATCTTTGTATATGCAGAAAAGATGATAAATACTACGTGATTTATCGAAATATTTCTCAAGAGGGCTGATTGTCTTGGGAGTGTTGTCATTCCTCCCTTCTAGGTCATCAGTATACGTGTATTTGCTTATTAGCTGGTTACCTGTATGATCTATATTGGTGATTTCAGTCTAGCTTCTGTTGTGTGGGCAGGTATCTCTATCTGATTCTGTATCTGATACTGCTTCAGTTTATTCAGCTGAAGCTGAAGACTTGAGTTGTTGGGTAAAATGAGCTTCCTTCTCCCTCTAAACCTAGTACCTGTCTATCAGAGATGAGTATAATTGTGAGAACAGCTAATTATATCATCCTGAACAGTGATGCTGAAGCACTGGCCTATCTGCAGTTTTGGTACAATAAATAGAAAAATATCGTATGAATATTATTTTGGAAATAGTTTTCCTGAGAGCTAGAAGAGCCAAAGTTGTTGATGCTTAACTAGTCTTACAGAAATGTTAACCTAATTTACCAGTAGCACAAATGCTTACAAGAAGTCTTACAGAATAACTGGGTTGTGGTGAACCGACCACATGATTTTTCTGCCTTATTAAAACAGTGAGCAAAAAACCCCTCTATTTCCCATAAATCTATTCTGCAAAATCCTCCAGGAAGCCGGAAATGTGATAACACCGGCCATAAATTTTGGAAAAGAAAACAATCGCTCTCTTTTCTGCCTCACTGCACAAAGGGAGCACATCGCTCCTGCCAAGCGCACCCCCCCCTCTTCCCTCCGCCGCTGCCGGAGAGGAGTGAGGAGGAGGGGAGGGGTGGGGGAAACTGAGCTGAGCTGTCAGCGCAGCCCCCTGAAGAAACCAAGCAGCCAGAAAGGAGGGAGCAGCCGCCGGACAGAACTGCTGACTCCCACTGCTCTAGGAATCCGGGGGAGAGAAAGAAGCCATGAGCCGCCGCTGGCCGTGAGTTGCGCAATCGCTGCCACCGCCGTGAGCCGCCACCACGAGCCAAAACTGAAAGAATTCAGAGAAAAAGCTGCAAGCTGCAGCAANGAGAGAAACTCCGATCACACTGAAAAGCTACAAGCTGCTGATGTCATCGAAACTGCCCAGGTCTGCCGGTCGGGCATCGTTGCCGTTCCACGGGGACCATCGCCAAACGCCGAAAGGACAGATGATGACACATGCACGCACACACACGCACCATCCACACATACAGGTCATATTTTGACATTATTAAGTCCTTATTTGCCCTTATCTCTCGGTGGGTGAGAGGGGGAGTGAATGGGTGGGCGTGGTCTTCTTTAATATTGTAGTATTTCCATAGAGTAAATAAGGTTTTATTTGAATATATTTAGTAAAAATCTTGTTAGATACTCATTCAGTCTCCGTGTCTGCTTGCGAGCCTGGTGGGGAGATATCCCAATTTACCCTCAACACTTCTCCCTTTGGGAGGTGGTCGGACCTCTGCGCGCCCGACCGCGACATGAGTACAGGATGTACAGCACAGAACAAGGAGGCTTTGTTAGTGAAGACAAAATGTTCTTCCTTCTGCGTGCGTTGCCAGAAAATTCTGTCGAGGTAAAGATATCACCAGTAAGGAAAGGACCAAAATAGTAGACTGATTTCAAGAGCAGAATAACTTATTTTCTCCAGTTCCCATAAAGCTTCCAGAGGGTTAATGATGAAGTGTAGGCTTTGTGTACAGAAGACTCAAGGCCAGATATGTGTACTAGCATGGAGAAATTATTGATTTATTTTTTTCTATGAAGAATGAAAACTACTTTTTAAGGTGTTTCAAACATTACTGTTGAATGGAATGAAGCTCTCATCCCTCATGTATTAAGTTAATTCCCTCTGTGGTATTTCCTGAACAAGATAAGCAAGTGTTTCAACTTCCGTCTGGACACAGTTCTGAAATATGTCAAAGACATGGACCGGGTCTTGATGTCGATGATATCAGTGAAAAAGAAATTTCCTAATCATAAAATATTCTCTATCACAGCAAAAGATTCACAGTCTAATACACCTTATAGTAAAATTTCCACCAGATTTATCAAGGTTCATTTTATGCAGATGATAAAACACTAACAGATGAACAATTGCTGATGTATATACATAAATTCCCGGTATTGTAACATTTATTGGGAGGCATTTCTAGGATGGCACTAATGTAAAAATGTATGCCAGACTCTCTTTCTTCCATTTCCAAAGCCTGTACAGAAAAATCGTGGGGAGAAAATTGAAAATGAATAATTTTATACAACTGTGCAGATACCTGCAGAGCAGGTTTCAGTGAACAAAGGTGAGATGTAGGGAGGTGTTAATTCAGCTGAGCTCTGTCTTGCCTTGACAGACCCTTATCTGTGATGACCCATGGAGGGTTGTGAAAAATGATCCAGCCCTGAGTTATCCAAAATAATTAAACAGAGGTCAAAGGACAAACCTGAATGGAACCAAAACCCAGATAACAAACTTATTGCCCTCGGTGTCATTTCAACCACTATCTGTTCTTGAGATATACATTAGTTTGTCTCAGTAAATCATTTGCATACTAGACATTACAAAATTAGTAAAACTAGTAGAGTGTGCCCATGAAAAGNATCCCCCCTGTTTGAGATGTTGGGAGAGGGTATTTTCCCTTGGGATTGAGACCCCTTACCTTAGAAAGGGTAAGTGATTAAGAAACACGCGTGTGGTATTTAGCATATTTTAAGATCTAGCAAGCTTTTAATTTGTACTAGTACATTTCCAGAAATCACTCAGTTTTGTAATAGTGTATCATGTGTATGGCTTTTAAAATTGCAGTAGTCCATTCTTCTGCTGTATCCATAAAACCTGCAATAGTGACACATAGGACCTGTGAGTGAAATTCAAAAATATTGCTAGTTTGACCCTTGCAGTGAAGTCCCTCTCTAAGTCACAACATCCCTAAAATAATCTTGTTATGGATCTTCCCTTTCTCTTTTGGAATTACTCATAACCATTCCAAGATTAAGTTAAAAACTAACGCTTAAAGTACTCCTCTTTCAGTTATGTTACGAGGGCTGTTTCCTGCGAAGGTAAACTTACTGCATAACTTCAAGGAAGAACCCTAAAGAAATCCAGAATCTACCTTTAATAAATACTATGTATGACCTCACAGCATTTCTTCCTTATGGCCTCATGGTAATTTCAGTACAAGATTCTTGTTCTTCCAGTTAATATCCACTGTATGCGAATGGACGATGTAGGACACTTCTGCCCCCAAATGATAAATTAGAGACATTCTCAGAGAGAAGGCATGGTTAGAATCAGGTCCAACAATTCCAGGGTGCAACCATGGAAGCATTAGATCGTCTCAAATTGCCATAGAAAATATTTTCTTAACTCGTTTTTCCAGCTGGCTTAGATTCTTTGTTTTAGCTCTGCGGAAATCAGATTCATCTTGACCCTGAATGCATTGATGAGTTCCTGGTCCATTTGTTATTACAAATGGTTATTTTTTAGATGAAAAACAGTGGCAAGGAGAAACATCACAGAAATGTTGTCTTAACTGTGGTAGACCATGGGAAATCCAGGTTTGGGTGAGACTTTAACCTTTTGCTTTCACTGCAAGGTGGGAGGATTTCCATTCTACTGACTTCTGTTATTTTCACATTTCTTTAAAAAGCTCCTCTGTGGTCTGGGAAAAGTTCTGTGGGTCTCCAAAGACAGCTATGTGGACTATGACTGCTGTTTTTCATAGTATTTCATCAGGCTTATTATTAAGATTGGATATATCAAAGGAATAGCCAAAATAAAGCAAACTGTAACAGCTGTGGAGAAACACATTTCTATATACTGGCAGGATAATTTGTGAATTACGCTTTTTAACTAACCTCATTAAAACTTGTTGTTTGGAAAAAAAACTAACCACATATCTGTGCTTTTTCAAAGCTTTTAGGCTTTTTTTCTCCATTACATTCCTGAAGTGATGAAAACATTGTGCGAAACATCACAGGCCAAGAAATTGCAATAGAATCTTGAAGGGCAGAAGAAAAGTGCTTGAGGTATTTAAAAATTTGAAAACGGCAGCCATAGCTGTTCCCCAGTACAAAAAAGTTACTGGGAAGCTGAAGCAAAGTCAGAGGGCCACCTAAATGGTTGGGGTGCTGGAAAACATGGCATGAGAGGAGTAGCAGTTTGTTCAGCCAGTAGAAAAGAAGGTCAATGGGCCCCAAATTCTCCACTTCCTAAATGAGACAATGGGGAAGGCAGGGCCAGACTCTCCACAGAGGTGTGCAGTGACGATACAAGAGGTAGAAGTCACAAACTGCAGCAAGGGCAATCCCTTTGAGATAAAGTAAAAAAAATTATTACTGTCCGAAAGTCAGCTGATCCCACCCCTTGCTCACACAGCAGGGTTACCTCAAAGTTAGAGAAGGTTGCTATGTCCGGTCACATTTTGAAAGTCTCCAAGCATGTCATCATGAGAGTTTATTAAATATTTGTGTGAGTAATCTAAATAATTCTAAAGTATTAGAATTATTTTAGAGAATATACATAAATAGCACATTGCATAAAACTGGTACAAATTAGTGACCTTTTAAAATCTAACTATTCATATGACAATGTATTTTTGTACAGTCAAATCTTTTCTATATCACAAAGATGTTTAAGTTATCTTCAGATTTGCTATGGTTTCTAATTACTTGTTCTTGAAGCAATAACTTTGAAAATTGGATATGAGTATTTTCCCAAAGGCATAGTATCTTACCCTTGTTTGACAAAGGCCAGACATGTTTTCTTATTAGGCAGTAAGGCTTAAACACCTAGGCCTCACCATGAAAAAAACCCAAACAAGCAAAAAACCATACAAAAATATTTGGGATAGGAATTTAAAAAAAATCCTTAAGGTGTGCAAAATTCTGCAACTTGTGCAAATAAGGACAGTGTTTAAATTACTTTTGTAATAAACATACTAATTTTCTTTAAAAATCAATGCATCAAAACTAGGATGTGAGTCATAAACACAGTGCATTGCAAATGGGTAAAAGCTTATTTCTCAGAGCTTTCTTGTGTTTTAAACTGAGACCTGGAGTTCTTGCAGGGACAAAAGAATGTCACTAGTTTCTCCTCTTCAGCTCCCAGATCCTATTCCACTTTGGCTTTTCAAATCTAAATACAGAGCAGTTTTCCTAATCTGAAATCTTAAACCCTACCAGAACACTGCTCCTTCTGGAGAGGATGAGGAAATAAAAACCATGCAAGAGACGCACAGTTCTGTCGCTTACTTCAAAGCAGAAGGTCAGGGAGTGCATGAGGACTGCAGCTAGGAGGACCTATGTGGTGGATCAGGCTGATTATGCACAGCTATTAGCAAGTTCAGAGACAAAGTTGTAGCTTTCTTTTGAAAAAAGGCTTATAAAAGGCATAGTGGCTAAGTTTAGTGACGGAAAATACTTCTGAGCTTGCTGAAAATTTCCTCCTGTTCACTACCATTAGAAGCAGTTGATAAAATCAGAGAAATATTTTAAGGCTTTAATTCATCAGAGTATCTACTCAGACATCTAAGCCCATTCCTATTTAGTGAAGCATGTGAGTACTTTAGTGATTTGTGACTACTACTTTTCTATTCGTATTGGCCATGTGAGACGTAGGTCTGGACATTAACACAAGAAGGAAGAAAGTTGCAGAATTTTCTTTTGTGGAAGCAGAACATCTGACAAGTTACTGCAAATACAAAATTGGACAAACTAAGAATGCTTTGCTAGTCCTTCTAAAGTAAGCAACTAGTCAGAGGGCTGAACTGGAGAAGCTTACAGTTTATATAGCTTGCACTCCTACTAAAGAAGACATTATGGCTGTATGTATGGTTGACATGGAGGTTCAATTCCTAGATCCACTTCAGGTAGAATAACTTTTTAAAAAAGGGTTGTTAGGTAGATCTTCCAAAACTCTACCTCCCGAATATAGTCTCTGGAAAGAAAACCACAAATAACTTCCTAAATATTTAGTTGGAATCTCTCAGAGTAACTAAATATGGATTGTCCTGGGAAATTCTGTAAAACTCTAAAGTTTTCCTTATTTCATTCTTCTGTACATGATCCAGGGAAAGCGATTCCTTCTGCATACAACAACTGACCTACTGTACCACTTCAGTTTGAGAGGAATGCAATAAAAATAGTAAAGAATGTGCTGATGAGGACAGTTATTGAGGGAAGCTCTCATGAGGTTTATAGCACCTTCTTAGTTTGCTGGTGTCTAAGATAGCTGAACTAGGAAAGTAGAGAACTGCAGCTGGGAATCAAAGCCAGCTTTCAAATGCAAGTGTTATTGTTATTATAGGGAAATACATCTGAAGAGGAAAGCATGATATGCCTTGACAGCACCAAAAATCTGTCCATCATATTATTTTCCCTAGACATAAGTATTCTGTGCTCCAACTGGGAAGGCATTTAAGGGATTACAACAGCTAAAAAGGCAGTTATATAGGTCTATTTGTAGGTACAGTTCAGGTTCAGAAGATCTATTTTTTAAAATCTTACGGAATTCTGTGTGATATGGCTGAGCTATTCTGATTCTAGGCAATTCAGAGGAGTCTTGTAATGAATATGTGGCTCCTTAGTGCACTGGAGATGTATTCACTTCTATTGTCAACATTTGAATAAGGTCTTGCAGCTCACTGAAATAATTCTGATTCCTCCACCTAAATATTTTTTTCCATATAACTTTCTAGTCAGTGAGTCAACAGGAAACTCCAGCCATGGTTAAGAA
This sequence comes from Eurystomus gularis, assembly GCA_013400335.1. NCBI lineage: Eukaryota > Metazoa > Chordata > Aves > Coraciiformes > Coraciidae > Eurystomus > Eurystomus gularis. The sequence goes on from VZZY01020881.1 coordinate 123,608, forward strand.
GGATTAACCAGTTATCTGTCAAAGGAATTCTATTTTACTGTTTCAGATGTGCCAAGAGAACACAGTTCAGCTGTGAAGTTCACTTTCTGACATCAGTGTGAAAATAAGCCTGTGGAAGCTTTGAAGATTGCTGTCTGAAAGCCTATGTGTTGGTATAAATTCGATTGTACAAATTGTTTCAATTTAGGAGTTCAATAGTTTGTTTACTAATCAGGGCCACACACATTGAAACGGTACAAATAATAGGTACAGCATAAGAAAAGATGGGGGAGCAATAAGGATGTTAACACAGTAATAACAAAGAATTGCTGGGAACTTTCCCAGAACTGCTAGGAACTTTTCTAATTATCCCGTGGTATGTTTGAGGTGTATTTTTGAAACAGTTTCAGTTATGCAAAAAAAGAGCAAATAGAAGAAAGAGAAAATAAACAATTTTATTATATTCTCTTTAGTCATGTATGTAGTAGATCATTTAGATAACTACACCTCCATTCCTCACTTTAGACAGACCATCTGTGGACCATCCAATATTTGGTGGAGGTCAGTGATAATTTGGTTACTGGCTTTGTTCTATGGTATCATATCATAATATAGCAAGTGTATTATATTCCTTTTCTGTGTAAAAAAGCGAGTGGGTACCTCAAGGATGATTTGCACTGATCATTGAAAAGATATACATAACTGCAGATGTAAAATAAGATTTTTCATACAAATGCACGTGAAGGTAAATGCTAACATGTAGGCTCTCTTTTCATTGACATTATGCTTTTCAGAGCCTTTGAAAAGAATGCTTTCACTGTTTCCTATAAAAGCTATTTGTTAGTAAATTAAGATCCCCATGATCAGTCTATTTTTTCTTTCTTCATTGTTCTTTAATTATAACATACACTACAGAGGAATTTTCCAAACATAAAGAGACAAGAGCTATTGCTTCATACCCTAGAGCATCTAAAATAACAAAGATATTTGGAAGTACTCTCACTATACTAAATCCCAGATGACAGCATTAGCTCATTTCTATTGTGAATTCTTTTGTTCATGTTCCTAAGTATAAAAGATGCTCAGTAGTATGACTATGAATATCTTGATCGTGCACTAGTTCATTGCTGGCAAAAAGAATTGTAGGACTGCTTTACTAAGGCTTCATCCATACTTATCCCCTTTGATACCCTCCATTTACCAAAGAGCAAGTGCCATATTCGTCTGTTCTGCCAGCCCTGCTCACAACACCCAACGGCTCCAGGAGGTGTCCTCCAGACTGGCAGGCAAGCTCTGCTGTGAGCAGATTTAAACACTTCCCTGTGAGACGTTCAAAACACTCTAAAAATAAGATGTAAGCTTTCTCTAAACCAGGAGAAACTTGCTCATGTAAAGGACTACACAGTTTTTTTTGGTGAATCACTTATTTTGACATAACTGGAACTTCATCTCGTACCATATACATATTTTTTGAGAAGTCTAATGTAATATCTTGATTAGGTGGATTTAAACACTGTGAGAAACAATATTCTGAGCAAACAATATCCTAATTTATAAATATCAGTCATCCAAGGAGTTCTCTGAGATTCATATATGGGGTGTTCATTTCTTGAGGATAAGCTGCTACAGGAAGGGACCCCTGTTTACCATAAAATATTTTGTTGTTTTGTTTTGTTTTCCGGTAGTTATAATTATTATGATTTCGTGCTGGGCAGATATTGTGTGTATATGTGTAGAGTTAGGGGTAGGATGGCAGGAATGAAGATAGAAAAAATACAGTCATCTTGATGCTCTTCCCACTGACAAAATCCTGATTCCTTACCTAGACCTTAGACTATTCTCTCTAAATTTGCTCAATGGTTCTATTGACGTCAATGGAAATTCTAAACGTAGAATGAAGACAGAATACAGCTTATTGTCATTTTGGAGCATAACAAAATATAAACCAGCTTTCAATAAAATATTTCTAATTGCAATCATTGCAGAACACATCATTCTTGATAAGTTTCCACAAACATGAAGATAGGAGTCATCCAAACCAGTAAACAGAATTCAATGCAAAATAATATAAATTTGTATTTTTAAGGTTTTAAAAGCATTGGCTGTGTATCTCTCTCTCGCAAATGGCAGCCAAGAATTGCCAGATGAAAGATGAATGTTATCCTTGCTAATGATGTCACCAGTTTACTTTTTATGTGCATATATTAATCATTTTGTTTATAAGGTGATTTTCCAAAAAAAAAAAAACCAAAACCAAAATCAAGCTGCCTCATTAAAAACAGCCCAAGAAGATAAAGTAAATGGACACAGCAGATATTAAGTAGTTATAAAAAAAAGAGATGTTATCATTCATTCATCAGTTTAAGTGGTTTTATCTGATTGCTGTGCCAGCTAATATGTCTATGTCTGGAACTCTTATAATATAAAAACCCTGGAACTGGAGAAGTAAATCATTTGTATATGTCTATTTCCAGCCAAACATAATCCAAAATCCAGAAAGGAGGCAGATTTTGATCTTACCGTGACCCTGACCATGAATGCACATAAGCTGATTTCTTGGAAGTTATTTTCAATTGTCTATTTGGTATGAAGCAGAGGAGTGCTGGATGGAAAAAATAGAAAATACTTAACTGCAATTTTTTACTCATTTCTTTTTCTGTAACTGTGTTTTTCTGTTCAGTGGCACACTATCTATCAGAAATTTTTGCAACATCCCAATAATTTTTCTGTGAACAGCTGTAGAATGTATCCATGTCCAGACTTCTAGGTAGGTTGGCCATTCCGTTAAATGAAATGGCTTTAGAATGTGGGATTTCATAGCTGATGATGATCTAGGTTGGAATATGTCAGCGAATATGACCATGTCCTGGTTTGAGTTAGAACAGAACAATTTTGTTTGTTGAATTTACTCTTCATCTAAGTCTCTGCTAACTAACTGCACTTTCTGAAGTTAACAGCAGATTTTCAGACAGTGTCTGCTTCTAGCAGTGAAAATGCTCAACGTTTAGAGTTACTACCAAGGACTGGTGTGCAGACCAAGGTCACTGCTAAATCTTGTGTACCACATCGGGGGTGCAGAAAGTAAAAGGCCACACTTGTGGGAAGGAGTGGACAGGACAAGTGACCCTAAACTGACCAGTGAGGTATTCCATCCCATATACGTCATATTCAGTATAAAGCTGAGGGATCACGAGGGTCAAGCTCTCTTCTTCAATGGTCAGCATCCAAGGAGGATTCTGTCCATTCTGGCTTTGATCCCAATTGGTGTGTTCCTGAATCCAGTTCCAGAATCCAGCTCCTGAATCCAGTTTCCACCTGCTGATGAAAACTGAAGTCCAGTCCCAGTCCAGTGTGGGAATTTGCCAGTGTCTGCTCCACAGCATCAGCTGTGGTGGTGACATAATTTCCACCAGGGGGCTGTGTTTTGATACCAGTTTTGTATTTATTTGTATATATTCAATTTTATTATTTTCATTAAACCTGTTTTAGCTTTCTTTTCAAATCCATAAGTCTCTCTCCCTTATTCCCTTTCCCTTCCCCTTTGGGAAAGGAGAGGGGTTAAACAGAGAATGACTGTTATAGGTCTAGTGGACGGCCTTGACCCTAAAACTTGACAAACAGAAAAGGACTTTGTAGATCAAGTTAATTGTTTTGTAACTGCAAGCAGCTATGATGTTTAGTCTAGATGGCACTGCCTCTTCTACAGGCTTTGTCTGCCCTTCCACACAACAAAACTGAAGGTGCTTGCAAAATACCAGAAAACACAAGATTGACAACATACTCTACATACTAGGCCAGTAATAGTTTTCAAGGGGTAGAACCTGGTGAAGAATAGATCCTGTTTACTCTAAAAGAAAAGGTAAAAACAGAAATATAACAATATCCTGTTTTCTGTTGCAGTAGACTGGGGGAGAATTCCTTCTTGAGCACCAATCTGATGTTGGGTACATCATAAGCAAGATCCATTGACCTGGCACTGGGGAGATTTCTAACCATCAGTAGATGATATAAGTCCTGACTAAGCAAAACTCAGTGAAACTCTTGATGATTTTAAACTAAATTTACACTTGCTCGGATGAAAGTGGGCTTGAGTATGAACAGATATGCTGTGGCTGACACTGTTTACCAGTTCCATTCTGCTTGCTGTAGTAGGATCGAAGCAGCTCATCACTGCATCTATTCAACATCTAGGCAATGACAACCTTGACCACTGAGTGAAGAAGGTACATGCAACTCAGTGTTTTCAAAGCATGTGGAGCCATGGCACTGGCATCCCTAGAAATGCAAGCAGAGATATTGCCATAAAAGGGTGGGTTACTAAAAGGGCTCATGGGGCTGGTGAGACATACTTGGAAGGTGAAACTTCAAGGCAGTGGGAACCTGTGGTTTCTGGCATTGTAGGAGGAACCTTCCCCTGCAGTTTCCACAGCAAAGGAGACTGACTGCCTTGCTGTTGAGAAAGTCTCCCCTGTGTGAGGTGGTAGGCCAGCTTCTCCTTCCATGCTGGGTGTGATTCCCTCCTTCCTCCTCAGTACATGATGGTGATGGAAACAATGAGACAACACATAAATGCCAGAAAAATTTTGTCCACATCCAAATAAAAATTAACTGAATCTAACTGCCTCCTGGCTGTGTCTCATTAAAAGTAAGCTGTATTGAACATTCAGACATGCTTAGCAATGTCAAAATTTAATTACTATTTAGTGGGAATGAAACTATGTATGTAAATTGCACAATTTTCAGGGAAAGTCAACATTTGGGTGGTGTTCTAATAAGGACTGGGTGATCTTTGGTGTTTACTGTGGAAAGCAAAAAGCATTACAGCATGGAAAGTAAAGCCCGTGTTCAGCGTGTGCAAAGGTACAGTGTTACAGATACACTGGAAGAGATAATTACACTGAACTCATGTTTCTAGCCACAAGGGTGAACTTTCTCCAAAACACTGCAATGGCTGCAAGATCCCTAAGCCTCAGCATTCTTTTGCTGTTTAGTAAATCACTGGGAAATCTATTGCAAAATGCGCCCTTCATCCTTTTCTAGTGGTTTGTCCTCACAGGAAATAACTGCTTCATTGTTCCAGCTGAGTTCACGTAGTAGCTGCAACCTGACATAAAATAAAGTGTAAAACATCAGGCCTTTGAAAAATTAGTAAACTTCTCACATAAACCTGTAAGGATGGTCTGTATGTCTAACGCAGGGCACTAGAAATTAAGAGACATGTAAGAGTTTTGATGTATTTTGATAATTTATGTCAGAGATTTTCATCCCAGATCCCTAGCTATAGCTTCAAAATGTTCACTCCTCACTTTTCCTCCAAATGAGACTTTTGCATTCAAAGCATCTACCGCTGAAGAAGGATCTCATCTCAGGAGTACCTGGGGAGTCCTGCAGCTGGATTCAACTAAGTTACTTTATCAATTGCCTTCTTAAATTGCTTGCCAGCTAATAAAGTACCTTTCTATTTCACTTTTGTTTTAGTGTGAGGAAGGAATTCTGCCATTAGATTTACTGGGGCCAGGGGTTGGGGGTGGAGGTGTGTGGAGGGAAACATGGGAAGAGTGTGGAGGTGTGTCTCTCAAAGAAAACAGTCAGAATTAGTCACTGACCTGAGGATCTAAATTTAAACAAAGGTAAAAACAGATGCGCTCTGGAAGAACTTGAGAAAATAATGGGCATGTCTATTCTATCTGCATTCCAAGAAGAGCATATGATTTTAAAATCTAGAAGTCCTCTAATCTCAGAATCCTCTAGTGAGGATTTCAAATTAATCTGAGAAAATAATCTTTAAAAATAATTTGAGAAATCCTCTACTCTGGAACATTTTAGTATTTTTGTCATTAATTTGAGCAAACTCAAGCTCTAGCATTAATAATTGCTTTTCCACAATACCTTTATCTTCTTTTTAAATTTGTTTTACTTTTCTGTAGTTCCTAATCACTGGGCAATTAAGCATTGAAATGTTCCTTTGCAAATACAGTTCACTATAGGTCAGACATGTATATAGTAAATGCTTGCACAGGGACAATGATGTTGTTGTGATGATAGAATCTACATTCAGATCTCAGCCTGGAGAACTAGAATGCTATGAGAAATTTCAGTAGTACTAGCATTCGTTTAGTGGTTTGTTCTGTTGTTCTACTGATCCTTAGAGTCAGATGGTCACAACATTGTATCACCTCCTTGGAGGACATTAAAACAATAGTAAAATGCAGTACAAATCTGTCTGATAGGTCAGAAATTATTTGGAATTGTCTTTATATATTATTCCATAATTGATTCAGGATGGTATTTTACTGCTGCAGCTTGCATGCAAAGAGGTACAAATACAGATGTACTGAAGTTAGTAGAAATATTAGGAAAACATTACTTTCAGGTCAAGGATTAAATGAGTTAATAGCTTCATGTTAAAGGATTCTCTTTATTGCCAGGTTGTGAAAACTCATTATGCAGGCTAGTTAAAGAATGTTTCAGGCCAACATGCCTTGCAATTTTTTTTATGTTTCATTACGAATGTACTTTAAAGAAGCATTATCCATAGTCAGTGCGCTGTATGCACTGTATTGTGTATAGTGGCCTTTGCTTTAAATTATATATTGTATGCAGGTATTTCTGTGTACACAGACAACATTACTGAACCACATCCACCCGTGTCTGCAGGATACACTCACACAACAACCAGTGACTACACCCAAATGCTTTCCAGAACAGTTGTGCCATTTTACTTCTCAGCTACAAAGAAGACGGACTTGGATTTCTGTCTTGGTTAAACAATACCATTCAACACTATGTTTATTTATTGCAGAAGAATGAAGAACCAAATCTACTCTAAACAGAAAGTGAATTAATGGATTCAGAATTCCTAGGAGTTTCCAATATGGGGCTTGCATGGCTTTTCTCATGTTGTTAAAAAACCTATTACAGGCTTGGGGATTAACAAATTAAATCTGAAAGATGTCGATAGGAATCACACAATGTATACTTAGAGTAAGTACCATAAAGCTGTCTTCGATAATAGCTAGCTGCAGTAGGAATATTTTTAATTGTTTTTATTTTTTGTTTATAGAACACACCTCTCAGATTTTTCTTAGCTCCCTGAACCTACTTTCCTAGAATCTTAGCCAGCTCACAGTAAAATAAACAAAATTTATCCTGTTCTGCTTCAAAAATGGGCACTGAACGGTGTTCCTCTAAGTAGTTTGAAACCAAAAAGGAATCCTTTACCAGAGGCACAGAAATGAAAGAAGACTAATTAATTAGGCCTTGATCCAAACTATCCTAACAATCATGTAGACTTCCATTGTGCCACTGAGCTTTGCATCTAGTCTTTGGGGTTACAAACAGCAACAAACTGAAGCAAATCTTTACTTCCCAACAGAGTTGCATTAATGTGTCCCCTCAATTTAAAATTAAAAATGTGTTTTCTATTTTTCTGGATCAGAATCTCAGACCATGAGACTTTTGTGTTAAGAAATAGAATTTTACTGGTACTTTGAAATACCACAATGTTTTCTGGCATTGAAGAAATCTTTAAAAGAAACCTTGTGGAATGAAAGATAATTTTTGGATAACATGGTTTAAAACTGCATGACAAATAAAACCATTATATTGGTCATAAGCTTGATTTAACCAATTCTGTTCTTCTGGGTTTTTTTATGTGTGTGGTTTTTTTTTTTTTTTTTTTTAAGCATTGTGATAAGCTGCTAGAGTGCCATCTTTTGTTTTGAGAATTATCTATACATCGACTACAAAAAAAAAGAAGGTGGTGGAGTCCTTTCAGTTTTGGTGAGAAAAATTTGAAGATTCAGATGTCATGAGATTTGTTAGCAGAAATTGCTGAGCATGGCATATCTGCTTTCTGTGATTAGTGAGTTGTGGAAGTGCCGTTAGTAGTGGAAGTGCCACTTCCAGTGGATAACATTTCTAGCTCATGTTTTGATAACAGTGGATAACATTTCTAGCTCATGTTTTGACTATCAATTTACTGAATTGCCAGCTGAAATTTAGGCAGAGGTTTTAAGGCAATTATGTAAATACTTTGATACTGTGAAATGGTGAATCACAAGTAACAATGATTTAACAGAAGTCATGGAATAATGTAGGCAGCATGAGGTCTATTGTTAAAAAGTTCCACACATCTAGCTGCACAGCTCTTACACCAGTGATTAGTATGGCCACCTTCACCTATATTTCTGGGAAACAGTTGAAAATATTACAGAGTTTGCCTGAAGTTCCCCCTCTTAATCCCATTTCCCCCTTTTATATATAGTGTTCAAGCAAGGAGAGTGTGAAACTTTAAATTCTCTTGCAAGATCCCATACCTATTATGAAGAATGATGATTTTTGTCAACTGATGGCATCATATATTAAAACACCACACACATTATTCAAATCACAGCATAAAAATAAATTCAAAAGCAAACTTCAAGGTCAACAAACCAGCATTTCCAATCTTAGTCGTAGCAATGACATCAAAAAAAAGCAAGAGGGTAACCGTGACAAAAGGAGCATGAGTCAGTAGTTCCTAAGTTAATCAAAGATAAACAAAGACGAGAACTAAAGAAACGAGATGCACAATTTTATTTTCCATATTAGGAAGGTATTACAGTTTTATAGTTCCTACAGAGATACTCAAACGCTAATAACCATATTGTTAAAAAGCCAAACACTGAAAATGAAATTTTGGTGGTACCATACATTAAATTTTCCCTGTTGTTACTGTAATCAATTTGACAGCTCTTGTTCTCACTGGTGGAATCTGAAACTACATTTTACTTTTCTTTGTCAAACAGAGTCCAAATAATGTATGAAGAAATTTTAAATCCAGATGACCCACTAAACTGCAAGTGGCACGTTGCTTGGATTTGTCCTCTGATGTGCTACTGATTTTGTATCCAGTTTTTGTTGCTTCTTCATGCTTAAATTTTATTCTTCCAAAAGTCAAATATTAACATGCAACTCTCTCGCTCTTGGTCCACACAGGTGACAGAGGCCTCTGAGTCATCTCAAAATCTGAAAAAAGGCAAAACTGAACTAACATATGTGCCTAAGCATGCCTTAATTGTTGTTTTTCAACAGAAAAGGATGGAAGAGGGAGGTATAGGAAAAAAAGGAGTAAGCTATATTCCGTTTTAGACTGGAAACACAGAAGTTTTGCTCTTTGGGCTTGACTTTGACATGACTTCCTATTGGCATTGAATAAATCCTATTATCTTCAGCTTTTTTTTGTCTGTCTGTTGTTGCTTGTACTTCTCTTGTCTGTCTCCATGGAATGCTGGGGTTTTTTGAGTGCTTTGAGTTGGACAAGACCTACAAATTGGCTAAATATAAAAGTGTAATACTCAGCCTAAAGTGCAGAGTAATTCCAAACACCTAATTCACTTTTAAAACAGTAATATTAAAAAGAATGTTAAAGATACTGTAATGAAGTATTTTTGAATGAACTACATTTTACATCTCTTCTACAATAAAAGAATTTGGAAGGTTTTCCCTTGTAAGTAGAATAAGTGCTGGTTAGAAGAAAGTTACTTAAGTACTGTGTGATGAATTTAAATTAAAAATTTACTAATTTGCCTGAAGCAGAAAACACCTTGAATAATACGTTCAACAGAAAATCAGAAATGTCATGATTTGAAGGAATGGTTTTAAATAAACCTTTGTGCAATGAGGAGAAAGAAACATTTCACTAGTTTTGTAAGTGAGATGGTGGCTTGCTTAAGAGTGATATGGAGCACTAAAATCTCCTGAAAAGATATCTACACAGCTCCTGAATCCACTCTATTACAGGAAATATTTTGGTCAGCACTCATTGCACAAAATATACCTTATCCAGTCAGGATATGAAATCAAATTATATGATATACCATTTCTTGACACTAGCACAAATTCTGTACAAAGTCTGATTCATCTTAGGTGTAGCAACTTGCATACATATGACCCTTTCCCCTGAGTAGACACAAGGATGTTTTTAGAAGTTTACCATTCTAAAAGTAAGGAGAATATTCTTTGGCATAGTGGAAAATCTAACATTGCTACTTCAAAAAGTTCTGGTGAGCAAGAGGATATTCTTGCCAAAGCAACTTTAATGCTCTGTAAGCACCACTCCGGAACTATCACTGGCTAGCATAAATGTCCTATTTATTTTTGTCCTGGTGAACTATCCAGTTCAATTGGGAAATAAGTAATGTACACCATCACATAGACAGCAAGAGTCTAATTCCACAAACTCTGTTTTGTTGAAGCTTTGCTACACCTTTAGGCTGTAGAATCAATATTTGCCTTTCTTTGACCCTCTCTGTTAAGCCAGCCAGATCCCTAGTCCTTAAATCCTCATAAAACATTTACGTATGTCCTAGAAATGCTCTGTATGAGAGAAAACTTCAGCAAAGCCCCTGCAATCCACTGCCAAGATTCTGCAAGGAGTTAAGAGCTGACTATGAGAGCTTGTCTGCTTCCAGAGCCAGGAACAAAATCTTTGCCACAGAAAATAAGATAATGCATCAACAACTCAGTTTATCTTCCAATAGAAGCACCTTGCCCTGGGACAGTACACTGAATGCCAGATGCTGTCACACCAAAATCTGAAGCAATTTCATTATTGGTCTTTCAAGTAAGTAATAATCATTTATTCAATGTATGGTTCAGAGCTCTATTTGAGGAGTCCCTCTTAAGGACTACAGAAAATATGACACCTAGAGTGTTAGTTGATTGCAATCACATGTATTGGGGCAAAAAGGTAGCACAAAGCCAGAGAAACAGTCTGTCAGGGCCCTGATGGCACCAGAAGGCCTCCTTTGGGGGTGCTCTCCAACACCGTCCATGGTCCAGGCCAGAGCTGCTAGCCCCTGTCCTGGCGATGTTGAAGAAATGCCAGCCTCCAGCTCTGTCTCCATCCCTGTAGGTAGCTGGCCTCCTGGATGGACCCCCTCCCCCTGAAATGTGCACTGCAGCTTGTCTCCAGCCCTGCCTCTGGTGTCAGCTCCTTTTGATCCTGATGGGACCACCTGGACAGACCCTGGCCCTAGTTCATTGCTTGGTATGTCTGACATGGCTACAGACAGACAAGGCCAAAGATTAAGCCGTCTACAAACCAGTAATTTTTTCTCAAAAATCATTATTGCATTGGGTATATTTCAGGACTGTCCTTGTGCTTATATGCTACACAGAAGCTTGGATAGCATTTTCTAAAGCCATATGGTGATGAAAAATTAGTCAAAGTAAATCATTCTTAGTTAATAATGACTTAAACTGATGATTGGTGCAAGTATGGAAAAGGTCTTTCAGAGTGCGAAGGAGAAATGTAATAAAAGCTACTTGATAGTTGAATTAATCTACCTGTTATATAGTCTTTTGACTCGGAACAACAAAGTTGGTAGCCAAACTGAAAAATCTGTATTTTCGACTATTTATCTCCATAATAACAAAGGTAGAAACTGGTAGTACAGAGGTAGGTAAATGTTAGTAGTAAATGAAAAAAAAAATTGGCCTGGAACTAAGTGCTAAGTGGGTGGAGTTGGGATGAGCTTTATTAAAAGGTTTTCTAAATTACTTCATAGCAGGAAAAAAATACATAGCATTAAATGCATTGATGATACTAAGATAATAAAAATTGAGCACACATTTTAAACCAGCTGATGACACGGGATGATTCTAAATTTCCTGAATGAATGACCTCACTTCTGAAAATGAGAATATTAGAAAATTACCAGTGATTATATTTTATTGACTCTGATTTTCTGAATTCATCTTCAAAAGAGGGTAGATAAAATATAGTAAACCAAAGATTATCCTGAGCTTATAGATAAGGAGTGCAGTAATAGTGTTATTTGTCAAATATTACATGTAGGTCAGACTGCCCAGGTCTTCTGGCTCCCGTATCAAATTTTAAGCACAAGATCTTATTTGAACTTCAAATATTTCAATAAGAATGTTAAGACTTCAGAGAAAAAGGGACATGTCAAAGTCCAAAGTCTACCTCCATGCTCCAGACAGTGAAGTACTCCTGTAGACAATGGGGCTATCCCTCTTGGATATATCAACACATTTCTTTTGTCGGACTAGAGCCCTGCTAAGATACTGAAGCAAGTAACAACACTTACACATTGATGTCCCCACATTAGTGGTCATACAGTGAAATCAGAATATAGACACAAAACAGTCACAGTGCAGATACACAGAGAAATGAACCAAAATAAAAATGTTGGACTGAAGCACTGGCTGTGTTTTCTGAACCGTTTGTGACTGCCCTCTTAAGTCTTCATGTCTACACACTTACAGTGAAGAGAACACTGTGAGATACCCCTTGCTGGCTGTGATTTGGGATGGTAAAGCTAGTTTGCAATATTGTCTTTCATTTTAAAACACAGTTAGGGTGATTTCAAAGCTTCTTATTGTATGCGATGATTGCAGAGTCCTGTTTTCTTTCTGATATTAACATATCATATCAAACGCAGGTCAATTTTTAACGCAATATTCTTTATTATTATTAAAGTGAAATTTTACTTAATATCAAGGCCTCCCCATTGAACTATTTAAATTAATTTAACTAAAAGTGACAATATCAGAACTATAAGCTGCTTAGGAATTCCTTATTTTTGCAATTCTTGAAGCCTATATTTTAAGAAGAGGTATACTCTAATATTTTCATTTCTTGGAGTTCAATAAGACATGAATGTTTAAGTAGACAGTTTAAAACCTGAAATGGCACTTGGCATTTAATTTGTCACACCAGTGAGTTCAAAAGAATGTGGCACATTCGTATCTCACATGTGCCCTTATACATGAATAAATGAAGTTAATGTGAGGCCTGAGTCTTGGAGATCAGCACAGGGTTTAATACTGGAGCTCAACTATTACATGTCTATGGTAGTTGTTTAATGTCTCATTCTAATTACTTGCTGATGGTCATAACTATGTAGGGTGTTGACCAGATGGCTTTCTGGTCTGATCCAGTAAAGAAAAATATAGTCATCCAGAAAATCCTCTGTTGACTAAAGAGAGGAATTAAATAGCTATTTAATTGTCTCTCCACACAGTGCCACAATTGAAGCAGCTCTAGAAGTATTTTGACTGAATCATAAAATGCTTATGAAAATGCTAGAGAAAAGGAGGATCAGGACCTCCATATCCTTTCTCTCAAACAGCAGTCATAGCTCACTGACATTTTTACCCTTTCTCGTACAGTCAGACACAGAACCTCAGAGTCTCAGAACATCAGTGTTCAGCAACCACCTCCTGAACAAAGCAAGAAAGCCTTCTGATACCCTCCTCAGAGACCCTGGGTACTGCTGGTAGGTGCCACTGAAGCCATCTCATCTCCAGGTGGAAGAAGTCTAGTTCCCTCAGCCTCTCCCCAAAGGGCCAATACACCAGCCATGAGCATGTTCGTGGACTCCACTGAACTCACTCCCCTTTATCATTGTTTTTCCTACACTGAGGAGCATAAAACAGGCTTCAGTGTCCTAGATGTGATAATTAGGGTAAAGGGTAAAGATCCTTTCTCTTGATCAAAAGGCTGTGATCCTGTATGATGCAGCCTTGGACGGCTTCTTGCTGCCATAGCCACAGCTGGACCATGCTCAGCTCACTGCCTGACAGAGCCCCAGGACTTTTCCTGCACACTGGGAAGGCACTCCAAGCTTGTATTGCTGCACGAGGTTTTTCTTTGAAGAGGAATTACTTCTGCTTCAAGAATTCGTCCTTCTTGAATTTCATCATGTTGGCTCATTTCTCCACCTTTTCTATGTCCTTATGGGTGGCAGCCCAGCCCTGCATGTCCCAGTTTCTTGCTATATGCAAGCTTGCTATCACCTCCTCAAGTCATTAATAAAGATGTTAAGAAAGACACCATGGTACTCCACTAGAATCCATTAGCCATTACCTTCTGAACCTTATCCTTAAACCAGCTTTTTACCCATCTAGCTGTTTAAAGCACTATTTGTTCACATGCTATTCATGCATTTCTCATCTGGGTAGGTGAACAAAGACACACCAAATTCAGAGAGTCAGCTTTCTATATTTTTCACTTTTCATCTTGTGCATTCAAAAAAGGTCTTTTAGGAAATCCTTTCTAGTGCCACAAGTTCATACTATGGCAAATCCTGGGAATGTTAAATGCAAAATGCTAAAATAACCCTCGCTCACAAGCAGTCTTCTTCAAGACCCATATCTGAGAAAAAACAACCTTTGTATATTGCTAGAAAGGGTAGCATATTTCCTGTGGGTTTGTTGACATCACATGGAATACTAACTCAGGGTATTCATGTAGTTATTTAGGTTTAATTATTTACTGAGCAATTGAGACTTTTTGCCATTCACTGTGAACCTTGTTTCTCCTTTTTGTTCTTTTCCATAACACTAGACCATATGCATTTCTCAGTATTATCCCAAGAATCTTCTGCCAGAGAAAAATACAATATCATCAAGTGTTTTCTAACATGAAGATATTTTGGTGTCATTTAGAATTAATCTTAATATTCACATACAGTTTCATAGTATGAGAGTACAGACTGGCAGCTGTGGTTCAGTCTACTACCAGCTGTTTTATAAAGCTGTATGCGATTAAACAGAATAAACATACATCACCTTTCTTGAAACATAAGTGAATGAGGAATGTTAAGATTTGTCTTTCTCACAGAAAACTATCTGTAGCATTCAAAGCCAAAATTTATTTCTATACAATCTATTTTCTAAAGATCACCTGATAACACTGCTAAATAAGTTCTTGTGTACACATATATTTGTAAGAAAATAAGCTTACATTATTAGGGTGTGTATTTTGGTTGGCTGTTGCAACAAGTTCTGGCAAGCATTGGTGGAGCCTGCTGACTGCACTGATCCCTTCAACCAGAATTCATTCTTGAGGATGAGTTGCTTCCTGACAACCATTGTCCACGTGCTAGTGTGACCAAATATGTTCCACGACTGATCTCAGAATTCTTCTTCTAAAAATGGGAATTAGTAATATAATATTAGAAATAAGCAAGCAAATGAACTATTCTTTTGCTTTGTATGCTTTTGTCCTCTCAATCCTTTTGCCATCAAGATCTTTTTCCTGCCAGGTTCTCTAATACCACTTTTGCCAGATCCTTATGATCAATAGTGGATGAACATTGCCTGTTTTACTTTACTCTGATGTCACGTGGAATGAGTCATGTAGAATTTTTCTTAAAGTTTTATAAACTAGTTGCTTCTAAGGGAGAATAGCTGTATCAAGAGATTTGTCCTTATAGTTTTTACTGTTTGTGAACTTTTGTGCTTATATGCTTTAACTTGTCTTCCCTGACAGCAATTGTAATGACCATCCTGCTGGGAACCCAGGTAACTCATTGTCTCCCCTACCACAGCTGGACTTCTTACTCTTTTCTTTTCCACTAACTATGTTTTCAAAATGAAAGCTACAGCTAGTAGTATCCTTGTGTGGTAGCATGTGAAGATATGTGCTGAGAGCAATTCTCTTTTCAGTTTTCCTGCAGTCCTGTAACACTGTGCCCAGACTCCTGAGAAGTTCAAGGTTTCACAGATATTCTCACATCACAGCAGGCAGCAGCATGTTGCTCTCGAACATTGATGTAGCCATTCCTTCCTTCTGACTTGTCACAATGAAGAATCAAACTATTGTCATCTTTTAATGTGGCAACACTTCAAGAAAGATATGTAGAAAGCTGCTCATGGGAAACAACCTGAAATGTAAAACCACTAGGAATTCTGAGTCAGAGAAAAATCTAAAAATCCAATAAGTAGTGTTTCCTATTTTAGAGTGTTACTGGAATATATGCTATTTACGGTGCAGCTTTATTCAGAGCCCTGGCTTTTGAAGAGCACTTTAGCAATAAAAATTACAAAGACAATTTGCTAGCACATTCCTTACTTAGAACAAGTGCTTCCAAGTAACAGTTAAGCAATCCATCACTGGACAGACAGGCAGATAGGCTGAATTCAGATACCATAATTCAGTCCCATTCTCTATTTTATGGGATGTCTGGTCATCTTCTATGTTGGCTTAGGTATCCTAAAGCATCTGTGGCTCCTGCAGTTATTCAGCAATTGTGCTAGAGCTTCTGGAACAGTTCACTTACCATTGTTGCATTATACTTACCTTGTTCTACCAGTGAGACTTTACCAGGCAAGTCTTTGTTTCCTCTACAGGTAGGTTTAATTTTCAGCACAAACCATTATATACTAACCTCCCCAAGGAGATGAAAGGTGTGCAAGAGCTGAAAAGCTGCCTGACCACTGAAGTAAGAAAGCTAATGGTCTTCCTGTAAGGGAGAAGCTTCTGTGCAGTGAATCAAAAGGGAAGAAACGTGCAGGGATAGATTTTAGTGGTATATGAGCATGGAGAGTAGCAATGGGTAATGGATGATGGGAAAGTCTGGAGGTGGTTAGAGTGGAGGATATCAGAATGATTGATGGGCAGGAATGTAGGGAGCTGTGGAAGCCATACGTGGCACAATTGATGAGGAATAGACTGCTGGGGTATAACGTGATCAAAATGAGTATCCTAATGCACTCAGCCCAAAACATGCTTGGTCTACTAAACATGCTGTTGAACTGAGCTGTGATAGACACTGAGAAAAGGGGGCAGGTGGCCTCAGATGGTGGGAGGGAAGGCAGGTTCAGTGTAGGCTGTGGACTCTGCCACTGAGAATAATCTACACCTCTGCAAGGGCACAGGCTGTGGTGTCTTAGGACATGAACATCTTCAGCCCTGCACACCTTATGGTTCCACTGAGAATCTAAATGTTATGACAGACTTTTTTTGCACACACTCAACTTTCAGCCACTCTTTTCCAACTCCTGTACTGTCCCAACTCAACCTGAACATAACCCTATTTGTCAGGCCAACAACCCAGCCGACAGCTCTTTATCCCCTTGGTACATCTACCTTCTGACTCTCTCTTCCTCCCTTGCTTACCCCTTCAGCCCTACTTATGCCTGTATAGAATGGGTAAGCTGAGAGCACCACTTCTTTAGTATCATACACTCAGACTTTCTATGTAATTTTTAGGAATGAGTAGTGGATTTAGAGTTGGGTTATGGCTAGTCTGTCAGTGTTCATCAAACACCATGAAATATCAGCTGCACAGAAGACACTTAGTGACTGCAACCCAGTAAATCAGATTGAATTTCATCCTCAGAGTTTTCATGAATTGTTAATTTTGGAAGCAAATTAAAATCTAGAGCAATAAACCCTCCAAGAACAGGCTCAGACCAACATAAGATAAATTTTCTGTGCATTTCTTAAATGTTGTGTGAAACTGGTTTGTGGGTCAACCCTCATTAAAAAAGGAGTTGCTACATTTTGTTGTCTTCCCTAGAGAGAGATGTATAACATCATTCATTCTATGATTAGTTAATTTCAGATTTACATTTTGGCTTGCTCATGAAGTTTCCAGTCTTCCAGATTATTGCCTGTGACCCTTCATTCCAACATAACTCCATGGAGATTGAAAACTGAATTGCTACACGTTGCCTATGACATACTCATTAGCCTTTTCAGAGCATTTGGTCTGATGTCTGTACATCCTGTTTTTATGAATCAAGCACAGGTCACTGGGCTCAGTGTTCAGCTGCTGTGAACTATCTTCAGAGGAGCTATGTTGAAATAAACCAGTTGGTGGTTTGTCTTATCAAGCAGAAAGGGAAGCCAAAGACATACCAAATAACTTCATGATTCCCTTTCGTTGGTAAATGCCAGCAAGGTATAACTTGGTCACAGCATGATGAAAGGTTAAACAACAACAAATCTTGGTTGCTTGACTGAGGATCTTTGGTAGAACTTATTGGGGCATAAAGTCTGTCATAAAGGAGCCTAGAGATGTTATATGAAGATTGTATTAAAATGTGAAAATATAAAAAAAAGTGAAAAAATGATCACTGGCTGTAATATATTCACATCTTATTAATGAGTTTATTAGAAAAATAGAGAATTAGCTGGCTCAAGTATTTAGAATAAGTACTGTTAGCTTCTAGCCAAGGTAATGTACACTATTTTCCTGGATAATTGCCACATCCTCTAACAGTTTTTGTTTGCTTTATTAAAAAAGGTGGTATTTCTTTAAATATCAAGTTAGGGTGTGATGATAGTAGGCAGCTGGAGAAGGTAGCTTAATACTAATAATGAGATCCTAGGAAGCTTAGATTATTAGGACTTCAGCGTGATCGGTTCATCTGTAGGCTATATAGGCAGCTGATAATTTCAAGAGACCCACAGATGAGGAATAACAAAATTCACAGCTGCATTGGATGCTGATACTTCAGATACTTGCTTGGGCAAAGCTACTGCTGTGTTTGACTCAGTCAGATCTAGCCACACAGGGTATGGTTCAAGTATGGTACAGAGTTGATGCAGCCTAAATATGCTTCAGCACATGACCGTTATTAGACAAGTATTGTCATCACTCTTTTAACTAGGGAAAAGTCTTGAACTTTTTATATTTGTGGTAGAACTGTTCCTGAGAGCAAGAACTAGGTATAACAACTGCAACCTGCTTTTTAAAAAATATGTCTGCTATTCCACAGAATCAGAAACAATGACCCTTATGTCAGGGATCAAATAAAACTGAAGGAGCAGGTTTCTGAGTTTTCTGAATCTCAGTGTGTGAATTTAGACTATAATAACCATTTCCCTCTTTTTCAAAAGCAAGATAAGGATTTATCTTCTTACATTTTTCTTCTTACATGTAGATCTTCTGGCTTATTCATTGACAAAATATGGTTTATTTTCAGATGCAGCATGGAAGTACATTTATTATTGCAGTGTTTAATGCTCACAGAATATAATATATTGTTTGAAAGTGCAACAGTATTCAACTGAACTCTTTTCCTTCTGGAAGATACTTGCTGAATTAAAATGTTCTGTGATGTGAACGTGAAGAACACTAGGGTCTTGCATCAATCCGAAAACAATCCTTATACTGTGATAGGTGGCATAATACCAGATCCTACAGGGAAACATGGTGCGGGAAACTGATTCGCATTGTTTTAAAAAAGATGCTGGCAACATTAGGATGATGACCTTAGAAATGTGAATGCAAAGGCAATCTTTATTGGTATAGATAACTCTGTTATGCACACAGATAGCTGACTTATTCCAATGTCAGATTCCTTGACATATTCAATCTGTTCCAGCAGGGAGTCAAAAAATAAAAAGCAAAAAAAAAGCAAACCACATGAAAATTATATTTCTGTGTGGAATGAAGAACTCTATGTACTCTTGATCCTATCTGTTATTTCACACCATTTTAAAAAAGAAACTGAGCTAAACAATGAAAGCTTATAAGGAGATAAACATCATATTCATTTTCTAGATTAATAAATTCAGATAACGCATAATTAAATGACTCATCACAGGCTGTGCTAGAAATGACTTGTGGATTGATTTAAAACAACACTAATGGAGTCTCTAGCTACACTTTTTTTATCAAATTGAAATGTGAACAAGTAAAAAGTTGAATAATGTTTAATTTAATACAATGTGTTTAATGTTTCACATTTGTAGTTATTTACGGTAATATTTCCAAGCAAACTTAAGTTACTTGTTTAGGAAAGCCCCTGAAGAATACTATGCCAGCTGTCCTGCATTTTTTTTCTCCAAAGGCCCAGAAAAGGATGATGTGGACAGTAATTTCTCAATCATCCCTGCAGCTGAATATCTGAATGTAATTTTCTGCTCATCAAAATTTAAGGTGTACTGAAAGACAAAAATCAATCTTTTTTCAACCAACATAAGGAAAGGATTAAATCATTGATCGTAAAAATCAGTTCTCTTCACTAAAATTACATCAGCTATCTCACACCAGCAGACCTCACTTCTCATTAATTCTGGGGCTAGTGCTATGTAACTCTGAGGTCCAATTCATGAAGGCTTGTGGCAGCCTTCTTGAAAGCTCCCCAGGTTGGAAAACTGATGTCTGCAGCTCGTATTAAGCCTTTGTGAACAATTTTTAAAATAGATTGTAACTAAAAACTGGTATGCCATTTGTTTTGCTCTGTGAACCGGGGAAAGCAAATATGTTCTAACAGGTCAGGTTTCTCATTTGTTTTTATCTGCCTTTCTCCTGGCAATGTGGCCAAGTTATCTCTTTGTTGTTTCAGAAGCGGATAAACTGCCAGTAAGAAACTTCCCTTACACCAGAAATTTTTTCCTTATGTCTAGCCTGAAACATCTCTTTTTAATGTTAAGCGCATCAGATTTTTGTTGCGCCCATGACTGACATGAGGAAAGGTAATGCCCCTTCTTTGGCAGAAACTTTTAATAACACTCCTTTTGTTCTCTTTGTCTTGGTCCTAGTTTAAAGCCATTCTCAACACCCAGCAAGCCTCTTTGCAGCATTCTTAGATTTGTTAGTGAAGAAGTAGAGCTGTGACAATGTTGAAGGAAACCTTCCCTTAAGGAGCAGGACAGACAGTACTACTAACAGTTAGGGTGGTGCAAGGTTGTAGGCCTTCTCCTGAGCTGTCAAAATTCACTAGTGATTGAAACCACTTGTAATTGTAAATAAATAGAGTAAATTGTAAATAAATAGAGTGTGCTCTAGATTTTATTAGCTGACTAGTTTACTGCTCAAATCCCTGGTAGATGCTATTGAGCTATTAAAGAACAGCCCTTGAATGTTTTGTAAATAGTGTGCTAATCTCACTGGGATTGTCTGTTTATCACTGTTAAAAGAAAGAAACATTTTAAAGATAAAATATTGAAATTCAGAATGTATTAAAATCTAGACTTTGAAAAAGCCTAATAGCCATAAGAAAAGAGCTTCTCTCCATTTTTTGTTTCATCTGTTACTGAAGTGGTGTGGGCTGAATTCTAAGAAAGGCAGAACCTTTCATATATTTTTCAGGTAAAGTTTAGATGTTTTTGCCATTAATGAGATTCTCTTACATTCTATCACATTAAACTGCTACCCTATTCTTCTTGAAAGGCCCATCTTGCTGCTAGGACACAGAGTTGTCAAACATGATTACTTCAAAGGGGATTATTTTTCACTCTATGAAGATTAATTTGGGCTCCTCAAAGCCTAAGTTGCTTGGGGAAAAAAAGGAAACAATTCTTCATCAATAGTCATAATGTCTTCCAGGCACATGGAAAAATGTGGTGCTGGGGTGATCTTAGACAGAAATTACTGAGTTTAAGTAGTGTGTGGGCTGGAAAAAGAAAGAAGTTGGGTGCAGTGTCAGTCATATTTTTTCTATATGACTCTCCTGCGGTAACCAGTCCCAGTAGTGCAATACAGCAATACACTGGGAAGCTGATTATAAAATAAAATTTCTGTAGTGTGTGGTCATAGTTCAGCTCAAACAGGGAAACAGTCTTTGAGTGGTTTGTTTCTTAACTCCCCAAACAGCTCCCTGTTGCAGAATGGCTATCCCTCATCTCCCTGGCCAACCATATTCTGCAAAAGAGCCCATAGAGTTTTTTAGCCATTTTGCTTATATTGCTTACAGAAAAGTGTGTTTACTTGCAAGAAAGCGAATTTGTAGGAGAAAATCTCAGCTGTGCATACTGACATATGCTCTTGTTTCCAAGTAAAACATGGAGTGGTAGGGTATTTATTCATCATGGAACATAACGTATAATTGCACTTTTTTGAGGTAAGTGAAAGATCTTTATTTCCATAGGAAACAATGACTATAAGAAGTGTTTAGTTATGTCATTAAAAATAAGATCATATTGCTTTTTCTCAGCCACAGATCTTACAGCAAAATAAAATATTTTCCAGATAGTGAGATGAAGATTCAATGTCAGTCATCTTCAACTGCTTCTTTTATTTTATGGGAACTTGCTCCAATTTCCTATTAGTTGCCAAACTTCTATCATTCGTATTTCTCTGTTGCCAAGAACAAGATAATAGATAACTTTAAAAATCCATAAAAGAGTGATACATTCTTCTTTGATGAGTATTTTCTTTTTGAAAAAAATATTCCTTAGCTACAAGGAGGATGGAATTTTCAGAAGAATGAAATCTTTTTGTTTATATACAACATTTTTTGTTTGAAAAATGATCATTACAGATATGTTTGCATGTTTGCCTTTCACATAGCTGCAGACCTATTTCTCTGAAATTCAATGGAAATGTTACTTTCGACATTCATGTTAATAGATCTGTTTCTGCTACAGGCAAAGCTGTTAGTACTGCCAAGTACTTGTCCCTTACTTCCTTTATCAGACCCTGCCATATTTTTTTGCTGTTATCTTTGAAAGCCTAAACTGAAAGGGATTTAAGTTGCCCTGGCTTAAATATTGAAGAAAAAAGAAAAGAAAAAAGAAAGGTGCATATTTGAGAGCTGTGGGAGATTTGAATTAACTTGTCAGAGTCTGAGACCGTGATTCAGAAGAGACACAAACAGAGATTGTGGGGTGAAACTGGGAAGCACACTGAGTTTGGTGGCTGGGAGAAGCTTTGGCAATTTGGGCAAAATGAGGAAGGCCTGAAGAGAGGTACTGGAAAAACGTAGTTCAACAAAGATGCAGGAGGGGACACAGGCCAGAGTGATGTGGACACTGAGACTGGTTCAGAATGAAAATGGGCACGGAGAACCATGAAGCAAGATGGGAAAAATATTTAAAGAGTTGTGGGAATGGCAAGGGAATCAGGTGTGGCTTGGGATATAAAATGAAGTGGAGTCAAGGAGGTACAGTTAGTATGGAAAGGGAACGGGTAAGTAATCAATTCCTTCAGCTGACAGCAATTATACTTCACTTAGGCACACTACTTAGTTGCAAGAAAGCTGAACTGAGCTGAGCTGTCGTTGTTTTAAATATGATAACTTATTACTGAAAGGGAAGATTTGTTTTTATCTTTATGTTTCATTATTTGTTTGACTAGATTTTTAAAGCAGCTCAAAGTAGAATATAAAATCTAAATATGTCCCCTAAGCATATGGCATTAGTGAAAAAAAATCTAAACAAATTGAGAATGCCTTAAAAAGAGCCTTGCCAGAGGGAAAAGTGATTATTTTTATCTATTTAACACCTTTAAGTGCTGGAGTTCTATTATTGTTTTGAGGCTTCCCAGTTTGAAAGAGACTTGTAAAAATGGTCAGGAGTCTCTAGCACAGAATGTACAAGGAATTGGACTTGCTTTGACTGGACCAGGCTGCCCAGAGAGGCTGTGGTATTTCCATCCATGAAGGCTTTCAGATCTTGACTGAACATTGCCCTGCTCAACCTGGCCTATCTGTGAAACCATCCCTGCAATGAAGAGGGATGTTTACCTTCTGGGGATGCCTTCCAACTTTAATCATTCTATTACGATGTAATGAAACAGTGTTATTAAGCATAGTTACATCAGCAGTAGTATCCAGGCCAACTATCTCACATTTATGGCTTACAATTCAGTCTCCTGAAGCTTTGCACTTGTCTGCATTTTAAAAATTGGTATAACTTCCAAAATGTTCCAAACCACCCAGTGTAACTGCCCTATTGTAATTTAGAAATGGAGAAACTTCTCCCCTCCTCTCTACTCCCCTCCTTACTACCTTCTTTCCCTGGCTACCGGTTTCCTTATGTCTATCAGTTTCCATAAAGAATCAATGATGACAGGAAAAGTGGATACAGGACAAGAGAAGATCAAAATAATCCTAACTTTGTAAAAAAGGAGCACAAAGGAATTACACTTTGGTTATTCTAATTTGACCTCAGAAACAATGATTCAAGAAATTATAAAGTTATCACCACCAAAGTTAAAGCAATAAGAATGTAGATAGCCAGAAGACAAGGCAAAATCTACCCAGCATAGATTTGTCAAGGACAGGTCATATAAAATCTAATTTTCTTTTATGACTAAATCTAATACTTCCCTTTGACAGGTTAAGTGGCTAAATGGATAATTGGAAGGTACATGCACAGTGTGACATATTCTGAGCTTAACAAGGCTTTTCATGCTTTTCTGCATGCATTTTCTTAACCTAGGGAAATACGATGCAGTTATAGGGACCATATACAGTACAGAGTTGAAAAATTTTTCTCAGAAAGCAGTTACCATAATCAATCCAAAAAAGATCAGGTCATATTTACAGAACGATAGTGTAGAAGAAGAAAATAAATTTCAAGGTTTATAATGAAAGCTGAATAAATTACTTTTTCAGCAATGTGATTGCAAGTTTTTATCTTTACTGGGAGAGTAGAAATATGGCACAGGAAGAAGTAATGCTTAAGACCAGATGTCACTTCAGTATTCTCTTCTGTTTTCTCATTCAATTTTACCGAAGTATTTGCTGGACTTGCCTCTAGCATATGGGAGTATCTGCAAATGAAAGAATGAAAATATCAAAGTAAGAAACTACCCATAAAACGTCAGTGAAGAAAAAATGTATGTTGAAGATACATGTTTGAGGCTTTTACAGTTGCAGGTGAATTAAGTCAAATCAACAAGTCCAAGAATATTATTCTTAGGTAGGTGTCATTAGTCATTACCCACATAAACATTTCTAATACAGTAAAACCAGCATTTCTTGATTCCTAGGGGGATTCTGGTACACTTGTGACAAGAAGGGAAGAAGAGATTATTGTTCTTCTCTAGAAAAAGAGGGGAGATATACTTATTGTGGTAAGCAAAAGCACTCAATCCTGATGGGAGGGGTAGACATCTGCACTTCATTAAAGAAAGCCTTTATAAGAAATGTTTATGTTAGGGAAGAGAACCTTCTCTCTAAACAAATACTGCAATAGGATCCATTCATACCCTGACCCTTTGCCGACAGGGCTACAAATGAAGACCTACAAAAAGCCATTTTTCAGTCACAGTGCTGCTTTCATATATTGCGCTATGAGTTGAAGGACCATGAAGACATGGGTCCCAGGAGAGAATCTGAAATTAAATAATCTTTGATGCCTATAGCTATATAGTGCTTTGCAATATTATGCCTTTAAAATTTGAATATGACAAGGCAAAAATGTCCTCATCACGACTCCCCCCCTTCCCTCCCAGCCCTGTAATGCAAAATGGTGGCAGAAAATGAGAGAGATTTTCATTAAAAAAGCAAGTGTCATGCCTGATAATCTTTAAGTGTATTTCTTAAAGGTGATATCCTCACAATGTATTTAATAACGCCAAATTGGTGGTGTTTAACAGTTAAGCATTCAGAAGAAGCTGGTGGTCAAGGATCATGCTGTGACCATACCATCTTGAGTGCTAGCTATGTCATATTTCATTTATGAATGGGAAACATATTGAGCTAGTATTTAAATTGGAGACATCTACTGAAAATCTCAGAGACTGAGAAAACTAAAGGATAAAATTATGGAGCACTAGCTGTCCAAAATTCATGGTGGTGTATCTGAAACAACATGTATTTCTTGTCACATAGATTTGATTTCCTTCAACTCCCCCTTTGATCCTTGCAATCTTCTATTTCTTGGTTTTGCAGTGGCATGCTGGCAAAATAAGGAATGTTCTCTGATGGTTTTTCTGTTTCCACTTCATGGGCAGTCACAAGTGTGAATAGGAGTTTCTTTCTCATTTTTGTCCTACTCACTCAACTTTTTTTTGCTTGTTTGTTTGTTGAGGCAGAGCATGGAAATTTTATTTATTCATGTATTAGCTGACAGCTAGTTGCTTCTTCCTTCCACCCAATACCAAAGACTATGCCTTTGAATCTCTGGTGTTAAAGACTATTAGAATAGAATGGAATACAATGGAATGGAATAGAATGCAATGCAATGGAATAGAATGCAATGCAATGGAATAGAATAGAGTAGAACAAGACTATTTCAGTTGGAAGGGACCTACAATGATCACCTAGTCCAACTACCTAATCAACTCAAGGCTGACCAAAAGCTGAAGCATGTTATTAAGGGCATTGTCCTCTTAAACATTGACTGGCATGGATCATTGACAACCTCTCTAGAAAGCTTGTTCCCATGTTTGAACGCCTTCTCTGTAAAAAAATACTTCCTAATATCAAGCCTGAACCTCTCGATGTAGCTTTGAACCATTCCTACGTATCCTATCACTGGATACCAGGGAAAAGAGATCAGCACCTCCCTCTCCACTTCCTCTCCTCAGGAAGCTGTAGAGAGCAATGAGGTCGCTGCTCAGCCTCTCTTCCTCTCTCTGTGGATTCCCCTCCAGGTTTTAATATTTTTCTATATTTACTTCCCTGTCGCACTTGTCTTCACTTGTATCTCTGGGTCAATGAGACTCAGACAATTTTTTATTCCAACATATGATCACTGAAATTGCAGATTTCAATGGATAATCTGTGATAAACCAGCCTCATCGGTGGAAATTATCTTGCTACTCATTGTGTTTAGCTAGCCCTGGGATTACGGAGTGAAGTAGTTGTGCTTTGCAGTGCCAGTCCTGGTTGGCTTATGGGCCAATCGTACTCCTGCCATGAACAGCAACATATGAAATTTTTAACTTGCCTGCAGCCCATTAAATGGCCTATTTCAAAATGGTATTTGTAGGTTGCCAATATAGTTGTATTCAATCCTTTGAGGGGAAAAATCATAAACTACTGTTTCACTTCATGACTGTAAACATTTAGATACATTAATTGTGTCCATGAATTCTCGGGCACAATTCAGCTCACAGAAGACCAGTCCCAGGAAAATGAAAACAAAACTATGGAAAGAAAAAATAAATCCAGAAACTGCAAATTCAGACAAGAGCTAGTATCCGTGGTCAGACTTGCATGTCTGCAGGAGTTGCAGCATATCAAAGCATAACTCTTTTTGAAAAAAAAACTTTTAAAATACAGGTTGTCAGGCCAGTTAGGAATCAGCCAGTGGCTATGCTGGGAGAGGATGGGACATTCCCAGAAATTAATTAGAATAACATTTTTCTTTGAAGCAGCCATGGTATCCCTGCAAAGCAGCCACACTTGATCTCAGGAATCCCCTGATCCTTGGAAGAAAAATTAATTCTTAATTGGCTGAGGCATGAATTGAAAAGTACTGAAACATAGAATACCCTGTAGGAAAGGAAATGTGGAGTTTTCTCCAGTCCATGTGAACAGAAACAGTATTAAAACTACCAAGTATTCGTGTACTATATCTGGTTCATAACCCAGAAAGGCCCAGATCCTGGACTGTAAAACAAAGGCAACAGGGCCTGATAAAGGCAGTGATCTGGACCTGTTCATGCCATGTACAAGGAGCTACATCAGTCACTGAGGACCTTCCTAAATCTATGGTTATTAACAAGGGCAATATACATAGTGCTGAACTCCTTGGAGTGACACTTACAATGGTCTTAGGGTCTTTTTAATGGTTTTCCAGCCTGACCACAGAGTTCCCATTAATGTCTGTGGAAATCCTGTTCTCATGAGCTCTGTGAGATGATGTCCTGGGCACTGTCTGTTATCAGTGAGTATAAATGAACCTTCTCCTCCAGTGCTTTTTAGAAAGTCACATTTTCCCCTCTGTGTTTTGTTTTCAGGAACAGCAAAGTGGGGTATTTTTTGTGGTGTTTCGGAAAAACGGCTGAAGAAAAAAAAATTAGCACTCTAAGGAAACAAAGTCAAACAAACGTACTAGTTAAAACTACAGAGCACCTGCCTTTTTTAAGACTTTGGTAAAGTCCCTACAGAGTCAGTAGGGACTTTTCCCTAAAAACCAGCATGGGGCAGTGTTATGCAAGCAAACTCAAACAGTGTCTACTGGCAGATACATCAGCATTAAGGTCTGTAAGGTTTACATATAAACACCTGAACAGACTTGGAACCTTTTGTAAATAACTGGCTTGGACAAATATAGCTACATAAGAAATAAGAAAAAAATTAATCTTTAGTATTAAACAGTATTAAATGTGTTGCTTTGTGTTATGTATTTTAGGAAGCAAACCATGTGTTGTAACAGCTAGGCACAGGTGTCCACAACTTTGATGCAGATTATGATGATGAGCACAATGATGATGATTATTACAATAATGATAATTAAAATAACGTCCAGTAGCTGAGTATCAGGAAACAGTAAAATTACTCCTGTTCAAAATCATACTGGAAAGGTAATGTAGAGAACTGCAGGAAGAGGAAGGCACCAGAAAAGACAAAAGACATAATACTTTTGAGCAAGATAAGGTGTCAGCTCAGTAGGTTAAAAAGCCAGACTTTACCATGTTAGTTTGTATGCATCTTTACAAATGAGAGCTTTGTGGAGAAATGACAGGATTTTTAAAGGTAGCAAAAGAAGTACAGCTTTCAAAATCATGTTCAACTCCTGTTGCTTCTAATTCATGTTAGAGATCTGGCTAAATACAACAAAATTCCATCCCTAAATTAAGAAAAATCTACTTATTTATTATTAAGAGAAGGCAGTTAAGGTCTGGGTTTAACCCTCTACTGCTTATGTCTTTGTAAGACTACCTTCCACAAAACCATATTTTCTTGAAATGCACCCACATAAATCCTGCTTTACAATTCTATGAACATTTAGACACTTATTTTACACACTTGCCAGGATACTTGCATGGTGAACAGGATTACATCAACAATGCTGGCAAATGCTTTCCCTAACCCTGTTTGTGCCTCTTGATATGGTAGCTAGACTGCAACCCATCTGTAGCACGCAGACAATCAATCAAACATGGACTATTTTAGGAAGCAGTGTGGAACCCAAAACTAAATCTTTCAGCAGCTCCTTGAAGATGCTAAAATCCACAGGCACAAAATGGTACTTGGATGGAATGAGAGTTACCACTTCACAGTCACTGCTGATCACGAGGACAGAGGGGAAGAGGAAGCCTCCTCTTTTGGTGATGAGAAAAAGCTCCTGAACCCTCCTGCAAAAATGAATTAAAATTAATTAAAAAGAATTAGGTACAACTATTGTATTCTGAATAAAATCACAAGTGTGAAAGCATCTTCATTCTTTAGTTGCATGTATTAAATATTTAACATGATGATACAATCCTGTGTTATTTAGTTTAATGCTAATTTTAAAAATTGGTTTAAAATTAGGGGAAAACATAAACAGATTTCTCTCACACAAAAGGAAGTAAGCTAGATGGCGTTGAGGACTCCTTCTTCTATCATTTTTGTTCTTTCTTTTTTTCCTTTTTATGACTGGATTCCACTGCTGTTGTCAACTTCAGTTAATATGCTGTATGTTTTGTTCCTTGCTCATAACAGCTCCAGAGAAAATTGGGTTTCTTTTGTAGAGAATGAGTGGGAAATGGAGGCTGTCAGGTATGTCATCACACTTAATCCATCACACATGAAGAAGGTATTGGTTGCCCTTATGGTCTGATGGTAGATTTAGGACACTGCTGACTTGTGGACTGCTGACAAATTGACAAGTTGGCAAAACAATAACATTGTTAAAAAGAAAAGCTAAATCAGATTTTCTTCAAATAAACTGTGGATAATACGCTGGGTCTGTTTTATATTCTTAAAAATTAAAAAGGAATGAAAAGTCATGAAAAAAAGAATTATTAAAATTGATACCTAAACATATTTAGCATGCATCTCCTGTATTAAAAAACCCAACAGGATGTATCTATGATTCAACCTATAATTTTAAAAGACATTTACAAATAGAACTGGAAACTAGATACTTTTTAATAACAGTCAGTTTTCTGTGAAACAATATCCCTGAGATGGAGTTATGTGACTCTGGGAGCAAGTACACTGTGGGGAAACACAATTCAATTTAAGTATTTTGAGGAGAAACTAAGAAATGAGATTTGAGAATAGGAAAAAAAGACTTCAGTGTTAACAGTACGTTTTCTGTAATGTGATACAGAACACAGAAAAACAGACACTTTCTTTCTTGTTCTATCTGAAAACCAAATGGTAACAGTGACGTTTATTTCTAAGTAACAAAACTGTGAAAAGGCACTTGTTGCTCTTGAGATAATTAAGTTCTGAACATATTCAACATATTTTTTTTTAAAGAAAGTTAGTCCACAGTGAAAATTTTTTTGTTTTCCTCTGGAACCAATGGTGTGGTCCTGTGGAAACAAGAAATAATTAAATGTCCGTATTAAAATATGCTTTAAAAATGTTTCAAACAGAATTCTTCACAAAAGCTAAAGGGAGGTAATTTTTTAAAAAGAAGCTCCTGCCTTGAAAGCAAGAACATATCAGAGGAACACAGGTCAGAGGAACAAAGTGATACAGCAAACCCATTCTCTCCTGACGCCCCTGAGGAACCAGCCCCTGGCAAATTTACACTTGTGGTTTGAGCATAAAAGAGGTTATGGAACGCAAAGTACGGTACTGCCAGCTTCCAGCAAAAAGTCCAAGCTAATTGGGCCAGACAGTGAAAAAAAGGGGAAAAAAAAAAAGAAAAAAAGAGAGACTTCACATTGTCAGAGAGGAAAATTTGTAACTCGGTCTCTCAGACTGGACCTCTTGTGCCATGCCTGTGGTACATATTTTCAGCTCAGCCTGAATTACTTTTGCAGAATTGCCCTGGACAATCCATTTGTTTAAAAGTACGGAGTCTTAAGTGTTCTTTAGAAGAATGAACAGACAGTGCAGTTTGGAGGAACGTTATTTAAAAATGTTTTTGGCCAGGCCTAAGGCCTTATTCACAGTAAGTTTTATCTGAGTGTTGCACTGACATTATGCTACAAACCCTCTGGTGAAGAGGCAGCTGCCTTACTTAGGGAGAAACCCTGGACAGAACTGGAAACGCGATCACAATTTCTCCTTTGGCCTTGTCCTTGGAGAATGCTTTGCTCCAGTTCTCGACCAAATGCTGGGGCTGACCCTGGGTTTCACCAACCTGCTACTGTCTTCCACATCCTCCTTGCCCTGTGGCCCTGGAATGAGCTAAGTGTTTTGCCATCCTTTTCATTAGGCTAAAGAGGTCAATGTCTCACAAGAACCATCTCAAGTCATCACAGGGTGCTGGAACGTACCATCCCAGGGACCACATTTGCCACATGTAGCTGTTGACTAACTAGGGCACGAACCAGGCCTGAGCACAGTCCCATGCTTATTTCTACTGTTTCATTGTTTGACTGCTCTTTGAAATATGGAAAAAATATCTGAAAATTTTCAAGTGGAGTGTATTTGAGGTGGTTAATAATAAGTAACAAGTTACATAAAATAAACATCAAACAAAAAGTAAAGAGGCACAACTATATGCCGTATACATAGCCCAACAATTGATATAATTATTTTATAAAGCTCATTAAAAAAAATCTTTTCCACATTTCAAAAATCACAAAATGAAAGCAGAAAATGCTATGCACAAAACCGGTGGCACCACTAGTTCAAGGTGAATCTTATTAAAAAACTGACAGATAAACATTTAGCAAAATAATCAGAAGAACAGCTACACAGAAAAAAAACCCCAAAGTATCCCAAATCAGTACTTATAACTTTCAACAAGTCAATGAGCACTAGCCAATCTATAAATGCTGAACTTAAATTTGACTTCTAAACAATTCTTCCTTTTGGCATGTGAACTATGTCTTCTTCTGAGCAAAAGTGTAACTTAGATTTTGAATAGCTTAGCTAGTAATTGGCATTGCAGGAAGAAGGAAAGAAGGAAGGTGTGAGGGAGACTGCAGAAGAGCCTAGGAAGAGACATATGAGAGTTCAGGATTTGCAAGATCAGGATTTTGATGACAAAGTCTGCTTCAAACCAATCTCAAATAGAGCTTTTTGTCTTTGAAACATACAAAATACAGTGCAAAAGACTCTTAGAACACTTAGATGGCCAAAACTTCAGGATACAAATCCCTTAATGGATGATATATGCATGAATGACATTTTAAAAATAATCTCTAAATTATGAACTTACAACCTGTCTAAAATAGGGAAAAATCACAAGGTGGAAGGACAGAAATTAGAAGAAAATAATAATAATAATAATAATAATAATAATAATAATAATAAAATCTCCCTCCATGGTCTTATGGTCCCCATTAAGTTCTTGCAGGTTTGTTCTCAGTTTAGCAACTGTTACCAGCTTCCTGAATTGCAGTTAACTCTTCCCAGACTCCATGAACCCCTAGGACAGGTGTCTCCTTGCAGCACTTCTGAAGCCTGGCTGCATATCATCTCCCTTCCCAGGCTCTGCTTCTGTTGATGGTTTCCCCTTCCTCAGTCTCTTCACACTGCTAGCTCGCCCTGCCTACTGGGTGAGCATTTCAGCATTTCATAATGTAATGCTGACTGTGTTCTGTCCTGTCCACTGAGGGGGACAGATTATTAGCTTTCTCTCCACTGTTTTATTAGATTAGAGATTGTTTTTCTTCATTACATTAAGCAACCTCAGTTAATTCAATCTCTTTTTGAGCACTGCATTTTCAAAGTTGTTGATCATTGATCATTTCTCAAGTCTGTTTCCTGGACTTTCCACAGTTTATCCAAGTTCTTAAAGCAAATTGCCTTAAGCAGATTGAAAGATCAACAGCTGAAATATATAAGGCAACAACCAGGTTCAATTTTGAAATACTGCTTCTAGAGTCCTTCTGGGAGATGTGATTCTCTGGGCTTTCCTGTAGGTGCAATTTCCCTGTCAAGTACATCTCTCAAGACTCCTCATAGTATCTTCACCTGGTATAATGAAACTGCTGCATCTTAGAAGCTTTAGAAATGAAAAGGGATATAGGATAGATGAACTACAACTCTAAAGACATGTGAAACTGAAATACTTTTGGTTTGGCTACATCATATTTTTTAGACCACACTAATGCTATTACATCTTTGTCACAGGTTTTTTTCTTAACTTAAAGGTTTGATTGTCACCTTTTATTATAAGCATACATTGTCTTTCACAAGAAATTCAAGGTTCCCATACTTGAACATATTTGAAAATATATTTCTGCAGTCATCCTAGTACTGTGCCTTAAAAATCCCTGTCCCAAGTAAAAATCACTGCCTTGGAGAGACAAGAAATTCTAGTTTAAATTTAAACCACCACTAATACAGCCTTCCAAATTTTGCATACATTTGTATGGAGTGTGAGCAGAAGGAAATTGCATCTGCTTCTAAAATCTATGTGGATAAACTGTGTGGAGTACTGAAATACACCCTAAAATCCAAGCATATACAACCAGTAATTTTTTTGGTAGTCTGTCTCTATGAAAGCCATTGTTAGGACTCCTAGTTGCAACACACAGAGGATTTGACTTTGAGGACTTGGGTGTATGTGCCATAATATGAAAGCTAGCATAAAACCACAACCTTGCCAAACTTACACTTTAAAAATGGTGAGTCATGACCTCAAGACATGAAAGAGCCTTATGTGATGGGATCCCCAGCAGGGCCAGTGCCTTCAGTTGGAATTGCTCCACCCCTAAAACTAAGTTCATTAAAACTAAGCATGCCAAAAGACACTTAAGGCTTCCAATCTCTAGAGGTATATTTCAAGAAAATCCAGAAATAGTAAGGTGGAACATGGCAATTCTTTCCAGAGAAAGTTGCTGGGTGACATCAGTTAAAAATGAGCCTTGAAAACAAATCTTCCTATTCTCACTTGCATCCTGGCAGGACGGGACCTTTCCTTTTCACTTTCCTTTTGGTCCAGCAACCTTCAGTGGTTTCCTGAGTTGCAGAAATCATACACAGACCCTCTGAGGTCTCCAGGAAAGCGTTCTCTAGGAGTTCTATGGTGCCTCTTGACTCCTTGGTCATTCTATGCATGACTTTCTATTGGCCCCCTCTTGCAGCTGGAATCCTCTGGCTGTAGATGTTCATTTTTCTGTTGAAAGAGCAGGAGTCTCTCCTCCCTACTGAGAAGTTATGCTGGCCCAGACAGCATCAGCCAGAAAGCAGCACGTTGTCATCCTTCTGTCTCGTACTCTTTAGCAGAATGTACAATATGCAGTGACCTGAAAACAAAGCAATTAAACTGCCATACCCATCTGTCATCACTTAAAATGATGAGATTTAAGGCAATTTTTTTCTGAGCAGTGAAATCAGTGATGCCTGATTTCCAAAAGATTTATTCCCCTCTCTGCAGTCCCACACATTTCAGTAATCCATTTTTCTGGTAATGGCCCCAGGGTAAGCATTACGCCTAGTTTGGAGCTGTGTGCCTGCTGATCTGTCAGGCCAGGAAGCACACACTGTTTGGCCAACAGGAAGCTGCAAAAAATCATTGTATAAATGTGGATTTTTGTTTCCCTTTCCCGCATAACTCAGGAACTTTCTTCTAAACCAAACTAATTTTCATGACACTTATGAGGTTGTCTGTTGAGTCTTCAACTTATTTTTTTCATGTAGGTAAAACTGGCCAATAGGTTCCAAAATTGCTAGAAAGGGAGCAGGGGGCAGGTGGTTGGGCAGAAATACATACAGAAAGACAACTCGGTGTCATGCACATATTAAAATATTTTCTGGGTGACACTAAATTAAAATTCTGAACTACTTACAATGGTTTTTATTTATGTCTTTCTCAATAACCCTTTACTGCTCACTTTGTGGCCACTTTCAAATTTTAGTGTATTTTCTTTTAATGAAAGCTGAGCTTATTGATGAGTCTGGAACTTAAACAAATGTAAAACTTGTGACAAGGTAATGAGATCTGGCAGTACTTTTTCTCTGAAACTCTGCTCACAAGGAATAAAGTCTATTGAAGACAATGTGATTTGGTTGATCCCTACTTTTCTCTTTTTTCCACTAAAATAGACTTATTACTATATTATCTAGAGCTCATACAGTTGTGAGGACTTATTTAATATTTATAGCATGTATTACATTTATTGTTTTTATAATTACATTCAAAGACCTTCTTTGCAAACAAAGTTTAGTAGTTCCTGGGATTACATTTTCTGTAGCGTTAGCATTCTCACGCAGCAGTTTCACAATCACTAGGGAAATAAAAATCATGTCTTTATGTATTGTACTTGCTGTTCTGTTAGAGTCCTGGCACTCTTGCAATGTAAAAGAATGTCATCATTAAACTCTAAATCTAAAAAAATCAGAGGAGGTTTTATTTTAAATGAGTACATTTTTTAAAAGAAGGTGAATATAATGTCCATCTAGGAAAATTATCAACAAATAAGGGGGGATTGAGTAGGGCAAGGAGGGAAGAAGGAGGCTGTAAAAAGTGCTTTTAAAAACCTCATGATGTCAGTGTAACAGGTTCCATTAGATCCTTTTATTTCTGTCCTTGCTGTGCTTCTGCAGATTTGCTGGTTGTTATAGTAATTAGTAACCTGTTTCTCTATTGACATTTCCTTAACAGAGTTTCAATAAAGCAAAGAAAAATGCAAATATTGGATCTAAGGCCAGTGTAAATCTAAATGCCAAATATCATTTGAAGACTAGGTGAAAGCTGACAGCCTGAGAAAAAGTCTAATCCAAGATTTTCTTTCTCACCTGTAGTGCCTATACATATACATGAATTCATTTGTATTACCAGGAGTTTTTCAAGAAGTGGCAAACACAATATCATGATATAACAAGCAAAATCCTATCAGCTGTTCTTTATTATTCTGAATAAGCTTGATAATATGAAGAAATATATTACAGTGCCATCAGTGCCATTACAGTCCCATCAGTGCCAGTGGTGTCTTAACTGATGCAAGTTTCTTTAAAGTCTTTAAAGTCGATACATTCTTCCTAAGAAGCTTATTTATTTTCTTTAAAGCTGCCTGAAGATTTCAGTTTACTTCTTGTAGAGGAGATAAATTGGACAGGAAAATATTACATTAAGAACTCATGTAGTAAAACTTCCATGCTATGCATTTTGGGTGAAGTAATAAAGCTTGGGCCACCCAAGGTCACCCTCTGACTGACATATGATTTGTGAGCTTGTGTGCTGACTCTGAAAACATATTAACAGACAGAAAAACTTTACCGTATCTTCACATTTTTATGGTGGCCATTTTTTTAGGTGGTCTTCATTATGTTTCCAGTGATTTATTCTTTTTCATTAGCTCCCAAACCTTTTTCTAGTGCAATAAAAATATTCAGGGATACTCTTTGACTGCCTCACAGTTTCCTATATGTTATTTGCAGAAATAATGAATGATACCAGTATATGAATATGACTATTAACCTTCTGTCCACACTGGGTGCATAGACTAAAAATTGACTCTTTTAAGGCATGGAGTTCATGAAGATGCTAACCCAGATTAGATAGCGGCATTTTATAATCTTAATGGCCATTAATACAGGTCATGTATCGACAGTAGCAGCTAACAAAACACACATCTGCTCTGTTTTTGAATGCATTCCAGGATTTTCCCCCCAGATTTTCAATCTTCTCTATCCTTGAGTTGATTTTGAATGTTGCCTAATAACACTTTGTTTTTTAATATTAGAAACATGCATGCTCTTGCTGTCTTTCTTTCTGTTGTGCTAGAGAAAAATCCCTAAAGAAACAGAAATTCCAAATGCTAGTGTAAGCATCAATAAAGGGGAAAACCTATGCTCATAACAGCTGTTCATCAGCCAGTTAAAACAAAGATACTAGTAAGTGCTCAAAAGATTAAAAATCTGAACTATAAATGTAGAAAATTTCCAATATTTTTCTTATGATTTGACGTAATCCGGATAAGTCAGGAGTATAAGATTTCTGCTTGACAAGAGATCTTTTCTGAAATGAGATGGAAAAACGCCACAGATATATTTCAGGAAACCTGGGATAAACCAGAATGTGATAATCAGCTGAATACTTACTGAATAAAGCAAGAATCAGTGATGGATGGGGTAAAACTTGCTTAGCTAATTTAAAAATCTGTCAGTTTATAATCCTCTCTTGTGACTAGGGGTCTGAGCCACTGCCTAATGCTAGGAGTTTTTGCTTATATAGCTAACAGTATAAGGTGATAAAAGTACACTTGCTTTTTCCCCCTTTACTTACTTAGTTTGTACTTTCTCATCTTGAAACTTTGGAAATTCGTTTTAAAGGATAATGAAAGCTGTGTTTTATGCTAAAATAATATGAAATGCAACATAGACTTACTCTAGGCAGCCAATTCATTGCCTCTGAAGGCTAGAAAACAAAGAACACGGCACGTTAAAAGATGCCAAACCAATGAACTTTACTACGTTCTTGTGTAAACCCAGATGATGAAAGGATGCTTAGAGGAAAATCTATCGTGAAAGTAGATAGATCACATCCACATATTACTTTTTATACGAAACCACGTCAGTATGTTTGTGTGTTACCTTATACATTGCCTAGGTAATAAATAGTTAAAATATGCTAAACTTCAGGGTATATAATTTGCTTATGAGCACATGAATATTGTTTCAAGCTTAAGATAAAACAGGGAAAGATGCAATGTTTATGTTACGTGTTAGTCTTTATTATTAAGTGTTCATTATTATATTATTTCTACATGCGGCTTATAAGTATATTCAACTCAAGCCTCTAGAACACTTAGAAAGTTGCTTCCTGTCATTGTTTTGTAAATCCAAAGACCAAAAGTGACAAACTGGCAGTTTATATTCTGGAGATTTACAAGATCATTTTGGAAATATAGCACCTTCTTTAGTTTTTGGGTAGGCAACAGTTGAAATAAGAAACCTGAGTAATTTGTCTTCTGTGAATGTTATTACGGAGCTGAGGTATGTTATAAATTAAACCCAAGGATTCATGGGCCAGAAAATTGCTTACCTGGAGATTTTAGAGGATGGAAGTGCAGAAATTCTCATCAGGTTCCACAAAGTGAGAAAGATGAGACATGCCTCAGAAGAGGCTGAAGTGATTTGCAGGACAGACCTGTGTGGCAGAAACATAATGAACTCCATGAGGCCAGAGGTTGGGGTAAGAACAGAGGGGTAGGCAAGAGCTACTGTCCTGCGACTCTCAGTCATGGCAGTAGATGAATGCAAAATTGGAGACAGTTTTGCATTCATCCTGCATCCAATCTCCCTGCAACAAACACTGGGGGTTGTGGTAGAGGAGCAAGCTCATGTACTGGGAAATCAGTGTGAGCTTCACTTGGCCACAGTCACAGTTCAGGAGGTCTCCCGTCTTTGCGGAAGTTAACACAATTGTCTTGTCATGTCTGCTGTCATGTGCAGCGAGGGTTTGACTTCTGCTGGCCATTGCAAGAGTCTAGATACCTGGCTACCCAAACCTTTACTGTGAGCCAATACAGCTGTTCTTATGTTGCTAAATACATCTCTTTATGTATAGCCATATGAAATGTAATGTATACATTTATAAACGCATTCATTAAGACATAAATAGACAAATTTCAAGATGCTTAAATTGGTCCAGCTCTACCCAGTCTGTGAATTTACAATTGATTAAGGGCTACTCAAAGTATTCAATTCTCTTTTGAAAACAGTGCAACACAGATGCATGGTTTTATAAAATAAGAATATGAAAGTTAATTTTCTGAGGTGTCTTTTTTATGACTTAGTGGTCTTATACATGAAATATCTCATTGAAGTAATCAGATTTCATGAGAGCAGAGTATGAAACATTCAGGAAGAACTCAAGAAGTATAAAATGAGTAATTTAAAATAACAAATTAAATTTCCATTATGTATTGTGAGAAAACCCATGTGACATGTTTCCAATGAAATGTGGATGACACCAAGCTGTGTGGTGTGGTTGACATGCTAGAGGGAAGGGATGCCATTCAGAGGGACCTTCATAGGCTTGACAAGTGGGACCATGCCAACCTCATGAATTTCAACAAGGCCAAGCGCAAGGTCCTGCACCCAGGTCAGGGGAATCCCAGGCACAAATACAGGCTGGGCAATGAGCGGACTGAGAGCAGCCCTAAGGAGAAAGACTTGGGGGTTGCTGGTTGGTGAAAGCTCAGTATGAGCCAGCAATATGCAAGTGCAGCCCATAAAGCCAACCATATCCTGGGCTGCATCAAAAGAAGTGTGGCCGGTAGGTTGAGGGGGGTGATTCTGCCCCTCTGCTCCACTCTTGTGAGACCCCACAAGAGGTACTGTGTCCAGGTCTGGAGTCCTCAGTACAAGAAAGACATGGACCTGTTGGAGAGGGTCCAGAGGAGGGCTACAGAGATTATTAGAGGGCTGAAACACCTCCACTATGAAGACAGGCTGAGAGAATTGGGCTTGTTCAGTGTGAAGAAGAGAAGGCTCAGGGAACACCTTATTGCAGCCTTCCAGTTTCTGAAGGGGGCCTACAAGAAGGCTGGGGAGAGACTTTTCACAAAGTCTGGTAGTGATAGGACAAGGGGTAATGGGTTCAATCTGGAAGAGGTTAGATTTAAATTGGAAATTAGAAGGAAATTCTTTACAGTGAGGGTGGTATAACACTGGAACAGGTTGCCCAGGGGGGTCATGGATGCTCCATCCCTGGAGGGGTTCAAGGCCTGACTGGATGGGTCCATGAGCAATCTGGTCCAGTGGGAGGTGTCCCTGCCATGGCAGGGGGGGTTGGAACTAGATGATCTTTGAAGTCCCTTCCAACCCAAACCATTCTATGATTCTATGAAATGTGGATATAGATTAAGCTCTGATGTAAGCATATTTTGTTATGAAGCATAGAATCATTTAGGTTGGAAAAGACCTTTATGATCATCCAATCCAACCATAACCCTACCTGACCAAGTCTGCTGCTAAACCATGTCCCTAAGCACCACATCTAAATGGTCTTTAAACACATCCAGGGATGGTGATTCAACCACTTCTTTGGGCAGCCTGTTCCAGTGCATGAAAAAATTTTTCCTAATGTCCAACCTAAACCTCTCCTGGCTCAGCTTGAGGCTGTTTCCTCTTGTCCTGTCACTTTTTACTTGTAAGAAGAGACCAATATCCACCTCTGAACGTGAGACTTGGCCCATATTTGCTAAGGTTTGTGACTAGGATTCCAGCTGAGTCAACATAAGTCAGTCTGTGTCTCAAATGAGAAAACAGGTGGAAATTCACCTTGAAAATTTTTGTCCTGATAATTCACTACTCAGAATTAAAGTCCTGAAAGATAAGATTATGTAAATCAGTGTAAGGAAAACTTTGTTTAGAAATTAGCCCAAGCTGACAATTTGCAACAAAACCCTTCCCTGTATAAGAGTGATCTAGCTGCACAGATATTAAATTTCCATTTAAAATAATACAAACTTTTCTTTTGATTTGGGGCAGAGTTACAATTGGAACAGAGTCCTCTGTAAATTTAAACATAATCAGTTTTTTGCACAGTTTCATGACATTAGGACCCCCTGAAAATGTATGTTTCTTATGACAACAGCAAAATATATGAGAATTCTACACATCTGGGTTTAAAACTCTGAAGGAATATGTAAGACTCCTATATGTAAGTTTTAAACATCCATACTAAATACCTGCCTTCTGGAAATGACTGATATACACCATTGTAAATAAATCAGAGTAGTTCCAAGAAATGATGGCAGTGTTCTTGGAAGTAAAAGAGTTATGATCAAATGCAAATTTGTAAGAATTTATTGGAGGAAAGATAGTGGAGTGAAAGGCATGAGGCAGAGAGACCTCTGTAGGCAGTAAGCAAACAACAAGGAGGCCAAAAAGATTAGTCTTTTTGGGAGATACTACACAAAGTTCTAAGACTTCCTTTCAACTCTTTCCTCAGACTTTTATTATTCTGACACTCCTAGAAAAATACCTTTTCTAAACATTGTTGGCAGAGCACATAGTCTTTTAAGAGCTGTAAGTGTTTTTTCTGTGTAATAGTTTGTTTCCTGACAGATAAATTACCTTGTATATTGCTTTAATTTCACTCTTTGGATATAAGTAACAAGTTCAGAACTGGCAGGTAGACTCTGAGTGTATCCAGCTGGTGCACATCATTCCTGATGTTGGAAGAGAGTATCGGTTAACAAGCCCAGATGAACTCTATCTTCAATTCTATTTATGTAAAGGAATAGCATTTTATTTTTCAAATTTCACCTTTATTAAAAAGAAAAAAATAGATTTGTGCTTCATTCAAAACCAGGCTAAAGCAGTGCTAACAGTGTGCTTTAATAATTTTAGAAGATTTGGTCTCCAGTACTCCTAAACCTTGTTCTATGTGATAGTTATCTAAAATAGACTTTAGCAGAAACAGATGCTGTTGGCTTTTTTTTTCTCTTTGCATGGAAGGTCTAGGATTTCTCCAGACTAAAAGATAGAGAAATCAAGAGGAAATATATTTTCTTGATGCATGTTTTCTACAACTGGCCTACTAAACTGTGACATTATGGTTGCCAGACATGCCTCCTTTGAAATAGTAGATATGTAATAAAATACTCGTGGTGGGAAAACACTTGAGGGTGACATCAAATACAACCTGATTTATATACCTTTGAAATTCCACACAAGATTAAATTATGAAGGCAATTCTATCGCTTTGCTGTATAAATAGGCTATGCTTTAATGGCACCCATTTAGAAATGTGTAATTAAGTACTCAATAGAAAATATGTCCATCTCTGCATAAATAAAAATTAAAAATAAGAGAATAAAGATTAAGAAATATGTTAACTGGGAAAATCATGTTTCACAAATTTTTTAGTTTATATTCAAGATCAATCAGAAAAAATAAAAAAGGGCCTAGTGACATAAAGTTTGCAAAGATGGAGAAAAGGAATGCAGTATCACGCTCATATTCTTTTTAGTACCTCTTCATAGTTGTGTAGCATTCCCTTTGGCTCTATTTAAATCTAGTAAACCACCATAAGTGGAGAGAAGCCCAAACCAAAAATATCAGATTATGACCAAGAAGGTAAAATTATGAGCAGAATTCTACCTGGAAACATGCAAATGAGCTATTTGGATAGCCAGTGACTTGCAACAGAGATGCCAAAAAGAAATGGCAGTGTGTATGGCTAGCTCTCTAAGGGTTAGCTGTCAATGGAATGTGGCAGCATTTGCTTAAGATTTTTGCCTAAGACATAAAAAAACCATATATTGGAGCAGGGAGATGAAACTGCAACTTTATAGAGGTTCACCTAGGTTGCATCTGGAATGCTCCACAACTCTCAGCATCTCACTACTGAAAACACATTAGCAAACTGGATGCAGTTCAGGGAAGGATCACAAAAATAGTACTGGATTCATGAGAAAAGTTTAAAATCGCTAGATAAAACAACTTTGTTAAAGCACAGACAAGCTAACGTGAAAAGTGTATAAGGATAATTTCTTCTGTAATGTGTGGCTGTGAACAACAGCAGGAAAGAAAAATTTAGGCAGTTCAGAGAAAAAATATTTCAAGAGTAAGATGTAACTGGTGTATGGAAACAATATGAGGAGATTCTAGTACACTTAAAATGACAAAACAATTAAAGTAGAAAAAAAAATCCATGATTACAGAAGGATTAAGTGGACATAACAAAACTTGTTTTTGTACTTGTTACTTTATGACACTTGTCTCTGGAAAGAACATTTTAGCATTATTCAGGAAAGTAAGATGTTTCAGGTTTTGTTGTTGTTTTGTTTTGTTT
Organism: Eurystomus gularis; assembly: GCA_013400335.1. Taxonomy (NCBI): domain Eukaryota; kingdom Metazoa; phylum Chordata; class Aves; order Coraciiformes; family Coraciidae; genus Eurystomus; species Eurystomus gularis. The sequence continues at coordinate 165,825 of VZZY01020881.1, forward strand.
GTTGTTTTTTGTTGTTGTTTGGTTGTTTGGTTTTTTTAACCTAGGGCTAGATACTTATTATTGGACTATTATTATCTGTTGAGAAAGAGGGATCAGCTGCTCTTTTCTAAGGTTTTGCATTAGTGTTAATCTAGATGAGGTCTATGCTATGAACATATAGTAGGGACGGACTAGGAGAACAAAATTAGTCTCCATGAGAACTGAGCTTAGCTGATGTCCACAGTAAACACATGCAGCAAATATATGAGGATGACCTAAAAGCAAATATATAAGGGTGATTAAAAAAGGAAAATGTTTTTTTAAGGTTTACATGACAAAAGGTCTGTACCTTTAAGTCTATAATTCATTGCAGATACTATAGACTGCTGCCTTCTGGGAACTCTATAGATCCTAGAGGATCAAAGTCAGACACAACTATCCCTCAGTCAGGTCAGTAACTCTTCTGGTGCTGTGGTCTAGTTGATGTCTGACTTGCAGGTTGGTAAGGTGAGTTCTCAATAAGTGTGATGGGGGACAAAATATATGGTATTTATACTGTGATATTCAGTGTCACTCTTGCAGTAAGGTGCACCTTTCAAAATTTACTTAATTGCTTTCCTCCTACTTTGTGGGTATCTTCTAACTTACAGATTAACTATGACGTGGCTTTAGATAAACAAGGATGTTGAGATAGTCAGATAGGGTAGGATGTTTGACATAATGCTACAAAGGCACCTGACCTGTTGTCTCAATAAAGTAGCACAAAAGATTGATTAATATTCACCTGTACCTGATATAGCTGCTGTGTAAACATAAGTTCTTGTTAACATGAACTGATAGTATCTGAATTATGAGTGTGACTTTTAGGGAATTTTGCAGATAATTTCCTAGATAGATAGATAATTTCCTAGGTAGATAGACTTAATGTAAAGATCTGACTGAAGTGTTTTGATTTGTTGTTGGAATCTATTGTTAAAGTGCGCATTTCTCCAACTGTGAGTAGTTCCTTATGGAATACAGAATATTTAAACTTTTTTTCCTTCTTCATTATCTCTTTTTTCTCCATGTGCCTGGTCTCTCACATGATACTTGAACTGCATAGCATCTGTATGCTACAGTGCTCCTCAGACTATTGATCCCTGGATCATACAAGCCAGAGACATTACATGGATTTCTGCAGCTCCCTATGGCCAATGGCCTCAGTTTGTATGTCATGGCAGGGTGGAGGTGATGCATGACAGGGAGTTTGAATGTGATTGCTGGCAGAACTTCACATGGGACCTGGGAAACCATCCCAGATCCTTTAATTTAAGCAGGGCAATAAGATGTAATGTTTACTTGGAAGGGCAGAGTACAGGCTCTCCTTCGGGCATCTTTTTAATCCTGTTAAATGTCTTGATTATGAGGAATGGTAAAGACATGGTTTGGCTAATCTTTACTCTGCTTATTTGGAAGCCCCAGTGTGTCATCTCTGCCATATTCAGACTCAAGTACAGCCACAACTGGCCTCAATGATCTGGTTCAGGGTGCGTCTGAATTTGAAAAGACAGAGAAGGTCTTTTTACCCCTGCAGTTTCTTTATACAGTTGTTTCTAGAATAAAAATTAATTTTCTTTCAAATGTAATCATGACATCACAACCAATTTGTAATCTTATATAAAACTGTAAGTAAACTATATACAACTTATTTTTACATGTCAGTCTTGATCTACTTATATTTTGTTATATACAAGTATCTGAAAATCACTACTAATATTTTATGGAAAAGAATGTTCATATTAAAAAAAAAAATCTGTTCACTTTAAAGCATTAGATTGTTTTTAGCTTAAATTTATCCCTTATTTCAATAGTATGAAGAGAAACTATGAATTTCTACTCCCACAGAAAGAGATAGAAGTTTTTTATAACCCTCAGATTTGTGTCAGAAAATACAGGAAGGATCTGTGACTGTAAATCAAAAAGATTAGGACTCACATATGAATGAACTTTGATTTAGAAATGGGTTGCAAGGTCAAGTGGGAAAAGATTGTTTGTAGTAATGCATTTTATCTTTTGTTGAATACTGAGGAGTTAGGGAGCAATATTTATAGAAAGTATTGTTGGTATGTCTCAGTAGTGCAATATACTTCCTCCTAAATTCCCAGGTCAACACATTTTTCTGATCTCATATGGAAAAAAAAAATAAAATTCATAGCTCTTCAACATAATTAACTGAAGTTTGCCTTCTTCAAGTTTTCATTTATAATTGTCTGATTTTAAGCTATCTGTGGAAATTCTCTGGCACCAACTCTACTGCCATGGCCAGATAAAACAGGTGAGAGTAGTCAAAAGAGGAGATTTCACTTTTCAAAGCATTATAAACATTCAACTAAAATGTTCTTCAAAGATTCCATGTTTCAAAGTGTTGCTAATAAATCTTTAGTGATAGTACTCAAAATGTATCAGCAAAACATACCAAAGGCATAAGTTTAACTACTTTCTGAGATAAAATTAATAGATGACAGGCTGTTGATAGAAAACAATGCAAACAAAACCTCTTAGTGCTTGCAGCCTTTTTTATGCTATTAGGGTTTTTGATGCAGGAGCCTTGATTTGCTTTCAGGAACAGTCACTAATCTGTGACCTTTCTGGTCTGATGAATTCCTCAAGGCTGTGCTAACAAAGACTGCTTTTTTTTGACCTGATGCTTTTGGATTCTGCTTTGTTATTTGCTTCTCTCTGATATGGAGAAATCATGTTTTTCATTAATTTACAATGCACTTAGTCTGATAGTTTTAAATGGTTTTATGTTCTGTAGGATTAAATTATCCAAATTGTAACAATAGTTTCCTGAAATATCTGAGAGCAATTTATTGGAAAATAAAACCAACCAACCTCAAACCTGAAACAAACCAAAACCGCTACTAAAATACATTCTCATCCCTGAAGTCAGTTGGTGTCTTCACATTTATGCCAAATAGGAATGACGCCTCATAGAGAGCTTTGAGTATCTGGAATTTGTTGGCCTAAGAAAGCAATTGAATGTCACTTGAAAGGAAGTCAAAGACACGACTGAAGTCTTGGGAGAGCTCAGCATTTCCGAGGAGATACATTTCAAAATCAGATTCAAAATGAACTGTTGAAATCCAGCACCTACCTACTAAATTCTGTACTGTGCAGTGCCTTGGCTAGGGCTTGAATGAAAAGAGAATCAGCATGAATTGACTACTATTAATTTTATAGCCAAGTTGGAATATCACTGCTGTAGAATTGATTTTAAGCTTATTAAATTAAGAAAAAAATTATATAATCTTAAAAAGAATGAAGGTGGAGAAGAAATGTGTTTTGATGTATATGAACTATATTATCTGAATTTATTTCTCAGTTGTTTATACAGTCTTTGAATTAATCTGTCATCTTTGTTGTAAAAACTACCTCAAATGGAAGCCAAAAGAAAGTAATTTTAGACACTGTTTTCATTTTGGGAATGTTTTTACTTCAATAAGGAGGAAGTTCTAGAGACCATAATGAATGTTCTAAATATGGGGCAAAAGTCGACATAACAAGTTCCCTTGTATTGCAGTTTAAAATAAGTGCAACATTTGCAGCCCATTTTCCACACCTGTCATATAATATCTCAGACAAATTAGTTTGATGTTATACAAATTCAATTCACATATAAGATACATCTCACAACTGAAAATGCAGTCTACTGCTAGTAATTCTAAATTTTCCAAAGAAGCCAAGGTTAAAGCTGGCTGCAATCAATACTGCAGTTATTTCACTCTTCCAGTCAGGGCATTATTATTTATAAGGCAAACTATCTAATTGGTTGCGTGGGTTAGGTACCAAAATCAGAAAATATTGCTTTGAGTCTGAGGTTTGCCTCCAGTGATTGTCAGGTGTTTTTTTTTCAAATGAAAAATACTGGTATTAATCATACAATGTTTTCCCTCTCACAGCACCATTACGCAGACTGTGAAGGTAATGGCACTGGGCATTTCTACTGAAAGTGGATGATTAAAAAGGTATTCAATGTGGCAGTTTTTGTCAAAGTTATCTTACTCTGCCAGCCATGGAGCAGATGTGAAGACGTCCTTACTAAGGCACCAGAACCTCCTCTCTAGTGGCCGGACTTGCTTACACTCTGAATTCTCCATATGATCATGTTGAGAGGCAAAAGAGGAGGCAAACAAAGCTCAGGATGTGTATTTTAGGCACCTATTCTATCATGTGGCAAATTTTTTGAAGGTGCTTATCACTCCCTGTTGACTATATGAAGAACACTTGGGGTTAATGGCTTCCTCCTCTGGAATCAGAAACAATTAGACAGTCATAAATTTTCAAAGAAAGTGTACATCCATTAAAGACAGATGAATGAAATATCTGAACATGATCCAAACACAAAAAATTCTTAGAAATGTTTTTTTTTAAATTCATAATGTCAGAGATGTCTTTTTAAAGTTTAAAATATTCTGTACTAAAAGAGTGCTGTAGATCAAAAGGAATTTTATAAATCAAGTTGTTTACAGTGTCTCTAAATAAGAAACACCCCCCCCCTCCAATTCTCTAAATAAAATATATTTTTTCTATTTTTACTACTTCACTTTATGCTCATCTACAGTATTTGACTTCTGAATTGATTTTGAATTGAGGACTGTGAACTATGCCAAGCTGTGATATGGCTTTGCTATAGAAATAAAGGTACATTAGGTGTGTATAGCTGTGAAACTCACAAAGAAAATTTGGAGTTAGGGTTGAAAACAACATTGAAAGTCATTCAACATTGACTGTCAACATTGAAAGTCAAGTAATTCTCAGCTTTTTTTAAGATCTACTATTACTTTGATACTTTTTCTCACAAATCCCCTCCTTACTGGTATTGTGCTACCAGTTACTACTTTAATGATCTTTGTTCTTGTTGGATGTGTCACAACAATGTATCACAAGTTGAATGTGTTTTGATGAGAGCATACGCAGTTTTTCTTTTGGTGTGCATCAGGCCCTTGTGGAACACAGTCCCTTGTGCTCAGCAGACTGGAGTAAGAGAGTACATGTGGAAGATCTGTGTTACCGGCTTGTATGTGCACCACAGCAACTGTCTTTAGTGGCAAGAGTTTGGATGGTTTACAGGGGAACTGATCTGGCTATCAGTTCCATAATGAGACAGTAGAAGGGATGTGTGCTTGCTCCCTGATCTTCTCAGATACCCTGTTATTGGCTCATTTCCCAGTTCTTGATGGTGTGGTATTGATCATCTGTCTTTTTATCTGATTAGTGTGGAAGTTCAATCCCTCAGATTTCCTCATGGTGGGACAAGGTTTAGCTTTGCCCTCCTTTTGACCTCAAGTCCCAGTTCACAGAAGCAATAAAGGATAATGAATGGCAGTTAGATATGAGGTAAGCACCAAAGTCTCAGTTAGCCCATATATTATGTGCTAGAAGTTATAGTCTCTTGTTGTAGGTTCTCTTTGTATTGTTGAGGAACTTCCAACTGACTGCAAAAATAGTGATTCAACCTCCATCTCTGTAATGCAATATATCTAATCATACTTTCCATGTCCTCATACTAAGTCATAAAGTACTGCAGTAACGAAATAACCAAGGTAGTAATGGCTGTTCCTTGTGCTGCTACAGTTTTCAAAAGTTTAGGGTGAAAAGTACATAGGGTCTGTTGGAGACAGGGTCGTATGTACCAGGACCAAGTGGATATGCTCCCTCACTCCCTGGACACAGGGGCCAGCTTGCTGGGCTCTGGTGCAAGCTCCTCACAGGTGGAGCCTATGGATGTAATGGCAAGAAACGGTCCAGTTGTTTTGAGAACCACAAACCAACCTTGTGGCTTCCCAGGGGCACTGTGATTCCTGGTGTTGGTACAGCAAGTCCTCTGGCTACAACAGCTACCCTAGGAAACTTCACAAGGAAGACACCTGCAGTCTATTGTGGCAGCAGGTTTTGCTGGTAGGCACAACTGGCTCTGTAATGTACATGCCCAGCTGAACAAAATCTGGTTCGAATTGTAGTTGGCCTGTGTGTTTGAGGAAGTTTCTTCTGCAGCAGATGGTAATAATTTTTTACCAAACATCGCAAAGAGTTAGAGATTTACTGAAAGACACATGCTCACTGCATGGTAACCATGTGCATCTCTTGCTTGCATAGCATAGCCAAAACCTTCCACTGGCCTGTTTTGCATTTGAATACAAACTTAACTTGGGGTCCAGAATGCAGCACAGAAAGGGGCTTGAACAGATTTCTCTCAGTGCGTCCTAGTAAACTGGATATTGCCAGATTTAAAAGCCTAGATGTTCAAGTGTTAGCAGCAAATGCTGTAAAATCTTTCCTCAGATCTGCTCACTAACTTGTGTCAGCCAAAATTGCTGGTTCTGCAGTTGGGAGATGTCACTGAGTTCAAGAAAGTGCAGAAAGCACTATGAATCTCTTTCTGGAATTTCAAACCTTATACTGTCATTGCAGGACTGTAGGATTTTTTAATCCTTTCCAAGTTCTGATGTCGAGTGCAACATTGATATCAGACATGCACAAGGAAACAATGTTATAGGCATTCTGCTTACCACATATATAGTGAATATACAATGCATTTTGCACACCACAAACCTGGCCTTAGAATTCAAGCGACAGCCAAACAGAAATGACAAGAGAAAAATAGCATGGGCTGTAAGGAGCTAAAAGATTTAAGAAAATTAAACCCTGAAGCAGAAAACTTCTTATGTCAGAGAAAAAAAAGTACTAAATAAGAGTCTGATTTGAATTCTGAAACAACACTGATAGCAAAAAATAATCAAACCTCATGACTTTAAATGTTCTGCCTCTCACTTCTCTAAATTATTTTTCCCATTACAAAAAATGAAGGATATTTAAGAAATGGAGAAGAGAGCTGCCAGATGAAGAAAACAGCAAGAAACATCACTTCAGCAGATGGCTTCACATTTTCAGTTGAAAGTTTCCTTCCTTTATACCTAGAAATGAATGGAATGTTTCTTTTGCAGAAAGACCTATACAGTATTTAGGTCAGGTTAAATGATAACAATTGTGCTCCGTACACTTTGTCCTTTTTTTGCAGAAAATATGTTAATACCATTTGTCAGCAATATGATGATGGATGGGGCTGAATATTAAAATATGAAAATCAAAAGCTGGAGATGAAAAGCATTATATAAAAATGATGACCATGTAAATACTTATATACTAAAGGCATAGCTGTTTGCACAGAACTTTGGCAGCTGGTTATTAAAGAAATGGACAAGAGTGTCATTCCTTTCTGCCTTAGGGTCCACATGGTTTTGGAATTCAGAGTGTGTGGGGGAAGGAAAGCGTCCCAGGGACGAGCCAGTCTTGGGGATGAAAGAATTATGTGCTGGGAAGATCCACATGAGAGCAGAATCAACAGGGGTAGAGGCAGGGACTAATTTGCACTGGTATCAGTCTTTTCCCCAGATTTCTGCTTTGGACTTTCCCCTGCTCTGCTGCGTGTGTACCTGCTTGATTCTGTTTCTGCCTTTTCCCTTATAGACCAAATGATGTGTGTGAACTTACAAAAGAAAATGCAACATGAAAATGGATCCACTAAGGAATGCAACTATGGACTTCTGTACACAAATGCTCTTGCAGAGTTTTAATGCAAGATTAACATCTCTGTACTCTCATAAAGGTTTGCTACTTTGAGATAACTTAGTTTATTAAGGTAAGTCACAAGTGTGTGCAGGGGAATGATCAAACACTGCAGAAAAATTTCCTACTAAAAATAAAAATAATAATAAAAATAATTGAAGCAGTGCATGAGCAAAGGACCCTACTTGTTAGAAAGAAAAAACTCTACAAGTGTGAGACTGTATTTGAAAAGGAAGGTTGGGAAATAGGCTTCTTAGCCTTGGAAAGGAGGGATCCTGCTTCAATGAGTGAGTCTGGTGCATCTGCCTTGGGGTGGGAATTCCTCACATGGAGGCCCAGAACCAAGAACACCCAGATCCAGATGGAAATTTGGGACAGGGAGCAAAACCCAGCCAATCTCAACTGCCTTGGAGGGACAATTGGTTGCTCAAACAGTGTAGGCTTAAGACTGAATACTGAATGAATAGGAAAAAATAATAATAATAATTCAGACATGTTTTACCTTACTTTTTAATAAAAACAAAGTTCTACTTTATTTGAAAGTATTTTCTTTATTTGAAGAAATAAGTAAATAAAACTCAGGCAAAATATTAAAATCTGTTGAGGGAAACAAACTTTAACAATTCCACATGTTTTTAAAGATATTGTTAAAAGATGCTGAACCTGCTCAAATACAGTATAACATTTTTGTGTGTATTGTGCACTGCTGAACACTTCAGCTAATTCAGAGTGTTCTGGCATTCTAATGGCAAGCAGACTTGAATAAATGAGAAAAGGATGTAAATGCCACTTGCAGCTACTTGTAATGTTCCTTTAAAATAAACATACCAACACACCAAAAATAAACCACTCTTGTTTTGTTTAAACCAATATCCCATACTGTGTTGAGTGAGTAGGCATTTTGGGAACAATTCATAACACTGATATTTATATAACTATTTATTTCTGACTTACAATTATAAAAATAATATATATTTAGCATATTTGAAAACCAGCAATTTTTTGTGCCTAAGTTTAGAAAACCATGTTGGCACATTTTAGTTGTTATTTAATTAGACAGTAAGTTAAAGGAATAAAAAGGGCATATTATAAATGCAGGATTCAATATATAGCATATAGCTCTTTATGTTTTCATTCTTACAAGTATTTCTCTTACACTCAGTTGATCTTTCTGGTGGATTTCAGTACTTAGCATCTTAACAGCTAACCATTTTGTGATAACCTAACAACGACTGAAAAGAGTTGACTCTTCTTGTTTATTATAAGCAAACAACAAAAAAAGTAAAAGGCATATATCTATGCATATATAAATTGATACAATTAACTAGGACATTTTTTTCCTACCTGTATCTATCACATCTCTCAATTAAGTGTGTTTCTTCATTGAATTCTGCATAGTCTCATTCACAAGTCTAGAGAGAAATGTACTCAGCGGAAAATAATTCCAGCATAGGAACAACTAATTTAGAGATCCTTAGGGAAAACAAAGAAAGGAAAAGGAAGATATTTCACGTATTTGCAAAGATCTTAGCACTATGGTACATGAGTTTTGGCTGGAGCCTTTGGCATTGCATAGCGCAAATGCTAAAAAATGACTGATGAAGACTATTGTATGGTGAAATGCCTAATTAAAGAGGCACGTCTTGCAATGTACTTGTGTCTCACGTGGCAGCTAGCTAAAACAATTTGGACTCAGTCTGTTCTGTGGTTAATTGACATCTTGAACTCATGACCCTTCAGTGCATGCTCTGTCCTAATTAAAAAAAGATTTTCGAACAGTCTCTACTGCTGCATCCAAAGACTATATTGGCCACATGGTCAGCAGAAGTGCTACCCTCAGCCATCTCCACTCTTACTTCTCACAGCAGGAGGAAGAGTTTTTATACAGTTTTAAAAGTCTTTAAAGAAAATTTCCAGAGTACAGAGTATTTATAAAGCTTCTTATTTTTAGGCATGACACTAGTAAATATTTGAAGTTGTAACAGGTTAAATGTGCCTTCAGGTACAGAAATGAAACCTGTGAAAATCACAGGCTTGATCACCTTTTCAAAATGCAGTTGAATGTCTGTTTATTGTTTAATGAAACATGAGGACCATATAAAAGTGTTTTTTTAAATTTTGAGTTTACAGTCTTTGTATATCTAGATAGGAACTAAAAACAATGATAGCACAGGTGAGGAATTTCTAGTGTTACAGTGCTAATTATGATTTCCATTGGGGGACATCTGGACTTCCTGTGTTGGTGGATCAGTGTGTAGAAGAAGAACTGTCTGTTTCTTTACAGAAATGTATTGACCTTATCCTCCAGCCTTGATTCTGGAAGGAGATAATATGACTCAATCCAACAATTCTTACCCTGGCAGTTTCTGTAGTATAGCCAAAAGTAGCTACGTATAGTTATTAAGTACAACAGAACCGCAAGCAGTGAAAGTCAAGGTCGAATCAGTTATGTTGTTGCCTTCCATGATATTATAAAAGTGGGTTTGCATCTACTCACAGTTCCTGTGTCAGTGCACCCTAACAAATATAGGGGTTATCCTTTGATTCACGCTATTAAACAACTTTTTTGCTATTTTGAACATTCAAATGATGACTGATAGTTTCCTTAATATCCTTAAGTGGTTCTGCACATTGACAGATTATTCATCTGAAGCGTAAATAGGTGAGACTGGCAACATATCTGTGAAGGGAACTCTATGCTGAAAAGCACTGGAAGTAGCATTTGTCTTCACCTGAAAACCAGAGACAGGAGGCAAATGATGGCAGTGAAAAACACATCTCTTAACACTGCACAAAAGACAGCAGAATGCAGCAGGCAAACAACATGCAGAAAGACAGAAGGAATACATAACTGAAAGGCAGAAGGCTTTCAATCCTATTGTACACCTAGACCCTGTTAAAAAACACTCCTGAAATACTTTGGAAAGATTTCTGCTGACTTTTGGATGCTCTTTTTTATGAGTTTTTTTTTAAACTGTTGAGATCTGTTGCTTTCTCAGTAAGGAGAATATTAAACGCGGCCGTGGAGCCTCCTTATGCCTTCAAGCAAGAGCTTGAATCATCTACGTGGTGCGTGTGGTTTATTCCTCAGGGTAGCGGGGAGCTGTAGACTATCCTTAAGCTGCCAGGCTAATGTTTAGGATGCACTTCTGTGCTTTCTACACTCTCTTTTGACTCCATAGTATATCAGAGGGAATATTAATTTCTGAGCTGTGGTTTTCCCCATTTGAATAATGGAAAAAAGGAAATATACTTCTAACTACTGCCTAGAAAACAGGGCAAAAGTGCAACGTTCAGTCACTGGTTGAAGTGTGACTCCAACTTGGGAGAGCTTTTCTCTGATAGTGGTCGCAGGCTGCCATACAACACAGGTGGCTTCAGGAGGCACCCTCTTACTCGTTAAAGAAAGGCAGCAATGAACTCTGAAAGCCTATGCCAATGGACTTAAAAAGACACACATGTTTAAGTGATTTAAAAGGAGAATGTAATACAATATTTGCATGGAAAGAGCTCTAAAGGCACTAAGAGACCTAATTGTCAATAATTCCCAGGATCTGGAAACTAAACCAGACTTTTTGTGATGCAAAAGCGTACTGAGCAATTTAGCTTCTACTCGCTTCATAAAGCTCTTGACCCTTAAGCCCCATAGGTATAGATAGTTTTGATTCCACTGAATGTATGCTGCCTAACTGTGCTATGTGTTAGGAGTTCCTGAGAAAATACTTAGATGGAAGTTATAGACAATTTATTAGAAAAAAATTCTTTTTTTCTTGGAACAACCCATTACAATTTCATCCTTGCTACAACTGTCTAATGATGTGTTTAAAGATCATTCTCTATTAAATATTATTTGTCTTTCTTCCACTAGAGCCCTTAACCTAGTTCATTCCATACTTAACTTCTGTGGGAATTCGCTCCAAAGAAACTGTCTTGTCTGTCATTAGTCCAATGATAAGGCAGGAGGCAGTAAATGCACAAGTGAAAAAAAAATGTCTTGAAAGTAAAAAAAATATTCCTAAGTGGGGATCTGCTGGAGAGTTCTAGTACGACCAGGAAAAGAACTGCTGGAAAAAATCCAGTGAAGGAGAAATAGGGACTGGTGCCAGGTACTGTAAGTGCAAAGGCTCAGGATAGATGTGCAGCCAGCAAAGTGTCAGTGCCATTGGTGTGGAAAGCAGCCACTTAAAGCTGTGATGTGGCAGAGGATCAGAGACTACTGCTGCTGCAGCTCTGTGCAGGAAGAAGCAAAGAAGCAACATCACATAACAGTTGGGCTCTGTCACATAGGCTTGAAGACTTACCCGGGTTGTCAATTAACCTTTAAAAACAAAGTATTCTGCAGCTGGATGACTCTACTCTTTTTAAAAGCTGCAGACATTTTTGAGATATAACTCTGCCTTCTTTCTTTCCCCTCCTGAAATGGAAAACAGGAATGAAATTTGCATTTTGTTTTTCACAAAACGATGAATTTTCTCTTGATTGGATAATCAAAGAAGAGATGTTGTTTATGCCTGTTTTACAATGTGCGTAGTTTGGTGCGGTTTAGTGAAACCCAGATGATGAAAACGTCCATTTGCACAGGCTTCCAAATAGCAGGATGTTTGTCCAGATTTGTTTATGGTAATCATTTCCACTGACCTGTGGATTTGTATGCTTGAGCTTTTGTTTTAAAAGCCAAAGGCAGAAGCTGACCTTGTTGTTTTGGATAGCTGACTGAAACCATGAATTTTGTTTTCGTAGTCAAACATCTTCTCCAGTGCCTCTCCTATTGTCACTTGGAACTGAATTTTTTTCTTCTTTCATTAAATGCCATGGAGAGGGCCAGCAGGGGTGGGGGGATGACTATAACCAGCATTTTATTGCTTTGTTTATGACATTGTTCAAGACTGATTCAGATTATTATGGTTTTAAGGGCCTGAACATACAAGATCATCACTGTTTATTTTCCACTGAGGTCTATGGGAGCTTACAGAACCTGCCAGATCTCAGCTTTCACCCTGAAAAAGGATGACTATACAATTTCAAACCTACTTATCAGAATATGACAAGATAAAAGAAGTATGTCAAACATATTCATTATTAATATTGTATAGAAATAAACATTTCAGTGTATGGATGAGAGTGACCACAAATATTGGATATAAATTCAAGGAGCAGTATGAGCTTTTTGCATCTCTGGATGTAAAGTGAGTGAGAAACAGTGAGAAAACTGTTGAGATGCTTTAATCACTTTTGTCAAAAAAATCTATTAAAATTGGCAAGATTTAGAAAAGACATGTAGGTTTTTGAAACCCTAGCTGAAAAAGTGACTGACCAGAAAAATTCAACATATTTAGTTTATCCAGGGCAAGGTTGAAAAGTTCAGCAGGAATCTCTTGCAAAAGATGATACATGACTCATAAATCTAAAAGAAAAAGGAAAACCAAGTTGTACTGGGTCTATTGTGTAGGCAAACATTACTAAATGCCTTAATAGATTCCTAATTGTTAATATAGATTTAAACTAACTCTCACAGAGAAAAGCTTATTACCACTTCTAAAATTCAGCACTTGCTATTTAACTAGTGTGTGTTAAAAGCTGAAAGTAGATATTATTTAGACACGACAGATGATAACAATATTTTCAAAGTCAGGAAAAGGAATCATGGAGAATATATATATATGAATGTATATTTTAAGTAAATCAGTATACATAAATGTACTGATATGTTTGTATACCTAGACTTGATAGAATCATTTGGGTTGGAAGGGATCTTAAAGACCACCTAGTTCCAACTTACCTTTTATTGATAATGCTGTAAATCTGTGGTGTTTACATGACAATGTCTCTGGAAAAATTATAGATCTACATTGTCTTCAAGAATGTTCTTAGCACCCAGCATAAGTAGTCGAGGTATGACATATAGGTGAGATACTGTTAAGCTTAGGACAGACAACATGAAAAAGTTAATGAGAAAAAACTTGAGTATAACATAGGACAGCAGATGATTTCTAATTCATAAGGCAGCTGAAAAGTTGCCACTATCAAAGTAAGTGATTTTATATATACTTTGCCTTATAAGATCAAAAATTGTCTGCAGAACAGGTGTTTGATCATTGTATACTGGTTTTCTTCAGCTTAATTATTGACTGCCATCTTACTCTACCCCATATCTACCAAGGTGCAACCCCAGTGACAAAGGCGTTGCCTAGTGCATATGGCAAAAGCATGTTATTTTTCAGTTCAATATAACTCTAAGGTGACCTTACAAAAGGAAAAATTTTTATTTCTGTTTTTTTTTTTCCTGTATTTTCAGTGCCAAGTTAGTGTAAGGGGGCTCCATACACTTTTCTTTGTATTTTGACATTCAAGTCCAGAGCTGGTTACATACTTGAACACCAAGAGCCAATAAAAACAACTAAATCTGGGATATGTTAAGACTGAAGGCACAGGAACTGGAAAAGCTGCAGCCGTTGTGCATGACCATGATTTACTGTACCTTCAGGTTTGGTTGTAAAATACTATGCTTATCACGCAGGGTATTAAGTTATTCACTATAATCCTGATAATTTATAAAATTGAGAATTTATTCATTACCTGTTCTAGAGAGAGGAGCCTTTGTAGTGTTTTTTTCAGTAGGACTGAACTAGTTGAGTTTGTGTTTTAATATTGATGCAGCTTCTGTCAATTGGCACATTGCTTTACACTTTGGAAGAGTTATTTTTTCTGTTCTACTTTCATATCATTTCAGAAAGATTTTATTAATTCCTTTAAAATCTGTTATTGACAGATAAGTGTCTATCAAATTGGATTTTTCATTAAGGTGTTACTTGCTTTTACTACAATACTACAGTAAGTGAAAAAACATTAAGCACTTCTGTGTGACATGACTATAATAAATGAATGTGGGATACATGTTTAACAGTTTTCTTGAAATATCTCTTTTACTTATTGGAATATATAGGAATGCATTTGTGTCATGTGTGCATGTGGCTCTGATATGTGAATAACCCCTCTTTCTAAGTTTAATGATTTAATGAAAAGTGTTATAACAAACTTTGCCTTTGGTGGTCTGCCACTGGCAATCCTAGCGACCGCAATCCTTTAAGAGCACATTCCTGATTGTGTTAATAACACTGTCGAGTAGTTCAGCCTGGGTAACATTTTAAAAAACCAAACACTCAGTTCAGTCTATGCCTTTCCAACACTTAGTCATCCTAACAAAAGGAAAAAAATCTCAATTAAAGCCACACCTTCTTAAACATTGTACTCCTCCTTGTGTGCAGTAGAATTTCTTCCTTCGGGATCACATCTAGGAGCACACATCTTCCCTTAATTTTATATTTTCTGTGTACTTAAGTGATGAATGAATTTAGTGTCAGTCAAATCTTTAAAAGCAAAAGAACTATTTTGTTTTTAATTAGAAACCTTTTTTTAGAAATGCAAATTTAGATTCTTCAGCATCCTGAAATTTAGCACTTCATTTTTGGAAATTTGCGAACACTTGCTAGTATGCATATGGTCATGTCACTACCCTTCCTATATTTGATGCCTGTTTATATCACATAGTACACATTATAGTCTTGTTATACTGGATGCAAATGTACATTAATTAGTTAATTTCAGCTGTTCTAATGCCAATTTTTCTTCATTTAAGTTCCCTGAAGAACTTTAAAGGAAACATAGTTTTCATTCTTTTAATTAGTCTAGTTCCAACTGATTAATCTGTAATAAAAACACATGCTGGTTTTATACTGTCTGAAGGCTGTTTGAATTAAATAAGTCAGGAATAAACAAAAAGGATACATACACGTTTTCACTTGTGAATACCGTGCCAGAATATTTTTCTACAGGGAGGCCAAGATCCAGAAAGATATTTAGGCATGTAATTCCTATTTCATAACCACAGTGTTTCACCTATCAAGCATTTCACCAGTTCTGGGTCCTGTTCACTCTTGGTTACATAGGACCCTGATACCTGTTTGGCATTTCAACTTCTCCTAAAGAGATCACACAATGCACTTGCACATGTAACATGAACCCTCCTCACTGTTGGGTCTCTCTCTAGTCTTATTTTCCTATATAACTCCACTCAACTGAATACTTTGGTTTTGGTTTGTTTCACCTTGTGTTCCAGTCTTGACTCTCACAGAGAAAGAAAGTTAAGAAGACACAACTGTATTTTCTATTAAGACTAATTATTTTTCACCTTTTCATATAAACTTCACTACAAAAATATTGTTACAGGTAATAATAATCAATACACTTTACTGGACATGTGCAAGGCAAATGGAAACCTTTCAACAATATTTCACATCTGTAAAAAGAGTTTACAAAGAAAAGGAGATTTTTATTATCCATTGTTTATTGTGTCTAAAGTTGCACAGACATTCTGGCATGCCTATTTGCATAATTGAATAGCTTCCTGTACAACAACTCTGCATTTACCAACAATGTTTAAAAAAATATTTAAAAATGCATATATATAGGAAAAGTGCTTTTCAAAAGCATGTTGAAATATATTATTTCAGAATTACTAGATGCAGCAATTTTTCTAAAGATAACTCTCACCCAAAACTATTCCCCAACCAATTTTTGCACTGTGGAATTTGGGCCAAATGTGTCCTAAATTTTAAGATCTAAATTTTAAAGGAGAAATATCAGCAAAACATAGTTTTCCATGACTACAGTCTATTGTATAATGCATCATCTAATAAATTACATATCTAATGGAAAAGCCATTTTATATAGATCAGTGGAATATCTGTCAAAACACCAAAGTGTATTGTAATCATGTTCCTTAAGCATGATTTTGTTGAGTGAGGTAAAATAGGAGGAGAGCTATTAACTCACATTGTATGTATCTTGGAGAAAAGATACATGCAGACTAAAAATCCTGCTTATTTTAGTGGTTTTCCTCCATTTGTCAAAACCTTGGAACATAACTGTTAATTGCCATGAGAGAAGAAGGAATGGAAGAAATACTAAAAAAATCCACATTACTTAATACTTAAATCATAATGAAATAAAAAATAGCCATGGTACCAAAGAACAAGCTGGGAAAAGTTAAATGAACTCTTTTGGATAGAGTTAAAAATTAGATAAAGTTTTAATTAGCTTTTGCAATACCTAATAGGCAAACTGTCACATTGCACAATTTGCTGTAAAAAGCATGTAAGGATAAATACACAAGGAGATAAAGGGGCTCCTGATAAGCAGAAGCATTGGAGACATTTTCTATTCAAGTTAGCTCAATTTAAAGCATCTAAAATTTCTATGAAATTTTCCCTATTGGGATGTGATGGTTTGGTCTGCTTTTCCCTATTGATTGCCATAGTTTTTGAGAATAGGAATAAGAAAAAGAAAGTCTTTACTGTATGTTAGTGTTGTGCCAGTTCAGCCATCATAGAATCATTATGGTTGGAAAGGACCACCAGGACCACCAAATTGAACCTTCACCCTAACATCTCACTAGCCACTAGACCATAGCCTCAAGTACTACATCTACTTGTTTTTTAAACACCTCCAGAGATGGTGACTTCACTACATCCCTGGGCAGTCTGTTCCAGTGCCCAAACACCCTCTCAGTAAAAAATCATTTTATGCTGCCATCAGTTGCCTGATTACACAGGCCAACACTCAACTCAGCAACATCCCCTCAGAAGTCTTTCAGACAGTCCTCCCACAGGTTCCTGTAGGCCCAGATCTCCGCTGCCCACTGTGGTGCCAGCATCACCTACTGGACACAATGGACAGAGAAGGCTCTCTTAGTGGCCCTTCACATGGAAGGACACCACCATGAGAGCTCAGCAAGATGCAACCAGCCCCAACAGAAGCCACACCCAACAGGAAATACTTCTAACTGCTCGGCTCCTGGTTAATATAATCTTGGCCTCGCCCACCACCCCAACCACAACCACCTGGGAGAGAGCAGAGCCACAAAGACGCAGGTGGGCCAGGTTCTGCCTCTGGAACATGAAGCCCACAGAAACAACAAAACATTCTGCTAGGTTGTGACTCATCCACAGGTCAACTCCAACTTGAGGCTCACAACTCAGGCCCCAGCACTTCAGTTAGGTTATATGATAAAATGTTCCCACCTTCACTGACAACGGTGGGGAAAGGGAAAACCAATAACCCCCTCAGAGATGAGAGTTCCCGAGGCAGCCACTTCTGGGGGTACCCCAGGAAATTGGTGGTCCAAGGCCCAAAGTCCATGTGTATGTATTACCTGTGTGTTTTTGTTGTGTGTGGGCCTGTTGGGAATGCATGCTCAGCCTGGTTGCCAGCTAGACGTGGGGACTGCCAGGGTACAGTGTGGGTCCATGGTGCCCTGTGGAGCTGCTGGATGGGATCAGGGCTCTCCTGGGATGGATAGGGCACTGGGGACAGCCCCAGAGCCAGTCCCAGTCATTGAGCACCTGCCTGGTGACAAATGAGTCCAGGCTGGGACATAGGCCCATAAGGCAGGGATACGGGGGGCTGGAGAATAGCCCTACTATGGCATCATGAGGGTAGGAGTTGATGGCCCTGGGGGGCTGACATGGGGTCCTAGGCCATGGGCAGGTGGGAGGAAGAAAATATGTTGACATAATTCAACCTCTCCTGTTTGATTTAATTTTGAAATCTGAAATTTTACTGTGAAGTGTTCCCAAAGAAGGGCAACAGTCTTTCAGTCAAGCTATAAAGTCCTAAAAGATGCAGAGCTTTAATATAGTTCTGTACTAAGTTTCAAAAAGGAATTAAGTTATGTTGTAGACAAACATCTTGTTCATTTTGCAACTACTATTGAGAACATGTAAATTATATGATGTCCAGGTGCACATTGGAATTTGGGAATCTGACTGATGATTGAGAGCCATGATTTCTTGGCGCCACTTCAGGCATGGGACATGTGTTCCCAAATTCTAAGCTAAGATGGTGCCATCTGTGCAAGGACTACATCTGGTGTTTACTACTTACGTTAAATTATTGAAAGAAATGACCACTTGAAGGCAATTTTGTTGATGCTGAACCTACTTTTGAATTAGCTGCAAGCCCAAACCTTGCCTGAATGTCAATATAGTTTCCTCAGGAAATGTAGCAGGGTATGAGATCAGAAAAATAACTGTGGATCCCCGGTTTACTGTTCAGAGACATTTCTAGATAGCAGAGCACAAATAATCCAATGCCAATAGTACAGATTCTAAAGATCTGTAGTAGTTTAAAGCACAGTTTGTATTTTGCATAGTGTCAACATTTTTGTCCGAACAGCCTACTGACTTCAAAAAATCAAAAAATCTTTTCTGGAAAGATGCACATGCTGTCTTGATCTTAGGGAAGTGAATGCAGGCCCTTGGGTGTAATGACTATACTTCCACTCAGAATGTTTACTGGATGAAAGTAGGGAAATGCTAGGGAGGAAATTTATTGATATCCTCTTGAGAATACAGGAGTTTTCCTCCTGGTATACATGTAAGAGAAAAAGAATTAACTCTGATACAACACAGCTTGAACAAATGAGCTTCACAGGAGAGTCAAATGAAAGCTGGTTTCCCTATATACCCACACTGGATCTGGGTCTTCAAATATTTTGCAGTTTCATCATCTAGTAGAGCATTTTTTTGTTCATAATGCTTTCCTGAGTTTTACCCTGCTTGTGGTAAAACAACAGTCATAGAAACATCAAAACCACTTTTTCTTATTGTCTCTTTCATGGAGATCCTGTGGAAAGATAAACAGACATACAAACACGCTTTAAACTGCTTTTGAAATGGTAATTTGGAAAGTATTGTATCTATTCCTTTCTGGACATTAATTAATCATCTTTCTAATGAATCAAAGATCTCTGAAGCAGTGGGTCTTAATACATAGAAATTTTAAAATGTGTTCTTGTGATTTACTATCCAGAATGCAATAAAGACAATTCCTGTTACTGAGCAGAAATGTTTTATATCATTGTGGCACTGCAGTTGTGTAATACTTAGTAAATACTTGGGAACACCATAAACATTAACTTCTTGTTATTGTTCATCCAAACCTAGGATTAGTGTGATCCAAAACAGATGAATGAGGAAAACAGCTACTGTTTTAAATAGTTCACTTGCACACTTTCCAGGCAGAAGACAAACTAGCTGTAAATCACAGTTGGTCAGTTTAACGTGGCTTTCGCAGTCCCTTCAGAGCAAAACCAAACTCTGGAATCATTAGAATGTAATATTTTCCATGGGTGTGGTGTTAACCCAGCCACAGGGAATGGAGAGGCACACACTATATATGCTGCTTTAAGCATCATTGCAGACAATTCTCATGTTTATTAGAATGTGAAATATATGATTAGTTGGAAAGGTGATGTTTGGTTCACATTGAAAAAGACTTTATAAAATAGGTTGCCCCACATTATTAAAGCGCTGTATTATGATGTGTACTCCATGGCAGTTCTGGAAAGAAGGTAGTTATATTTATACAGCTGATACCAGAAAACTAATGAAAACCATTCTATTCTCACTGCTGTTAAAGTTATCACAGTTATTCCATGTTATCATGAGATGAAGACCTTTTCCACACAACAGCTTTTTACCTTTATTTGATTTTCTTACACTAATTCATTGCCCCTAGTGATTTCACAAGCCCATGATTATGTTGTATTATCTGCTGTGTTGCAAGAGGGATCTCAGTTAAGCTTCGGTGATGGTAACCAACAAATTTCTCCTTATCTGTCCAAACAGACAGAGACAAGAAGCCACTCTCATTGCTATGATATCTATGGAAGATAGAGGAATCTCCTTACTGGAAAAAGTAAAAGTTTTGTTTCCACACAGACTGACATTTATATTTGTTAACTGATTTCCAGTGATCATAATGGTCCTTTCTTGGCCATTGAATAGTCTTATCTGAAGTTTTGTGTGACATAAAATTTCATTGACTCCTATGCTCTTCACTACAGAAACATTTTCGTCATTCAGCTGATTTTGACTACTGATCATATAATTTCTTTACTTTGTTTTGGAAACTGAAATAAACTCACTGAGCAGCTTTTCAAAAACTCAGATATGTCTCTTTTGCATGCTCAAGGACATGCTGTCAAAAAATTACCTGAGCTGCCATTTACTGATCAATCTATGTAACTCTTGGACTGTCCAGGCCTACAAACCTTGGTGCTCCTAGGGAATAAGAAATATGTTTTCACTGTGATTTCAAGACTATATTGAAAATAGAAACATAGGAAAAGTTTAAGTATCTGCCCTTCTGCTGGACAATACTAATAGTTAATTCTGCCAAATTCCCTTTTCTGTTTCACTGTGAGTCTCTCTGGAAGTCAGTGTACTTATTCAACCAGCTCTTAGTTTCCTTGAAAGTGAGATAATTCCTGTGCTTTCTACTAGGAGTTAACTTCATCCTCAACAGTGCAACAAGCATGTAAACCAGCTGCAATTAAATGTATGCTATTGCTCTGCTTTAGCTTGACTTAATTAAACATACAAAGTACTGAATGAAGTTGCTGTGCTTTTCTTATTCCTTGCAGAACATTTCTGTTCTTGCGGGCTAAGTAAACACTTTGGAGAGAAGATTCTCTTAACTGCCAAGAGCAACATATTACTTGCTTCCCATCGGAATTCAGTTATGCCATAAGTTTTTTCAACAAATAGAATGGTGAATCTCAATTGTCACTCAATTCGTGCTTATATTATGCTGGATTATATTCAAAATACCCACTTTGATACGATATTGAGAGGATGTTCACAAACAGTATGAGACTTCCATGAATACTCTCTTAGGAGTGACCATTTTGTCTCACCTGGGTTCCTTCACTTTATTGAAAGATAAAATGCCTTGGTTCAGCCTCTGGAAAAGATTGAGGTATGTGGTAAGTGGTGTCATTTGAATTCTCTTTGGTAACCCAGCACTCAAGACAAACTTCTTCCCATAAGTAGCGTTCATATTTTATGTGTAACTTTTTGTTATTTTCTAGTGGCAAAACTAGATGAAGAGTCTGAGGCTGCCAGTGCCTATTAGTGAATCCCCTCGTCCCAGCTGTAAATGCTTTAAAGAAGTCCTTGGTTCAATAAAATCCTGCTATGGCCTGAAAAGGGACATTGTTACACATGTGTATTTAAAATTGTTTTTGGATCTCGTTAAATTATTGACTTTGAAGATGACTTTTGCTAATCAATTCTGTAATCACTTATGGCTCTTAAAGTATTAATTTTAATGATTTGCAAATGTATTTTCTTTGTACATTGGTGATTGCTTCCTTGTTTTTGAATATGAGTATTTGATTTATGTCTTTAAGTTTCTGTCCCCTTAAATTTGTCTTTAGACGAAGAAGAATAATTTACTATTGTCCACAGTCAACTTCATGGATTTTCTTTAATACCCACTAGTGAACATCTTCTAGTTTTTTTACATCTATCTGAGATTAGGAATCAAAGGTAAGTCAGAATGCCCAAAGAAATGGTAATATCAATTTATGTAAGGACATTATATTTTCAGCATTATCCTCCACCACATTCTTAATGTATACCAATAATTTGATTGGCTTTGGGGTAGTTTAGACCAGGTCTTCAGTGATTTTCTAGGAGTATCAGAATTCTGCTTTCTATAATTGATTCACATTTTATTTCAGTATTTCTTAAAGCTTACTGATAGATGTATAGGAAAGAGTGCATAAATCCTTAAACCACTGGGAAAGAGAGAAAAATAATGGAAAAGCTGCCTGGTTTTGCTATTAACTCATTTTGTTGTTCTTTAAAAAAAAAAAAAAAGAAAAAATGTGTAAGTTAATTAATAAGAAGGTCTGAATCCAGTCTGAATGTCCTTGAAGATGCTTTTTCTGCATCTGCTTTTTTCCAAGGTAAGTTGGTGACCTGGCTGCATGTCACATGGCTCTGGCACGTGACAAAGCTACTGTCTTTTTTTTCTTTCTTCTCCTTTGCTCAGCCATGCTGTCTATTTCCTTCAAAACGCAGAAGGAGCTTAGCCATTGTCATTGACATTAGCTGAGGAAAAGCCAAAAAATGAGAAGAAATAGTTTCTTGGTCTCAACTGTGTTGTAGTAACTCTCATAATTGTTCTAAGATGTGGTTTTTCCTCATAAACTTGCAGATCATAAAGAAAGCTGGGAGATCACATAGCCAAAAAAAGAATCCAATGTAAATACATGTACTCTATTGACCAAAGTTGCTTTTATACTCACAAAAGGAATAGTAATGTAAAAAACATTGCTGGAAAGCACAGTTCTCTTGGAGGTTCCCTATTAAGTCCTTTAGCTACCACCGAAGGCTTTGTTTCAGGATGCATTTATGTCAGGAAACTGACATCAGCAGATTTTCCCAGACTTCCTAAGAGATAATATTCTTTGCCTTTTTTCCCCCCTCTGTAGCTAATGAGAAAAAGGTGTTTAACTGCACTGTCATAGTTCACAGATTATATTTAGGAACACACATTTTGTTCACAGTTTTGTTCTACTGCTCTGGGGAAAATTGTAGGTCCAGTAAACTCAATAGAAGTTTGCCACTCTCTTTTATGGAGCCAAGATTCTACCCCTTACATCAGACTTTTTCCTGTTAGGAAGGCCCCTGCAAATTTCTCTGGTATTGTAAACGAGCTAAAAGGTGAAGACCAAAATGTTTTCATATGGCCAAAGTGCTGACAAGGGGCTGTAATTTATATGACAACTAGATCCTCAACAAACAGTGGAAAAAGTTCGTAAAAATTCTAGTCCAGACCCTCAGCTATGATAATTCCACATAGGTGTGTATATTTAACTTCGTGAAGACCCACTCATATAAGTTGAGGATCCAGTCAAAATAAATTTTGATAGTGTTGCTTTCTTTAGATTTAATTAGTAGTAAATGATCTAGTGATAAGATATGAATATTATTATTTATTTTAATTTTGAAAAACTCAGAACAAAATTCTTTAAATGTGTTAGTATAAGTCAAGGAGTAGACTCACAGCTCAGACTGGTCTTGACATTGTCAGCTTTGCAAAATGCATGCCAAAATGTGGGTGAGTTTTATTGGATAAAAAATCTAAGAGTGTTTTCTTAGCAATATATAAATGTGTTTTTAAATAATTTTAATTCTATACATAGTTTTGTTTATTTTTTTTTCTCAACAGTAGAACAGCATAATATTGCACTGAATTCTCAGTGATATGATTGAATTTCACCCCATTCTCACAATTATAATTGTTCATAAAGTGGAAGAAGTTGTCTACATTCTTAGGGTAAATATACAGAAGAAGTTAAATATACGAACCATATGTATAGAAGAATAAACCTGCATAATTTGCAAGATCTAAACAATTAGTAAGTATAACAAGGTATCAGTTGTGACTTCATGTATCATAGCTAAAAAAGCTTGCATGAGGACCAGTCCTGGGCAAGCATGTATTTTGGTTTGTTATTTTTGATTGTCAAGGTTTAGGGTCAGGGCCGTCCTCTAGACCTATAACAGATGCTCTCTGTTAACCTCTTTTCCTTTCCAAAGAGGAAGAGAAAGGGAATAAGGAAGAGAGACTTATGGATTATAAAAGAAAATGAAAACAGCTTTAACGAAAATAATAATAATAAAATACAATAATAAAATTGAAAAGCTCCTTGGGAGATGGTCCTAACTGGCAAAGGTGCCCAGGAAGGCTGGATGTTGTTCAAGAAGGAAGTCTTAAAGGCACAGGAGCAGACTGTCCCCATGTGCTGCAAGACAAACTCGCAGGGAAAAAGACCGGTCTGGCTGAACAGAGAGCTTTTGCTGGGACTTGGGAGAAAGAGAGAGGGGCAGGCTACTCAAGAAGAATACAGGGATTTAGTTAGGTCATGTAGAAAGAACATGAGAGAGGCAAAAGCTCAGTTAGAAATCAGTCTGTCCACTGTGGGAAGAGATATTAAAAAGCAATTTTACAAACACATTAATTAAAAAAAAGAGCCAAAGAGAATATCCATTCTTTATTGGACAAGAGAGGAAATATTGTCTCTGAGGATGAGGAAAAGGCTGAAGTATTATTTAATGCCACCTTTGCCTTGGTCTTTAATAGCCAGAGCAGTTATCCTCAGGGTATTCAACCCCTTGAGCGTGAAGACAGGGATGGAGACCAGAATAATCCCCTCATAATCCAGGAAGTGGTAGTCAATGACCTGCTATGCCAATTGGACACTCACAAGTCTATGGGCCCCAATGAGATACACCTGAGAGTGCTGAGGGAGCTGGTGGAGGAACTTGCCAAGACACTCTCCATCATTTATCAGTGATCCCGGTCAATGGGGGAGGTCCCGGATGATTGGAAACTTGATGATGTAACGCCTATCTACAAGAAGGGCAGGAAGGAAGATCCAGGGAACTACAGGCCTGTCAGCCTGACCTCCGTACTGGGGAAGATTATGGAGATGTTTGTCGTGGATGTGCTCATACAGCAAGTGCAGGCCTAGCCAGCATGCGTTCATGAAGGGCAGGTCCTGTTTGACCAACTTGATCTCCTTCTATGATCAGGTGACCTGCCTAGTGGATGAGGGCAAGATGGTTGTTGTTGTCTTCAGTAAGGCATTCAACACTATCTCCCACAGCATCCTGTTGAACAAGCTGATGGCTCATGGTGAAGACAGGTGGACTCTTTGCTGGGTTAAAAACTGGCTGGATGGCTGAGCCCAGAGGGCTGTGGTGAATGGAGTTAAATGTGGTTGGTGGCCGGTCACAAGTGGGGTCCCCCAGGGCTCAGTTCTGGGGCCAGTCCTGTTTAATATCTTTATCGATGACCTGGATGCGGGGATTGAGTGCTCCCTCAGTAAATTTGCAGATGACGTGAAATTAAGTGGGACTGTTGATCTGCTTGAGGGTAGGAAGGCTCCACAAAGGGATCTGGACAGGCTGGATCAGTGGGCTGAGGCCAATTGTATGAGATTTAAGAAAGCCAAGTGCCGGGTCCTGCACTTCAGTCACAACCACCCCCAGCAGCACTACAGGCTTGGGCAAGTGTGGCTGGAAAGCTGCCTGGTGGAAAAGCAACTGGGGGTGCTGGTGGACAGCTGGCTGAACATAAGCCAGCAGTGTGCACAGGTGGCCAAGAAGGCCAAC
>VZZY01020881.1:191478-245224 GCA_013400335.1 Eurystomus gularis
ACTACCTAAAAGAAGGTTGTAGTGAGGCTGGTACTGGTCTCTTCTCCCAGGTAACTGTCCTAGTTCGGCAAGGACAGGGTTAATTTGGTGAGGCCAGGCTATTCCATACCATACTGACATCATGCCACAGTTCCAGTTCCGGGGGGGACTTGCACGCGTGCGGCCGGTCAGCTCAGCCCCATTTGGCTCTGTTTGGCTGCACGGTATCGCTCGTTCTGTACATTGTTTTTCTCACTGTTGTCAATGCTGTTGTTACTGCGACAGTATCCTGTGTGTTATTGTATTAAACTCTCCTTATCTCAACTCAAAAAGGCATTTTAAATCTTTTTTGTCCGAGGTGGGGGTGCAGCGACAGAGGCCACATTGCTCGGCTCCCGACAGGGAATGAACCCCCACAGCTTTGCTGAACCACCACAGTAACTAACAAAAGGACAAGAAGTTGTGCCTCAGTTGTGCCAGGGGAGGTTTAGACTGGATATTAGGAAGAAGTTGTTTCGTGAAAGAGTGGTTAGGCATTGGAACAGGCTGCCCAGGGAAGTGATGGAGTCAACATCCGTGGAGGTGTTCAAAAAACGAGTGGATGTGGCACTTTGGGACATGGCCTACTGGTCAGGGAGATGTTGGGATGAAGGCTGGGTTTGATCCTAGAGGTCTTTTCCAACCTAAATGGTTCTGTGACTATATAAAGGAAATGACAATTCAGATAATTTTTTTGTATCACTAATTTATCTTTTCTTTCAAAAAGGTCAATCACCAGTACAGCCATTTTTAGATGTGCACAAGGAATGTTTTGGATATTATGGCACTTTCTATGGATTGAATGTGTGCTAAGGCTGACCCTTTGGAAAGCACCGTTTTCCACTTTCTCATAATGAGTTTTTTCTTCTTGCCCTCCTTAAAGGTTAGCTAGTCAATTCACAACCAGATGCTATGCCAGAGTGAGCCAGCATGTCTTCAGCACTTAGTATATGTGCTCAGAGGACAGAAGGCATAGACAGTGAGATCGAATGCACCCTCAGCAGGTTTTAGATGACACGAACCTGAGTGGTATGGTTGACATTCCTGAGGGATGGGATGTCATCCAGAGGGACTAGGTCAAGCTTGACAAGTGGGACCATGTGAAACTCATGAGGTTCAACAAGGACAAAAGCAAGATTCTGCACCTGGGCCAGGGCAATCCTTGGTATAAATACTGGCTGGGGGATGGAGAGATTGAGGGTAGCCCTGTAGAGAAGGTCTTGGGGGTGGATGAAAAGCTGGACATGAGTCAATAATGTATGCTCGCAGCCCAGAAGGCCAACTGTATCCTGGGCTGTATCAGGTCAAGGGAGGTGATTCTGCTGCTATACTCCGTTCTTGTGAGACCCCACCTGGAGTACTGCGTCCAGCTCTGGAGACTTCAGCACAAGCAGGAGGTGAACCTGTCGGAGTAGGTCCAGAGGAAGGCCTCAAAAACAATCAGAGGGCTGGAATACCTGCCCTGTGAGGAAAGGCTGAGAGAGTTGGGGTTGTTCAGCCTGGAGAAGAGAAGGCTCCAGGGATACCATATTGCAACCTTTCAGTATTTAAACAGGGCCTAGAAGAAAGATGAGGACACTCATTTTAGCAAGGCCTGTTGCAATAGAATGAACGGCAATGGTTTTAAACTAGAAGAGGTTAGATTTAGACTAGATATAAGGAAGAAATTTTTTACACTGAGGGTGGTGAAGCACTGGAACAGGTTGCCCGGAGAGGTGGGAAATGCCCCATCCCTGGAAATATGGTCATGTTGGATGGGGCTCTGAGCAACCTGATCTAGTTAAAAACGGGCCTGCTCACTGCAGAGTTTGGACTAGATGGCCTTTAAACGTCCTTTCCGACCCAAACAATTCTATGGTTCTATAAGGTGGCATAACAACTCTTAGGGGTTGCAGATCAGTATAAGCCACTTATTTGGGATGTATTTTACTGTATTACAGGTTTCTTTAAAAAGTCTCGAGTAGGTTTTCCTTCCTGCTAGACCAAAGAAGCATAGATGTTGCAGAGACGATATTTAATACGTATTTATTCTGTGATTTTTTTTTCCATCTGCTGCTTATAGTTTTGCTGTACAGCACATTTTCCTTTTACCAAACTTATTATATGGGACAACAACTTGGTTTTGGAAATACTGATTGCTGACTCCTATATGGCTGCCTAAAGAAGACAAATGAATGACGAACTTTTAATGATATTTTCACACAAAACCACAGCTCCCTAGATATATACAGTCTTGTGTTTTTCATTAATTTTTTTCCCACTGAGAACAATTCACACCTTAATTTCCAGCCACATTCCATCAGATTTTCCCCCAAACGAACAGTTGTTTTCACTGGTGAGATGTTACCATGTTCATTCTCTTAAGTGGTATTTTCAAATTATCCCTTTGTATGTAACTCCCCAATTAACAGATAATTCTAGTTATTAAGGGTTTATTCAAGGGATTTGCTCATTCTTTCATTCAAGTCTTTTTCTTAGTAATATGATATCTCACTGATATATTTATATAAAGTCACATAAGGCTAAAGACTGCTCCTTAAGCTTCCTCAGAAAAAAATACAATGGAAAATCAGAACTCTTTATAATCATGGGCAACATCTACAATTAACCATGTCTGAGTTCTCATCTGAGGCCATTGTATGTGGCTTCCTATGTAAGGTCTTAGTTCGTCTGTGACACTCATTCTTCAAACCATTCCTCTAACATCATAACCTCATGTTACTCATATGCCCCCCATACTCCTGTGATTTTCCAGTATGTTCTCCATAAGGACTTATGCCCACACCCACCTTTCAAAAGATGTGCTGAATTTGCTGGAAAAGCATGTAATTGGTGGAAAAGAAAGTAAGAGCCATCAACAGGAGCAGAAGTCATAGGCACATTTGCAGTGTCTGTGATAAGTTCTTATTTAATGACCAGAAACTGTAAATTTGCACAGGTCTCCAGCCAGTGAGAATTGTTGCTCAAGTGTGGACTGCTGTTGACTTTGGCTGTGAACAAGGATTTCTGTACCACTGATCCTTATGCCTCACACCCTTCACCTGAATTTGGCAGGAGGCTCGACATATACTGCATGCAGCTGACACTGTCCTATTTCCTTTTCCAAAATTGTCCTACTGCTAATCCTAACTCTGCCCTCTCCCTGGCAAGGAATGTCCAGCTATCTCCCTAACAACACCAATACAGTGAGAAACTGGTACAGCTGCACAGCAGCTAAGGATTATTGCCACTTGCCTTGCAGGTCATCCACCT
The DNA here is from genome assembly GCA_013400335.1 of Eurystomus gularis. Lineage (NCBI taxonomy): Eukaryota > Metazoa > Chordata > Aves > Coraciiformes > Coraciidae > Eurystomus > Eurystomus gularis. The sequence continues at coordinate 194,749 of VZZY01020881.1, forward strand.
GAGGAAATATTTTCAGTCAACTTATTATCTGATTCCTAGAGAAGGTGAAAATGAGCTCCTTGCAGTGAATAACTGTTCAAACTTATCATGACACTTCAATACATGGAATGGCACAGTATGCCATATAGGTTGATGGTTATAGAATACATCAAAGTAATGCTTCATTTCCTGCAAATAAACAAAGCTATGGTTTGGCATGTGCTTCAAAATGTTTTGAGGAATCTCTGCCTACAGTACCTTCAGAAAAACTGTTTCAAGTCCTAATCTAATTCAGAAGCTAAACTTAAATATGTCCAGCTGACTTTTCTCTCCAATGTTAGGCAATATGTTATTTCCAAAAAATAAGCCTTATTCTAAACTTGCGCTGGTGTTGACAGTAATCAGGAATTTATGTTTGCTGTCTGGAAGGATGGGTCATGTGACAATCACAGAATTATAGAATTGTTTTGGTTGGAAGATTAGATTGGATATTAGGAAAAAATTCTTCACTGAGAGGGTAGTTAGGCACTGGAATGGACTGCCCAGAGAGGTGGTGGAGTCACCATCCCTGGAGGTGTTTAAGGAACGAATAGATGCAGTGCTTGAGGATATGGTGTAGTGGTTAGAGAGGATTTGGTGTAGTGGTGTAGTGGTTAGAGTGATGCTAGGAGAAGGTTGGACTTGATGACCCTGGAGGTCCTTTCCAACCATAACAATTCTGTGATTCTGTGTGAAGAGACCTTCAAGATCATTAAGTCCAACCATTAACCCAGCACTACCAAGTGACCACTAAACCATGTCCCTTTAACGCCATATCTACACATCTTTTAAATATCTACAGGAATGGTAACTCCACCACTGCCCTGGGCAGCCTGTTCCCTTGCCTCACAACCCTTTCTGTGAATGAATGTTTCCTAAAACCAAAAATAAGCCTCCCCCCCTGGCACAACTTGAGGCTCTTTCCCTTTATCTTATCACTTGTGACTTGGGAAAAGAGACTGACACCCACCTTCTTTCCGATAGTTGTAGAGAGCAATAAGATCTGCCTTCAGTCTCCTCTTCTCCAAGCTAAACAACCCCAATTGCCTCAGACACTCCTCATAGCACTTGTGCTCTAGACCCTTTACCAGCTTCATTGCCCTTCTTTACATGGACTCCTGCACCTCAACGACCTTCCTGTATTGAGAGAGTGTGTTGAATACCATATTCGAGGTGTGTCCTCACCAGTGCCAAGTACAGGGAGGCAATCACTTCCTTGGTCCTGATGGCCACACTACCACTGATACAATCCAGGATGCTGTTGGCCTTCTTGGCCACCTGGGCATTCTTCTAGCTCTTATTCAACTGGCTATTGACCAATGTGCCCTTTTTTTGGTCCTTTTATGCCAGGCAGAATAAGCCTGGCATCATCCCCAAGCCTGTAGCCTTGCATGGGGTTGTTGTGATCCAAGTGCAGGACTCAGCACTTGACCTTCTTGAACCTCATACCATTGGCCTAGGTCCCTCGATCTAGCCTGTGCAGATCCTTCCGTAGAGCCTCCCTAACTTCAAGCAGATCTCACACCTACTTAATTTGGGGTCATCTGCAGACTTACTGAGGGTGCCCTAGATCTCCTCATCCAGATTGTCGATTAAGATATTAAAGAGAACAAGTCCCATTACTCAGCCCTGGGGAACACCACTTGTGACTAGCCACAAGTGGTGGATGTAACTCCACTCACCACCACCCTCTGGGCCTGGCCATCCAGCCTATTTTTTACCTAGTGAAGCATATACCCATCCAAGTCATGAGCAGTCATTTTCTCTAGGAGAATACTGTGGGAAATAGTGTCAAAAGCTTTACTAAAGTTTAGGCAGACAGTATCCATAGCCTTTCCCTCATCCCTTAAGTGGGTCACCTTGTCATAGAAGGAGATTGGGACGAATTAGAGATCATTAGAGTTAAGATTAGGTTTGGATTACATTTTGGCAATATAAGAGCTTGAAGAAGCCAGTTCATTCTCTTCTGCCTGCAAAAGTTTGGAATAGAGCTGGAGGGTGTTGTCAACACCATTTTTCAAAATTTTTTATTTTTTTCTAACTTTGTGTACATAATTACTCTTATGTGCGAGTTTGCAAATCTAAAACTGGAGTCTAGTTTTGTCCTTGAAACTGAGCACCCTTACTTAAGAGGGAAGACTGAAGAGAAGTCTGGAGTCAATTGTGGTCAACAGCTTATGTTCCCTTCACTGGATGGGTGGTTCCCTTGGCTAGAATTATTTTTAAGGGTTAGGTTATTTGGGGGAATGTATTGACTGAAGAACTCGTTTCAACATCTGGTGTCTTGCCCTCAGAATAAGAAAAAAAGAATTGTTTTAGGCCAATACTTTGTGATCTTTTTTTTCTTATAATTTTTTTATGACCTTGGTTAAGTTCAGCTCTTCTGTTTGGGCTAGCGCTTGGTAATCTACAGTCTCAAGAAGGGACTTAAATTCTGTATGCTACATGTCTCAAGATTAAGATGAAGGATGTTAAGGACTGCTGATGCTTTCTGTCCTGTTTATTGGAGAGCTGCAATCCCTGACCATTGCTGGGGTTAGAATTAGGGCGGGTCTCAGGGTTTGAGAGTTGGATTTTTTTTTTTTTTGCCTTTTAATGCTGCATTTTGAAACAGCGCATTTTTCAGCGTTATGAAAGGGAATGGTATTACATGTGCATTGTGTCTTTTTAAAATCTTTTGGATTTTTTTTGGTCTTGTTGATACCTTTTCTTGTCGGGTTTCTTTCCTTTTTGCCTGTTTCATTGGGCAGCAATTTTAAGTTAGGTTCAGGGAAGGGTAACCATGGGCTACAGCTGAATTATGGTTAGGGTAGACAGTATAAAGTATGAAGGCTGGTGTCTATATTTTCCCAAACATGATTTCCTGTGCTGTAGTTATATATGGTTTAGCACACAGTTAGGCATAAAAGTTGGATAGAGCCCAGGTGAATTCCCTGTCTCAGGATACATGGAGTTAAGGAGAAGACTGATTTCATGGAAGTCCACGTGTTATTTCCTCTCTCACCAGTAGAGATTAGTGCTCTAAGTTATTAAAATGTATTTGTTTGGTACTAGCGTATTTATATTTATATTTGTTTATATTTATATTTATATTTATATTTATATTTATATTTATATTTATATTTATAATGTGTTTTGCTGAACAATCAGTTTCTATTGTACCCTGCACATATAATTCACTTCTGTGATCCTTTTCATAGAATCATAGAATTGCTTAGGTTGGAAAAGACCACCATTAACTTAACTCTACCAAGTCCACTGCTAAACTGTGTCCCTAAGCACCATATCTACATGACTTTTAAACATGCCCAAGGATGATGATTCAAACACTTCCCTGGGCAGCCTGTTCCAGTGCTTAATAACCCTATCAGTGAAGAATTTATCCTACTATTCAACCTAAACCTCCACTAGCACAACTTGAGACCATTTCCTCTTGTCCTGAAGTTAGGGAGATGAGCTAACTGTGTCTCTCTGAAGAGAGTTGAGTTTAAGAGACATATATCTCTGCATTTTGCTATTTATCTGTACAATTTGTTAGAGATAATATGGGTAAGTTTGTACCAAATTTGTTTCCTTCTGCTCTACACACCCTTCACATTTCCTTATGAATGCTTCTGTTCTTGAAACACAAATTGTCATTGTTCTAGAAAAAAAAGTGCTCTCCTCATCTACACTACAGAGCTCACATTATTTCCTTCTTTCCTCCCTGTACAATTTTTGATCTCCCTGGTGGCTGTGCACACAGGGAGAGTTACCCAGAGACATGTCTAGCAGTGGAGAGCTCATTAAAAAAATTCCTTCCAAGAAATATGTCTGCCTGATACACGACTTCCTATTCTGTATCAGCCTCATTAACTGTCTTGAGTGTCCGTTGGTCTTCCAGGCAATGCCACACCATCCAGGGCTATGTTTATGAGTAAATGTCTTGCTTTCTGGCTCCCAGTGCAAGTGACATGGCACCAGTCACAGCCACAGAGCTAAGTCTTGCCTTTCTTGTTGCCCCACAGTGTAAGGTAGCTTCATCCATACTCTGTTTAGGAAAAAACCCTGCCCCACATTAACCTTTGAGCTGTACTTATGCATTATTTGTGATAATATTGGACGGTACAGGGAAACCCCATACATGCTAAGAATTGCATAATGGAAAATTTCATACTAGCATTCAACTCAGGCCTTGTCCTTGATTAGCTTGTTAGTATAGACACAGTCCATGTGTCCTTCTGCCACTGTTTTCTTCTTCCCATTTTTCAGTGGAAATCTGTCGGTGGAAACAGATGCTATGTACAAAGTCATGAGAATTGTTTTAAGAAGTAGTTAAAATAAAAACAAGAACTTGAAAATGGAATTTAGAAGAAATAAAAACTCAACAAAAACAGATAAAAACAATGGCTTAAGTGGCAAGTATTTCACTTTTAACTCCCGCTGTGAACTAATCCATGGTACATGAATTACACTCAAGATGAGTGAAAGTGGCCCATGAAGGCCAGGGAGGGCTCTGCTTTATTTTATTGCAAATTAGACGAGGTGTCCAGATATATGCTATATTTAATAATGAAGAATGTAAATGCAGATTAATTCTAAAGGCTTTGGTGGAATGTTTTCAATCACGAAAACCAAACCAAAACTTGGATCCAAAGGTCTATCTGTGATAACAGTGATCTGAATAAGAAAGGCATTCATTGCACTCTGATAAAACACATGGTGAGGACTTGTTTTGGTTAGAAAATAGCAGCACTTAACCTGCAGCACTGCAAATGCAGATGTTTAAAATGTCAGAACCAAAACGTATTCTTTTGAAATAATACTGTAGTATACAGAGCGTAAGAGAGAAGTTTATTTTGTCATTGCATGTCTTTGATCTTGCTAGTCTTTGCACAATCCCATTTTTTCTTCTGTTTTCTTCAGTCATGAGGTCATAAACCCAGATTTATAATGACATTAGTATTTTGCCACAGAACAATTGGTATGTCCCAGATTCAGCCTTGTGAGCTAAACAACAACAACTAAGAAAAAAAATGTCTGAAAAAGATTATTCTGCAGGAATTTTAACTTTTCATTATGTTATTTCTGAAAGGCTACTGTTATTATTAAGAATATAGAAAACCCGTGACTCAGCTGAGTTTATACAGAGGACAGCAGTGAAGCCTTACTCATATTAGCTATACTGAAATTTATGTACTTTTATATTTGTTTGTCATGTTGTTTGCACATCTCTAAGTGATAGATAGGCTGACAATAGTCCTGAGCAAAACAGAAAAAAAAAAAAAGCTTTTGGAACTATTATGGAATGTTTGAAAATTTGACTTATCATGAACATTATGTAAGAACATTTTCAAATTCAGAATCTGTGAAATGGAAAAGTTCCAGAAAGCTATCCAGGTAAACTAGCATAGAAATCCAAGTCTCTGGATTATGGTATAGGAATTATATGGAATTATAGTACAGGAAGCCCTGCCTTCCTTGAGTGAAGATGACAACATATATGCAGAAGAGTTATTACTAAGTCTGTTTGAATAAACACTCATAAACTGATGTGTTTAAGAGCAAATCCTGAACTGCCATGTCTTCCTAGTCTCAGCAAAGGTATTCAGTCAATCAACTTGGTACACTCCTTGGATGTTCTTACACACAGGGAAACAAATATATTTTCTGAAATACTGTGCTAATTGTCGTGAAATAATCTCAGAGTCAGCCTCCATCTCAAATAAAAGAAAAAAAAATAAAAGGAATTTTTTCTTTCAGATCAATATCACTGTGTATTACTTATCCTTCTCATGAGCAGCAGTGTCAGTGACAGAATGTTACATTCTTATTAAAACCAATTAATTCATTGATGGAAAGGCTCATTGTCAAAGAAAAATAATACTGTTAAATATGAAAAGTTTGACAAAAATGCTAAGGATGAAACAAATTCACATAGGAAAAAACAAAGTTTGCTGTTCTGCCAGCTTAACCATCAGTTTTCTGGGCATCCAGAGAGTGTCCAGCTTCATAGTGCTCTGGTTGGCAGTGCAAGGACTTTCATGTTCAGAGTTCCTCTGCCCCCTCAGTTTCAGACAAACTACAAGTTGGGAAGCCCACATAAGTCCAAGAGTTTCCCTGAGCAAAAATTTTCATGGTTGTTGAGGTTTCCTAAGGCTGAAAAATTATCAGACCAAAAAAAGCTATGAATCTCTGCTGAGTGCTAATGCCTAGGATACCGCTACATGATGCCTTCAAGGCAGTACTGAAGTGAAGTAACTTTAATAATGTCTGCTTGAGGCAGGATGGGAAATGGACTCAGAAGAGAAGATGCGGTGCTGCCCTGTAACTTTTCTGAAGTGGCCATTGTTGCCCAGTCTGCCATAATATGATGAATGGAAAGAGATAGCTGCCACAGAGGAAAGCTGGGATGGTTGTGAGTTCAAACTATGTTTTTTAATAGCAGAACTGTATTTTGATGGGCTTGCCTTACTGGTCATCTTTACTGCCCTTGTAGGCAATTTTCACATACAAGAGCTCTGGTTGGGAGGATGTCCCACCTGCCGTTGTAGCAAACATTGCAGCAGCTCTGTAAGGTGACATGTTTTCACTTAAGGACCCAATTCAGATGGATCCTAAAAGAGTAATTTTCTGATTTTTTCCTTAAAGCAAGAATGTCAGGATTCTTTTGAAATTTTTATTTGTGAAATTCCATTTTTCTAGAAAATGAAATTTATCTGGAACAAGATAAGTTAAATAAAACTCAGAAAAATGTGCTGGTGGAGTCTAACTAAAAATCATTCTACTGCTGCCCATGGTGTCTTTAGATGATAAACTATTCTTCAGTATTACTTTTCTGACCAGCAGCTTTCAGTGCCTCACTGATTGCTCTGTAGAATCTTCTCACATCTACAGATGCAGGGACAGGAGTGTGAATTTATACACTCCAGTTGCCCATGAGACCCGTGTATACAAACCGTCCTTACTCTCAGAGCTGGAATGTTAGTTTGAGAAGTCCTCTAGAAATCTTCTGTGTCCAGTTTTCCAGCACTGACCTTCAGTTTCTTTCAGAGATGGGAAGATGGTTAATAAGGATTCATGCAGTGAACTGAACCTTATATTTCTATTATTTCTATTTCTATTTCTATTTCTATTTATACTTAAACTTATAAATATATTTATTTATGTTTAAAATACTGTGAATCTTATTGCATAATGTCTTTTTTCTGGCATGATTATGAAATTTATAGCTTGCACTCTGACTGAAAATAGCATTTCTTTTTGAAATTCTTTTGAATTTGTTGCAGAACAGAAATTCTAAATTTAACCAATGCTAGAATAATGTTTATTCCTCCTCTTAGCTTTACTTTTGGCTTAGCTACATCGCTTCTAGTATTAATGAAACCAAAGAGAATTTGAATTTGTTGATATTTCATATTCAAAAGAACTTTCTTTCCTTTACCTTGAATTTTTAGCAGTTACTTACACATGTACAAAAAGACTGAAGATGGCTGTGAAATCAGGAACAAGATTTATAACTCCTGAAAAGTCAATTGCAAAAGAGAACACTCAAAAATCTCTGCTCTACTGAAGGAGAATGGTACAAGAGCAGGAACTGAGCAAGTTTGTAGGAAGTGCCTTTTAAGAGAAAATAAATGTATTTCACACTTTCTTTGGACTTACGATGCAAAGGAAAAATATTGAACCACTTGCATTGTCTCCAAGGAGTTCTCTCCTGATATCTGCTGTAAAAATGGCTTGTAAAGGCAGCTGCTCAAGGTTCAGAATTTCTAGTAAGTAGGAAACTTCAAGATTAACCAGAAATTCTGATTTAAAAAAAAAAAGCTAAATATTTATTTTACATAGCAGTAAACCTAAATATGAGAAATGCACCATTCTAGGAGCATGGTAGAACGGCATTTTTAGCAAGATGTTTTTTTCTTTTTCCTAAATAAGATTCTTTTTTCCTTGGCATATATTTTCAATAGGCTAGCATTTTCCTATGGCAAAATATTTAATCGGTTCCACTGATGAAAAGCAATTTCTGAGAAATACAAGCCTCATACTAATTTTTGATTGATAGTAACATTTTAAATGGCAGTCAATATGAAATTAATAAATTATAATCTCAAAATCACAGTGCAATAACCTGCAGGTGAGAGTGAGTTCTGAATAAACAAGTGTACAGCTTCCAAGGGGTATCATGGATAAACTTTTTAAGGCACACTTTGATAGCTGAGGTATGTATTCTATTAATTAATTGTAGCAAGGTTTTAAAACCAAGATAAAATGCTTGACAAATACAGAGAAAAACAACCCTAATATTACTGCTCTAAAGGAACCAAATAACAATCAAGTATCAACTAATATAATCTGTCTTAGCTAAAAACATCTCAGGGGTGGTAAGAAAAGGGGAAGTCTAAAGAGTAGAATTTGTAAAGACATTAGAAATACCATATAATTCCACTCTTGATTCTGAATTCATGATAATTTAACCTGAAATTAGCAAAACTTAAAGTTTGATTTCCAAAATTTGGAAAGGCACACATACCGGCAATCCAATCACTCCTAAAATAATTAGCAGATGCAATTGCACAGAGAAATAAAAGTGTTACACAAACCATTTAATTAACTAAAAAATAAGATTCTTGTAGAGTACAAAGCTTTTGTGTCTTTTCTAGAATTTAGAAAGGAAAAGAAGCAACCACCATTAGATAGATTAGGGAGGTGACTGTGCCCCTGTACTCAGCACTGGTGAGGCCACACCTTGAGTATTGTGTCCAGTTTTGGGCACCTCAATACAAGAGAGATATCGAGGTGCTGGAGTAAATGCAGAGGAGGGCAATGAAGCTGGTGAAGGGCCTGGAGAATAAATCTTATGAAGAACGATTGAAGGAGCTGGGACTGTTTAGTTTGAGGAAGAGGAGGCTAAGAGGAGACCACATCACTCTCTACAACTACCTGAAAAGACACTGTGGAGAGGTTGGTGCTGGTCTCTTCTCACAGGTGATTAGCGATAGAACAAGAGGGAATGGCTTCAAGCTGCAACAGGGTAGGTTTAGACTGGACATTAGGAAATCCATTACTGGATAGTAATACTGTGATACTGGAATAGGCTGCCCAGGGAGGTGGTTGAGTCACCATCCCTGTGTGTGTTTAAGGGTGGTGTAGGGGGATATGGTTTAGGGGAGAACTTGTAGAGTAGGGTTGATGGTTGGACTTGATGATCCCAAGGGTCTTTTCTAACCTGTATGATTCTATGATTCTATACCCTTTGTCTCATTACTGGAGCAGGCTATTTCAGTGGAGTCTTTGATGCTTTGTTAATAAAATAAATTAAAATAGTCCTCACAGACCTCATTTATATTGCAAGTTTTAAATCAGGTTGATATTTAAACTGAATAAGGCAAACTGAAATATGTGCCTAGCCATAGGGTCCAGTGACAATGTCAGTTGCAAATGTTTATAAATAAAATCAGAAGTAATAGCTGTACACAAATGCAGAGCAAAACAGTTTGATTCTGTACAAAATAAGAGTCTTTACAGAAGGCATTTAAATTCTGTGTAAGTAGCTAAACTGAAACAAGACTGGATTTCAACGTATGCAAGACAATCTGATTTAATCCAGATGGATTAAAAAAAAATTTAAAAAAAATATTAGACAGTACAAAACATATACTGTCAACCCCACAGTAGGAAAATATCCTCAGATGAGAGATCAGAAAACAAAATACAATAAAAAAACTTTAGCTAATGTGTCAAAATAGCAAGTTCCATATGCTATCTTTTTTACTAGAATTTACTTCTTAAACTAAACTTATTTTAAAAAGAGATTTTCTTTTTTTTTTCTTTTTTTTTCTTTGTAGAGTCAAGCACTCACACATGCTTACGTCTACTTAGGACTTCAGGAAATTATCAGCCAATGGTATGTATTTAACAAATGATTTAACTTAAATTAAGCATCAGAAATGCCCAAAGTTCACAAAAACTTATCCCATTGAAATGTTCACTTTAAAGTCAGCAATGCTTGGCTAGAGCCTAGGCGTTTCCTCTTTCATTAACATTTTGCTTTCTGTAGCATCCAGTGTAGAATTTCTAACTGCTGTTCCTTCTATTTTCTTGACCTACTTGTATTTCATTTTCACTTTCTGTTAAATCATTCATACTATCGCTGTATAAATATGTATTCAACCTTTCTCCTTGCCGTTGGTGGAAATGTATATTAGTGTAATACTATCCTCTCAAACACATCATGTTTTCCCCATATGTGCCCTTGCATTCTGCTAGATTTAGACCTCTGTAAGGCTGAAATTTTATTCAGAGTTTGTTTTTTTGATCTCATTTTATTTTTAGGTATAAGAATAATTCAGGCAAATGCTCTGTTTTTGACACACTCACTAGTGTCTTCTGTGGATCTTCTCTGTGTGAAAGTGTATTCCCAAAAGTTTACTATGTAGTAGCGGTGTATGAATAATTTAAAGAGGGCTTCTGTGACAACACAGGATTATGCTAAATTGCTTCCTGACTAATTCTTCCTTGCCAGCAGGGCACTGGTGTTTACCTATGTGGGAGGAATTTATCCCTGAACCCTGCCACTTACCAGTCTTCAAACTGAGCCTAGAAACTTGGTGGAAAAGACACCTGATCTTCTGTGAAATGTAAACTTGTTCCATGTTTCAGACACTTAAAGGACTGGTGTATATATAATGCCTTCTTTGAACATGTTATTTCTGGAGGAACAGAGTACCCTTTACTTGTAAAACTTTGCAGGTTTGCTTTTAGCAGACAAAATTAATGAAGAGTTAACAAGCACAGGCTTAGTTTTCTATTACAGAACTGGGGAAAAAGTTACACAAAAAACCAGGAACAAGATCATTAACAAGATAGATTAGAATATACTTGCAGCACTTTACCTACCTCTCATTTAGGATTTTTCCCAGCATGGCTTAGAATATACTTGCAGCACTTTACCTACCTCTCATTTAGGATTTTTCCCAGCATGGCTTGGTCATTATAGAGCAAGGATCACTCTGTTCTTGGGTATATTTTTCAGCACCAAATGCCCTAACCCTGAACTTTTGTCTCTTTATTATGTCTAATAATTAATCTCATTACTGTTGAACACACATGAAGTTTCAGTGTACCATAGGAGCTGTGTTTTCCCTTCCCTTATAATTTAGGGAAATATATCATCAGGTAACTCTGATTATTGATTCATGTGTACGAGAAGGCACACAAAACTTCTTTTTAGTTTGATTAGTTGATTTCCTATGATATGCAAAAAGCTTTTTGGAAAATAAATCGCTCATCTGTTTTACATTCTTGCTTAAGAAGTCAATTGAATTAAGGAGTTAGCTGGCTTCTCCCTTCCCAAACAATAGATGTCCACTGTGAACACTTTTTCCTTGGCTTTGTAAGACCTTGAAAAATGTGCAAGAGGAAAGATATTAATTGTACAACTTCTTGATAATGCCACAGATTGAGACACATCATTGGCTTCCCATAGTAGTCCAAATATACAAATTCCCATAGTAATAAAATATACCCATAATATAGACCAACTATTTAACACACAAATTACTTTGTCCAAACTACCCTTTTCCATCTGCCATGTTACTGACTATGTTAATTAAAAATTGCATCCTGTTTGTTCTTGCCATGAATGGGCAGAGTATGCAAAACTTCTGCCTTGTTGGAAGCATGAGAAGTTGATTGTTGTAAGTGCAAGAAAGATTAAGTAATACTCATAATCTGATATAACAAGAAGTAAAAAACTTCACATACTTACAACCTTACAGAGTAAAAAATAAAAAATCCGAGAAAAAGTAGACAGAAAGGAAGAAGTTATATACCTTGAGCAGTATGAATCTGTTTTATACTACTGAGCATCAGAGGGTTTTTTTTTTCCCGTGTTCCTTCTTACAGAAAAACCTAAAAAGAGCTAGTAATTTTTCATTAGAGTATGAAAAGTACATCCATATATGAGTTCCTCTTCCATGCCCCTTCAAAAGGGTCTTGTTCATCTGATAGATCGGAAAAAAAATAGAGCTTTGGAAAATCTGCTTTTATTTGTACTTCATGAACAACTGAAAGACTTAATACTAGTTTTGCATAGGGCTTTGTGGAAGAGGAATTTAGGAAGGGGGCATGGATTATTTCCTAGAAATGAGGAGAGGAGGGGGAAAGAGAGTTCTTCATTCAAGATAAACTGTCTACATGAGCTAGCCCATGAAGAAATGATAACAGATAAACATGATAGGAAGACTGAGTACACTGTAGCACAAGACCCTGAGAAAAAAACTGAGATGTTAGGTCATGAGGTCAGATGTGAGGAGTTCGTTGATGGAAATATTGTCAGTTGGTGAATTAGTAAAGACTCTTAGGGAGAATAAGGTTATACAAGGGATACTCAGTGTCTGTATAATACTGGGTGAAAGCTATTGCCCTTGGAAGACGGGATGCTGAAGAAGTTTGCCAAGTCCCAAAGCATAGATGTTCATGCCAAGTATCGTGAGAAGATACCCTGGAAGGGATCATATGGAGCTGTTGTTTATGTAGGACCACTGTTATCCTTGATATACTTGTGTAAACAAATATTGGCTAATGAATATTTGCATAAAGACAAGACGGTATTTTATATAGTTTTCCTCCACTTGTTTCAGAAATCTGTGATTTCCTATTTTCTCACAAGTCCTTAATGGCTTCTTCAGTCAGCACCTCTTCTACCCACCTGTTTCCTCCTGCATAGGCTGTACTGCAGGTTCATACTTGAAAGTGAGTAAAATTCTTTACAAAGCTGGGGAACAGGAGCTTGAGCTAAAACCTGTTTTTGTCTTAGAGATTTCATTCTATCTGACAGTCCATTAGCAAAAGCTAGTCATTGAGCTAGAAGTACCAGCTGTAACTGCTATATACAACTAATAGGCAGAAGGGAATGGCAGGTGAAGACCTTGGGGAGAAAAAGAAGCAAAAAAGGATGCTTTAGTACCAGAGGAATATGCCCTCTGAGTAATTCTTGGTCTGTAAGTGGAAAGAGGGGAGCATTTCATAACTTCTGAAGACTGAGATGTTGTTAACTACCTGTGATTAGGAAGTCCTATTAATGTTGGCTAGTGGCAATCTTTGAGAGACTATTCATGAGCTAAAAGCTTTATGGAAGGTTGTAGACTAACTATCATGTGATAGATCTGATAGCATAGTTCCTTGACTTACAAGGAAGCACTCATCTGCAGTTTTAAATTATGTAGCTAGTGCTTCCAAAACATCATAAGGTTTATGAGAAAGATGAGGATGTTTAAAACATGATTTATTGCAATAAACTAAGGATAATAAGGAATCATGCACACTTAAATCACAAAATCTTAGGATTAAGTGAAATGCTGAAAGTTATCCCAAATTTCTATAGCAGTGTCTCCAGACGTGCACCAAAGACTTACAGTGCCTTTAAATGCGATTTCACTTAGATTGTGTTCTGTGTTGTTTATCATATAGAGAATATTTATGTATTTTTATATTCACCTTCAATGTTTTGGGTTGTATTGATTAAATTTATTGTGTCATGCAGAATTATTTCATTTGCCCTCTTAAAATCATTAGCATGTGGGTCGCAGAATATAATACTATAGCTACAGATCGTACTAAATGTGGGCTCTGGTTACCTTGAGTTAGGAGCACACCCTTTAGGTGGACAACAGTGGCAAACTTTATGCTAGGGCAATCCACAGCGTTCTTACACTCTGCTGCTTCAGATTTTTCCCCACCATACTCAGACAGTTTCTGACCCTGGTTCCCCTCACAGGGCCTGATCTTGACCCCCACCCATGGGTCAAAATCCTGGCCCAGCCTTGGCTTGTTCCCATCCCCAGGGAGGTGCCCAATGCCGAGGGCTGGGAATGTTCCTGGTGTCCCCTGGCTTCCCTGCTCCTGTCTGGTAGCAGTGGGATGGGCCCTGGATGCCAGACCCTGCCTTACTACCCCAGTGGATGCCCCACTGTTCCCCAGCATCCAACCCTCCGGCAGCCCAAGGTCTCTTGATGAGCAAAACAGACACATAGCAAAAGTTAACTTCCATTTGAATATTTCCTGCACATTCTGGAGAGACTCTTTTGGGAGATGTTCCTTGTGCCTCAGTTTAGAAGTTTGCCTTCTAAACTAATAAAAATCAAACTACATTGTAACTAAAGTGAATTTTACAGGAAATAGGGGGAAAAAAACCCAAGTCTAAATTACAAAGTTCTGTATGAATCTTATTTGGTTTGTTCAAAATAATTGTTTTACTACAAACTGGCAGCACTAAAATATCTTATGTCTAATCAAAGCCAAGAAAGTTTAAACTCAATTACTTAAGCTGATTGTCTTGAGGTAAATTAGAATCATAGCATCATAGAATATCTCAAGTTGTAAGGGACCCATAAGGATCATCAAGCCCAACTCCTTGCTCCATGCAGGAGTACCTCTCCAGAATTACTAATTAATGAGTCCAGGGAACTGTACACGCAGTTGAATCTTTCTAGTCTCTTCCAGTAAGGAAATTTATCTTATTTCCCTTTTTCATGACAACCATATTGTATATTCTTGAGCTGACGTTGGTCCAGGTGTCAGCTGCTATTGCTCCTCCTGGGCTCAGCCCTTTTGTGACTTGAATCTCTCCAGCTCCTGTGATGTATTTTCCATATAAATTTTCAATACAGCATTATGGTAGCAGCCACCTTATTTATGAATAGAAGAATTTTATAGAATGTGCAGGGACATACTGTGCCATATAATATCAAGACCAGGTAACGGACCATGGAACTGGTTAGTTTATTGTCGAGGCTTATCTCAGCTCAGGCTAGGAAATTCTCTGACATGTTTACCTTAAATATCCCAGAAATCCAGAAGAATTTAAAACTAAAAAGATCTGAGTGAGACTTCCAGCATATATGTTCCAGATCATTGTATTCCATGATGGCATACTACTTCAGACCCCAAATTCTAGGTAATTTCATAGAGAGTGATACAGAGTTGGTTCTTCTGATGTTTATTAAAAGAATACTTGATAAGAAAATTTCACTTCTTTACCCCTTAATCAAAAGTATTTCACCCAGTATAGTACTTAAGGCAAGTTCTTATATTCAAGTGGTATAGCAAGAAGACTGGGTTTAGCTATTTTCTTGCTTGAGAAAAAGTGACTAAATAGGTATTTTCAGTGTCAGAAAACAGGCTAAAATTATAATCTACAGTACTTCTGTTAAATCTACTAAAACCTATTTTGTATAAATGATTGTTTGAAACCTGTTCCTGAAAAACTGATGTGAAACACAGCTAGTGCTTATTTGGGTCTACTGTCAAAGTCATTAGTAGTATAGAATCAATATTTTGTACACTACAAAGAAGTACACAAAGGATAAGCTATAGAAACAAATTAGCGCTGTCTATCCAGTTATGAATATAGTCCTTTGCTTGCTTATTGTGGAGCAGTGCTAGGTACAACTTGTACTTCTCAAATGCTTTTTTTTTTGGTGGTTTTTGTTTGTTTGTTTGAATAAGGAATTGTAATAGAAGTGTTTGGATAATTCTGAAATCTCTAAATTATGATCAGTGTTCAGTATTCCTCTTTCATTTTTAAAATATGATGTCCTCTCAGACCACTGTCCTTACAGGGTCTTATGCAATGTCCTTTGTAATTTCTGTTATGAGGGGAGTCAAATAAAAAGAATATCAGTTTAGGTCCATTATTTTTAAAGGATAAATTGATCCTGTAAACCTCATTAAAAATTACGAATAATGTCTTCAGTTTTGCCTGTATACATCACTAAGGATGACATAAGGGTAAGAGTTGTAATGTTATAACAAGATCAATAAAAATATTTAAGACTTAACTACCCTTTGAGAATAATCTGCCCTTAATTATTTTCTGTCAAAAGCTCCAACCCTGAGATGAATAGAAACACATCCAGAAAGAATGGCTGCTGCAACAGCGTCCCATCCCCAGTGGAAAGTTTACATTTCAAGAGTACCTTCACAAGATGAAGAGCTGGACTAAAATGAAAAAATTCTCTTTGAGTCAGCTGTTGAGGTCTGAAATTTTGTTTTTCTTCTGAATTAGAATAGAATCAAAACCTTTCAAATATTTTCAGGAAAGGGAATTGTGGTGAAATATCTGTTTTCTGATCAGAAAGGTCGACTTTTGAAGTAGTATCCCTTGCCACTGGAAACAAGCCAAGAATCTACCCTGAATGCTTGAAATTTCCCATTGTAAATGTTGTCAAACTATTCCTCTGCAAGACATTCTGGCTTTGATGAAAGTGCTTGTTTTGACGCAGATGCTTGTTTTGACCAAAAGCAAACAAACAAGTTGTCAGATCTGCTGACTAGTTCTAGTTAGAAACAAACTAGATGAAAAAGACGGGAAGAGGACAGGACTTTGATATTAGCAGTGCGGCTCAACTGTTCCCCACGAGAAAGTGTGTGACTAGAGAGCTAGGGCCATAGAAAACAATGATTGACTCTGGGGTCAAATTTCATAATCACCGCAGATGACCCTACCTCATACAGCTCTTCCTGCTGCTTCTGTTGAATCCTAATTCCATTTTAAGTGTTACAAAATACACCTATTGACACATGGTAATTCATGTTTATTGTCATAATTTGGTCATACAAACAAGGACAACTTTAGTCAATTGAAAGTTATTACCAGAATGTGTCAAGCACCAAAACACATAGTTAGAGCTCAGTATGCTTGCTTTTTTTGTCTAATATACAATGGAATAGAATAACGGCACTATGGAATTTTATTGAAAAATCTAAAATTAGATTTTATAGAGGACTCAGTAGGGTCACACATTCTTGGATTTTATTGAAGCCTAACATTGTCCTCAGCTTCTCAAATATAGTATGTTTCAGTCACCACTATATTATTCCAAATAACTATTGTGAACAGAATCTGGCAAGGGTTTATGTAGCATTTATAGTCCTCAGCAAGTCAGTATTCCCAATAGAATTTATCAATTTCTCCACATTTAAAATGCTTTTGTGCTCCAATAAATGTTGAATCAGCTCTACTTAGGTTATACAAGATATTTTATGAGAAAGCATGTGCATTGAGCTAACAATCTCAGCACCTGATTAGAGGCAGAGATCAAGTTTATTATAAAATTTATTGTGCTAAATGTTAATGCTATTGTACTGTAGCCTTTACCAGTGCCTCATATGAGCCTATGTTTCCCTCATTCTAAAGTACTACGTAGAAATTTAACAGTGGCACTAGTGACTCTATCTCACTTTAATCAGGATTACCTGAGTTTTTTGCAACACCAAGTATTGTGCTTTGTATATGCCATTCTAAATATCGTTATTATTGTATAATACTCTTCAGAGGACTTCGTTGCTCAGTCATTGTCCCTGCTGATGTTTACAATATGGCTGAACAAGTTGGGAGAACAGGGTGGAGCTTCAGCTGGCCTTGGGAAATGAGACACAGCTGTTTCCAAATTTTATGAATTTCTGAATTACGCAAGCAATTTTTGATTACACACATATAACTTCATGGTTTCCTCTTTGTGTGACCCTGTTGGAGCAGAAATAAAATTGTCAGGGACTTGGATGATTTTGGCTTTTGTTGGTAGAGAGATGGGAATGACTCTTTTGATATAAAATGGCAGCAATCATGAGGAGCATATCATAACCAAATGCTAGGCAAAGCACAGGAACTAATCTGTAGATTAAGGTCTGCTCAAAACCATGTGCAAGGTTTCTCTCTCTTCCCCCTAGCAACCTCCTCCTGTTTTGTTTTTTTTTTCCAAGCGTTCTTCCTGTGATCAGTGAGGAGGCAAAGTAGAAAGGAGATAAGAATGGTATTGATTTCTGATGTGTTGGATACCTGTAAATAGTATCTTGCATTATGTAAGGTTCTCTAAGAAAGAATTCTGGAAGTCCTTACACAATCTGAAGTTTTACAACAAATTCAAATGTGTCTGAATAGAGACTGTTTTGTGTGTCTATGTTCTCTTTGTTGTTGCTCAGAGAAACTATACTTGCAGTGGGCCTGTAGGGTATTATGACATTTTCTTTATTCTGTTAAAATCTGCATGCACTGATATGCTGGCATTGTATTAATGCCCTTCAAACCTCTATGGAGCCTCCTTTTCCCACAGTCTCTGACAAGTACTCTGCTGCAATAATGCCTATGACATTATAAAGGGTAAAAATTAGATTCAAACTTGCTCTTTCTGATAGGTGGAACTGCAGTTTTGCTTAATGGATTAATCAGAGGCAGTACTGTGCAATAAGAGAAACCTATTAACTTTTCCCTTTTTTATTTTACTTATATTTTCCACGTATGCAGCTTCTTGCACGGAAGCCATTTAAATTCTAGTTAATGGAATTCCCCCTAGCATGGCTTGACCTAAGAGATGCTTGTCACTATTTGCTCACATTATTTTCCATTTCCCAACTGCCCTTCTGTGAAGGAGCACCAGGGGGAGCTTCTGGTTGACAGGCTGCAGGTGGTGAGGAGGAGGAAAATGAGGCAGAGGCAATGGAAGGGCGGCAGACAGTTGAGGCCTTTGTGGGACAGGGGTGATTTTGATCTGGCAGCTTTTGGAAAGTCTTAGTTTATGAGCCAGTGTCTTGCTGCTGAGACAGCCTTACGTGGTTTTCCTTTGTCATACATACTGCTTGCTAAGGGCATGCAGCTTTGCTTCTAAGAGGTGTTTACTTTCTCTCAGCTTATGTTAAATGCTACCAGTGAAAAGGGAAGCATATAGAAGATTTATATTAACCATTTGAGGATACATGAAAACATTCAGTAGTTTATTTTTAACACATTTCTAAAGTAACCAAAGTTTGTATTTGGAAAGACCTGATAGACAATTAAAGAAAACATTCTGTAATTAAATTATTTGAAGGATGTTGAGATTGAAAGGGAGGAAGATGCTGTGCTCCTGAAACTCAGCTTTGTTTGCACAACAGGCTCCTGTGTTGTGATACAGTGTTGAGTTTGGAGCAACTTTATCAGAAGATATGGGAACAATAAGAAGAAAATAGCAATATTTGCAGAAAAGCACATTTCTACAAGGTAATATGACAACCTCAATCCTTTCTCATAAGAAAATACCACAGAACAGTTAAGGTCAGAGATGAAACCACAGATATGTGTTTGTGGTATGTTGTAGGCAGACGTGAGCTGGTTTAGAAGAACAGTAGCCAGACATCACGTAAGAATTCTGTTTCAGCCCAAGTCCAAGGTAATGCACCCTGCTTGACAGCAATGGCCTGACTAGAGCTTTAGAGTTATCTGACTGCAGTGGCTCCACATAGAGATGACTTGGCATACTGTCATAGTGATCTTGCAAAACAGCAGATACATGTACTCTTAGTCCAGGAAATTGTGGGTGGCCCTAACTGAGATTTTGAATCTAAGTCCCATGTTCTTCCATCAGCTACACACTTAGAAGGTCCTTTCAAATCTAGGAGACTTCTGAGTTCTCTGTGTCTGCATGATGTGTGGTTGGAGAAAATACTGGGCTTTAGTGGCCTGCCAAAAGAGAAGTCCATCTCTCCCTTACCTATCCTTTAAAATATTCTCCTGTTCTCTGCTGAGTTTCTGTTAAAGTTTCTGCCTAAAATATTTTCTATTTCAAATTCACTAAATTTCACTTTAGGAAAATAGCTTTTTGGGAGCCTTGGCTGTGCTTGCATTCACTTGAAAATTATTCTCCCTGTGTCTTAATACTCTGTCCCAGACTGCAGAAGACAGGAAACTCTTTTACTCTACAGGTATGTAGGACTTCATGCATATGTTTGTAGGATAGCTGGGATTCATACATACCACTATCTTAGAAATAAATACCAGTGACACCCCTACAGGATTTTCCTGACTGCATATTGCTTCAGCTACCGCACAACTATCTCATTTAACACATAAAAGCTGTTGCTTGGAAACAGTTTGTATTCCTGCCTTTGCCCTAATTGTAAATCCCCTTTATTCATGCTAAGCCACTAGCAAAATATGTTCCTAATCCTGTGTTATAATCTTCAGAACAGAACCTCTTTCAAAATTATTGCTCTGGGCTTTTGTTGGCTTTCCATAGTTCTAATTAGACTGTTTTGTCTTTTCTTACCCACCGATAAAATCCATTAAATATGCCATTTTTAATTCTTCAAATGTAAGTTTGTCTCTTTTCCTTGGGATACTGTTCTCTTTTCTGCTTAAAACAATGAGGCTAAGGAATAGTTTAAGCCCCAGGCAACATCATTATTATCTACATAGTGCTTCACTTTGAAATGTCTCATTGTCCACTGTTCACAACTTGTTTCCATGCCTACTGTGTGCACTACTGACAGGAACCTGCATACCCCCGAAAATGGCATTTTTTATTTAACTACGTTGCCGTTTCCTCCATTTCTCATTCTCCTTTATGCAATACCTTTTTTTTTTAACTGACATATTCCAAATCCTATTCAAATGACCTTTTCCTCTCTCATCAGCTTGGAAATTGAAATATGCCACAGTCCAATAAGCTGTTCCATATAGCTGAGCTCAGATCTGTTTAAAAACCAACACATTTGTTACTATCTTCACCTGGGTAGTGAGTTGTACCCTCACAAAACAATCTGTATGGCTGGTGCTAGTGTCTTAGGCAGGAAACAATTCAATTTCAAAAAGGAATGGAAAAGTCTCTTTAATATCAAGTTATAAATACTTCTACTGATATACTTACCATAGTAGAGCAGGACTTAGCTAACACAAGACTCTGATCTTGACCTCCATTGGAGACAATGGGTCCAAGCTGAGCTGACTAGTGCTGCCACAGTCATGCACCAGACAGAATTAAAGGACAACCCTGGTCTCTCGGGCTTTACCACCTGTACCTTGGGGGCAGGTCCCTGGCATGGCAGGTATGTCTCTCCCAACCAGTTCCCTGTTTTGGGAGCTGGCACAAGCTGGGTCTGTTCCCAACAGGCAGTGTGGGCACTGTCACAATGTTTTGGAGGCTGGGTTTCATCATGTGCATGTGGCCAGCTCATGCTCTATGGGCAAAGGATGGGCTCTGGATCTATTTAGGTTATGTACTTGTTTTTCTCTCCATTTTGTTGTACTTTTCTTTCTAATCTGCCTTTCAATTCTCAAGTGAAGAAGGAAATGCCAATCACTTTTCTGTTAGTTTTCAATCCTGTTCCTTTATCACTAAGTTCTTGCCTTTGTCTTACATAGAAAGAATGATGCACATGGCTCCATCTGTGTTGCACAGATATACAATTGTACGTATAATTCCTAGATTATTTGCTTTTAATCCCTTCAAGTACCCATGCAAATATGTTAGGTTGTTAGACAGTAATGCATTTGTCAGCTGGAATATTTATTTACAGCATAAAAAACCCCGAAGTGTAGCAGTGACATCAATACATGGAACAAATGAGCCATTAATCAAGAAAGAAGCCTGACCTTCCCTAGTTGCATGGCACTGTTGTCCTCAAGGCTTCTGTATTTCCATTTCCAAGTCCCAATTACTTACTCCTTAGCTTAAAAGATGTAGCCATAATTATGGAGAAAAGTAGGTGGACTATAAAAAAAATCACTTAATCCAAGATAATTCTTCTTCTTAATAACTGTACTTAAGAAGTTGATGGTAGAATGACATTCCTATTTCATATGTAGTTATAGTAAATAATAGCTTAAAATACAGACAACTGTGAAGTGCATTAGTAATAGATGCTTTATAACTGGACAAAGAGATTTATTATGTTAGATGGTAATTAATAGAAAAAACTGGTAAACAATATGTGATCCATATGTGACAGCTGCTTTCCAAACAGAAAAATGAGCTGCTCCTGCAGCCAGAACACAAGAAATCTGAAAACAAAATGAGAGAGTAGGAGGAAGGGTAATTTAGCTTTAGGCTTCTGTTGGACAACACCTGTTCATATGCATCTATTACTTCAATTTGTTGTATTCCTTTTCTCCATTTTCTGGTAGCCCTTTGGATTGGAAATTTTCATTAACAGTGAGACAAGAGGAGTTTCTGGTGAGGGTTTTGGAAAATGTGGCCATTTACACATTATTTGGCACTGAAAACTAAAGCTTGGTTGGTCTCCATGAACTAAGAGAATATAAATGAAGAGAGAAGGGTTAAAAGAGAGCAATCTGTCATTCATCTAGTGGATAGTGACCCTAAACCTTGACAGATTCATATATTCATCAAAAATGAAGAAAAGAGAAATAAATAGATAAACATAAAGACTAAACTTTACAAAAATGTAATGACATATAGTAGGTGTTGTTTATACTTTCATCAATACAAATTCCTTACAGTTAGTCTTCCTTTAAACTTCTAAATGTTTCTTTGCAGAGAAGGAAACACACTTTACTGAATGGAACAGAATCATATACTCTAGAAGCTCAAGTATAGCTTGGAACTTTTTACCTTCCATTACTCTGTCAGCCATCATAACTCTTCAACTACCCTAATTGCTTTGCTTGCTCTTATTTTGCCCAGGAGAGTGTATGAAATATAACCTACAGCTCAAGGGGGAAAATACTGCTCTTCAGCTTATTATGAGAATGCCAGTTCTTGATCAAGGCTGCCTCACTACCTTTTCCCTGAAGAGAAGAAATGCATCTCCTCTCTCCAATTTTCACTTTCTTCCTTTCCTTGCAATACATTTATTGAATTGTCATTTTTACTCTTATATAGACAAGCAAGTCCAAATATAGCACACAGTCTCTGATTTTAATTTCTTGCCACATCCTCATCTGAGGCAGATCAACAAGTCTGCTGCTGTCAGCAAAGCTAAATGAGTCTTTACTTGATAATGATCTAGTTTGCTGGGGTTTTTTTATGTAAATAGGATAAGGGTCTAGAAATATGGAAAACAGAGAGATTTTTCTTGTTATGTTTTTCTGTTTATAATGTTGCTGTATCCTCTGCACACAATTTGTATGAAAGCAATTAGGTTTTGAGATATATACCAGATATTCTTCTGATAGATCTTTTTACCATACTTAATCATGAGCACATCTGTCTGACTAGCACTCATATAAAAGCATGTGACATCTGCACTAGAGAATCAGGACACCTGGGAAGATGGAAAAACAGGGAGAGTTTTTCAAAAGTTGTTTTCCAACTGTAATGACTTCATATAATACCATAAGTCATATAGAAAAAGAATCTCCTTAGTTTATAAAAGGATACAATATAAGATATATAACAAAATGTGCCTTTGCTTGGTGCAAAAAAGATGTGTAATAAAGATATTTGTAGGGAGATCTGGTTGGATTCTGTTGGGATAGTGCATGAATTTTAAAATCACAGAAATAGGACACTTAAACTGGGAGAAATATGTAAAAGAATGCAAGCAAGTGGATCATAGTTTGCAGAAATTATTCATGGAGCTTTGCAAAAAGCCAGTCAATCAAATTACTTCAGAGGTTTGACTTTTTTATAATAGCCATTGAAAAGTAAACACAGGTACAGGTGCAGAAGAACGCCTCATGCAAGATACGGACAATTACCATGATCAAATATATGGTATGCTTTTGTTTCAAATATCATATTATTTCAATTTTGTTCCTTTCATAAGTATTTCTTGTTGTTTACATTATTGGCGTGTTGCTTCTTCTCTTCCTTTGCTCCTTATAGACTAATTAAAACTTGTAGGCATACCAGGGCACATTGTCTCACCTTTTCACATAAACTGTTCTTGGTAACATGTACTATAATGGGGAATAGGAGAAGAGAGGGAACCACTGACAATCACTTCACCACGATTCAGGGAAAACCTACATCTCCTTATTGGCTGCTTTGGCTTGACATCTCTATTTGCTAAATCTGTGAACAGACACTGAAGGAAAAACAATCTTCTTCTCAGTGAAGATTTCAACAACAAAAAAATGTCTCTTGGATTTTGTCTGATGATACTTGAATATAGTATTCCCAACATGTCTGTCCAGTGAGTTTAAAGTGTTGCTCCTAAAATACATGAAGTAAAATCTGGCAAGTATGGCTAATTTAGAGCTGAGCCGGAAGGTGCAGACAAGATTTCCAGGACTGGTGGTGAGCACACCTGCTTTGTGCCAATGGCTGGGGAAGATATTAGCTGGAGAGCTACTATGCTTGTATCTAAATACAGAAAAGAAATCTAAGACCTTCTGGCATGGTATTCCTCAGATAGGGCCTAACCTTTGAGAGTGCTTTAGAACTTGGTTTACTATCAACATCTGCTCTCTGGAGCATACCAGTCTGACTGTTGCACAGATGTGGCAATTGATGTTTTATTTTCAGCATGTGAAAGGCTTTGTAGAAGAGAAAAGAAGTATTTCAGTTGTTTAAAGTTACCTAGTAGGCTTCATAGAATATAACTGCACAAAAAACACTTGACCTCAACAAGGAAAAGAAAAAATAGAAGGATGTAGTTTCATTAAGTTCATCCCTTCTGGATACATCGCCTGGTAATAAATGGTATGATTTTTTTAAAGAAGGTTCTTTTCAATCCCTGCTATTCTGATCTAGTTCCTGCTGAAGCCTTATTACCTTCCTGTCTGAGGAATCTGAAAGTTAAAGCACGCTATTCTGTGGAGCAAAAGTGTCTCCTCTCTTCCTAGTCCTAGAAAACACCCTCCCTCTATTTTCCTAGTTGTCTATTCTCAGTTGCATTTCTAAGTCAGGTTTACCCTCAAACTGAAGTCCCATATGTGTTAAACACCTGTCCTGGATCCCTGTCCTTTGTTGTGACAATTTCAAGAAATTACCTCTAGGAAAAAAATGAGTCCAGTGGAACTTTGATATTAAGGAGTAGCACAGTTGGCCAGTGGTTCAGAATCACAATCAGGAATCCATCTTCCAGTCAACACTGAATATCATTCATGAACCACGGGTGAGTAATATATAGATGTTCACATGGAAAATCACCTGATTATGGTCATCAGCAAAGGATTCCAGAAACAGTGGCACTTCAAAAAGCGGAAAAAATACTGTACTAGCAACAATGTTAGATTCCTGCTTCTCAACAATACTTTTAACAAGATAAACTGTCAATAAGTAGATAACATTACATCATAAAAAACTTACTGAATTTATAGCTCTGTTATAAGCAGCCAGGAGTCATTGCCAGATACAGTATATTAAGTTTAACTGTAAATCAATTTTATAGTTTACATGTGTTAAACCCGTTCATTTTAAGCTGCAAATAACACTTGAAATGTCCCCATTTGGCAGTAACAAGGGATGATTTCCAACCAACAGAACATTGGGCCAGGTGAACAAGTTATGAAGTACATTTTATATTCCACAAAAGCTCAACTGAAAAAAAAAGTTATGAAAGTGTCCAAACATAGGATACTCATGTGTTGGTGTACTGCTTAGTTAATGTGTTTGTTTTCCAATAGTTCAATAGTTTCAACATATATATTGTTTCAGTCTGGAAGCAATGGATTGTTATGTTTAAAATGTAAGATGAAAGCAAAGTATACCTTTTCTCTGGACCCCATAGACTCAATATTATTCATTTACCTGTGTGGAAAGATACATTTCAGATACATTATAAGATCTGCCTAGGGCTGGGTGAAGAATTTGTTGAAAGCTTATAGGTAAGAATTAAGAGGCAGGCTAATATGGGTGACAGATTGTGGGCTGTGGGTGTTCAGTACAGGCCACCTGATCTGGAAGAGGAAGTTGATAAGGCCTTCCACAGACAGCTGAAAGTATGCTCATGATCACATTCCCTGGTGCACATGGGGGACGTCAATCACCCAGGTATTTGCTAGAAGGGCAACACAGCTAGGCACACACAGTCCGGAAGGTTCCTACAGTGCGATGATGATAACTTTTTGACACAAGTAGTGGAGGAGCCAATGAGGAGGAGTGTGCTGCTGGACCTTATATTAGCAAACAGAGAACTGTTGGCGATGTGAACGTTGGCTGCTGTGACGATGAGATGGTGGAATTCAGGATCATGTAAGGAAGAAGCAGGTCGATAAGTAGGATTGCAACCCTGGACTTCAGGACAGCTAACTTTGACCTCTTCAAAGACCTACTTGGAGGAATCCAGTAGGCTAGGAGTCTAGCAGGTAGAGGGGCCCAAGAGAACTGATGACCACCAAGAACCAACTATGTTTTCCTTCATGAAAAAGTAACTAGTAATGTAAAAATTAGATGAAATAAGAAAAATATACAATATTCAAGATGAATAATTTCTGAAAGAAAATGTCTTCAGAGATCTGCGTTATGTGTGAATGAGTCTTGAAGATGGCTTTTCCCTGTGGTCCAGCTGTTGGCAGTAATACATCTATGCTTGATAATGTGCAAATTAATGTATGTAGCTCCTGCTGACACATTTTAGATAGCGTAAGAGTCTGTATAATATCCTGAAAGCAGTGTTGAAATCCAGAAAAAATGTGTTAAATGAAGAATGACTTTGTACATGGACTATTTCAGAAAGAGATGACATAGGGATCTTTAAAACAGGCATCAGTGATAGTAAGATAGCTGCAGAAGCTTAAAGGTCTTTTCTGGGTTATTTCATAGTCTATTAGTGAACTTTTTATGATTTTCAACTATGTATTCCTTCCCCTGCATTTATAAATTTTTCAAAACACTTGAAGTTCTTGAACAAATACTTGCATATTGTTGCTGTAAAACTCAAGACAGTATATGGTTACAGTCACAGTAAGTCTAGCTTTGAGAGCTTTGCAAGTATTTGATGAGTGTCTGAGGTTCTGCAGTTCTTAAAAATGGAAGAAACATGTAAATTCAGAAATACTCATATGAACCAGGATATAAGAGAGAATTTAAATTTAAACTACAGACATAAGTATTTCCAACATTCACACATGAACAGTCAGCTGACCCCAAAGTCATGGGAGCCAAACTCAGAGAAGATTCAAATAAACTTCTGGACCAGGATCCATTTTCTGTTAAATTGCTGTCCTGGGAGGTTTATTTTAGTATTTTTATTTGAGATTCAATTCAGAAGGGTTTTATAATTGCACAAAACCTCTGTCTTAAAAACATATAGCATAATATGGAGTATTAACATCTTCTGACTGAAAGATTCTCACTCACTTGCCTCTGTGCAAGTTAAAATGCTGTGAAAGTGTCTATTAAAACACGAGCCATCTTATCATAAAGAGCTATTAGGTTAGTTAGCATTTATTTATTCTAGGTAAATTCATGCTCAGTCTTCCCAATCACTGCTTTTCATGTGTTTGAAAATGGATTCCCAGAGGATTTAGTCCACAGTCCTCATGGAGTTAGCCTGAGTAAGCCTGTATCTTCCTGATTTTCACCCTTGCCCTTCTTGAAAAGGGGTACGATATTTGCCTTCTTTCTGGTTGTCAGGAAACATCTGTGATTGCTATCACCTCTCTAAGATTACTGAGAATGGCTTTGTGACACTATCTACAAGAACCCACAGAGTTGTATCTTGTCTTGTCCTGTGGATTTGTTCACGTCCAAGTGGCTTAAGTGTTCCCTAACTGTTATCTTCTTTAGCAATAACTGATACTGCTAAAGATACAGGGTTCCACAATGATAGGCTCTCTCCTGTAAGGAGGTTCTCCAGGAGCCACACTGAAGGCAGCAGTGGAGTCAGGTCAGCCAGCCAAGAGCCTCCCAGAACAACATCTATATCATGTTCTTGCATGAATGATGTGCAGTATGGTTGACAGATCACAGTGCAATTTCTCCTTATAGACCATCTTCTTCTATGATTGTTGCAAGAAGAAACAGTGTCACTCTAGTGTGATTTTAGCTATATACCCTCTGCTAGCTTTCCTAATAATAGGTAAACTTTAGTCTTTCCTCTTTTCTGCAAAATAAACAAGGACATCTTGCAAATGTCTTTGATTATGTTAGGGTTTTTTTTTCAAAATTTATGTGAAGAAAAAGTACAAATATTTTCTAATTAGAAGTTGATTAGAGTTTCTTATGGAACCTTAACAAATCCAGATTTACTGCCTGAAATACTGAGGAAAAAAAAAAAAAAAGAGAGATACATTTCATAATTCATGTATTTTGCAAACAGAGTAAAACTACAAAAATGAGCCAAATAGAAAAACAGTTAGCAGATGCTAGGCTTGTGGTGTGCAACATACAAATATTTTCCTTCTGAGGGCACTTCTATTATTTACAAAAGAAAGTTTAGAAAATAAGTGGTGGTAAGCTTCTGGGTTGCTGAGAATTCCTAAAGACTGAAGTAAACATTGTAGTATAGTCCCCATAGCAACTGTTTGGAGGGGACCTTACTTTTCTTGCAATAATTAAGAGTTAGGAATTTACTTCACTGAAGGTAAAAAGCCTAATGTAAGAAATATAAAATGTATTCTTACTAGGAGTGATCTGTTAAAATGATAGTTGTTTTTCTGTTGTTATAAAGCTTTGCTTAGTAGGTAGATTTGCATGTAAAGCCCTAGGTTTCTACAAACTTATTCTGTCAAAGTCTCTCTAGGAGTCACAGAAGACCAGCTTCCAACTGTGCTGACAATGAAGCTTCCTTGTGCTTATCTGTGTGATTGCTAGCAATTATTTGGAATTCTGCTACTCTGCAACAACTGCTGGAAGAGTAAAAGGAGTGGCGCATACAAGCACCAAATATCCAACTAATTTGTGTATTTTCTCCTCTTTTTAAAATAATACTAAAACAAACAAACAAAAAGAATAGTCCATAGTAATCAAGGATAATCACGGTAAATAATAGTTCAGAAGGTCAGAGAAATATAAAGCTGCAAAACCTAGAATGTTTAGCAGTTTGCGCCAGGACTTGCTGTCTATGGCTGTAGAGCCATTTGGACAATTAACAATCTGTACAAATTTAAGAACATGTGAGTATGGCCAAAAGAAATAGGTGGAACATCCCAACATTTTACATCCTTGCAAATAGTACATGAGGGAAAATACCAGAGATAAAAACCTAGAACAAACAGTATTGCGTGTTGGCTGTGGAGGAATAGTTACAAGCATGCAAAAGAGTTTGCTCTGACACCACTGATGTGAGAATGAATCCAGGAACACGCTAGCAAGAGGATTTTCCACAACCCTGAAAGGTCTGCAACATCCCACAGCTGCAACATTTGTTTGAATGTTTGAATTACACTAGTTTTCTAAGTGAAATTACTTAGTAAAAATGCTGTGCAAACAACAAAGACAACTAAGTTTATATCCGAGATTTGTAGCCTCGGTTCTTTACATAGCTGAGCATCCACAGCTGTGACAGCAATCAAGTGCTCAAGGTTTTCTTTTCCTTGGTTTTGTCGTAACTTTCTGGTTGTGTATCTCTCAGCTTTGTTCCCTTTTTTATTTTGCT
The DNA here is from genome assembly GCA_013400335.1 of Eurystomus gularis. Classification (NCBI taxonomy): domain Eukaryota; kingdom Metazoa; phylum Chordata; class Aves; order Coraciiformes; family Coraciidae; genus Eurystomus; species Eurystomus gularis. The sequence continues at coordinate 224,008 of VZZY01020881.1, forward strand.
GACACTCTCTGCTGGTATCTTCTGAGAATGACTTATTTATGTGGCTCTCTTACCTTTTCTCTTCTAACTACCCTAGAGCACCATTATGTTAGAATTTAGATTTTTTTTTTTTTTCCAATAAATAGTGTGAATATGACAAAATGTAGTTTGGTGGTTGGATAGCAGGTGGATAAACATCTGTCATCAGACACCATAGAAAGATACCTGATAAATGCTACAATTCTGGTAAGAAGTTCTGCTGGTATTAGCAAACAACCATTCTACATAAATCCCTCCAGATGACTTCTTTGCTTCCATTGTCACAGGATGGACCTTAATTTAGTCCAATAAAGTTACTTTAGGAAACTTGGTTTTAATAATTTACAGAAGATAAATTTTATTTGCTTATTATTATTTTTCTATTAATATTGTTGTTCTTGCCCTTGTGATGCTGTTATTTGGAGAATTTCACAGGTTTCCATGGAACTGAGGAAAGGCTCTGTGGACTGATTTCTTATTCTCTTACATTTGTGCAAATAAAGAACACTGCTAGAAGAATGCCAGTCAAAAATAGTCAGGACTGAAAGGGAAACATGGAAAGCAAATTTCTTGTCTTTGGAATGACTTCTTTCACATCCCTGAGGAAAACTGAGGTCAAAGCAATATTGGCATATTGTGCGTTTAAAAATGTTCTAGTTTCACCCCACTTTTCCTTTCTAAGCTCAGAAAAGTTGGTAGTACACCGTAAGCCACCTGCCAGATGAAGACATCACAAAGGTTAAATTTAGCCTAGGAATGCTACCTCTTTTTCTTCTCTGGATGACAATTCAAGGAAGAGACAAATTTTAAGCTTTCTGATTTTTTTCTGTATCTGCTTTCTGTAGAGAGGGAGATTAAGCTTTAACCTTCTGACTATCCCTTCCTCCATGCTATCGTCTAGTTTAAACATACAACAGGTTATTAAACTTCCCACAGCTACTCTTACACTTAAGCCAAATAACTTCTGTTTTATGAGAAAAAAGAAAAATCTTTAAGAAAGACATCCTGTCTTGATTTGGAGAAGGTAAAAGATGAGAAATCCATCAGACCCTTCCTAGTGTACTAGAAACAGCCAATGAACTTCATTTTTAAAATGCTTGGTGTTTTTACCTGAAGTAGCTGAGCTCAGAGCCCTTCCATCATCCTTCTTTACCTCTTTCTGTTAAAGCACCCTATAGCATCTGGTTATTTCCCTTAAAGAAAATATGATTTCACCTTTCATGTGAACCAAGCAGGAAGCCCATTATCTCTCCCTGACACAGTTTCAGTTGGGAGCTGTGGATTAATTTTGGTCAAGTCTGCCATCCTTTCTGGAGTCACTGCTTTCTCCATTCTACATATTTGCCCACTTTTCTGATTTCTTGATTTAGAACTTTGTACTTGGATCTATTGCAATTATTTTTTAAAAATTATTATTATTTTTCACTTTTCAAAATCTATGCTTACTACTTGATAAACATATATCTGAGTTCATGGGAAAATCACCGTCTCTGCCTGATGTGTCATCTTCTCTATTTTCCTCTCTACCAGTCTTAATGTTATTGCCAAAGCTTATCAGCAGTGATTTTAATATGATAATCCTATGCAATCATGGAAATGTTGTATAGCATATAGAAAATGCTCTAGGGCATCAGGTTTACTACCGGTCCCTATGATGCTATAGTAGAACTTCACTGATTCACTTGAAATTTATTTATGATTACTTGTTCTTTCTGGTTTTGTTAATATCATTGGCTATGCTCGATAGTCTTGTCATCTGACCAAAGTAATTTTCCTTACCAGAGGTTTATATATCTAAATAAGATGGCAGAGACATGAAAAAGGCACTTGGGAGCCTCTGACTGTAAATTTTCAGTGATGTGAAGCCAGCTCTGGTTTTGTATCATTAAGCAAGAAAAATGAAATATTGATTGCCCAGCTCAGCTGCATATGATCAATGTTATAGATCAGTAATAAAAGGGTGGAGATTGTGCAAAAATCAGGTACATAGTTCTCTAGATTTGAGAACCTGAAATGGTTTATCAGTATAGTTTAATTTATTTCTAGTGAATATTAATGTCTAAACAACCAATTCAGTGTTCATAGGAGCCAGAGAAAACTACTCTGAAGCAGTGCAGAAACACTGAGAAAAGAAGCTCTTTACACAGCTCTTATTTTTTTGAAATGTTACACTGCTGTTGACCAAAAATTGGCAGTGATGTAAAAAGAGAATATTAATAGGTTAGGATAAATCTGTGATGAAGGAAAAATGGATATCGCAAACAAATGTGTGCATTTAAGGAAATCCATTTTTAAGCTGTTCAATTCTGCCTTCAGATTCTTTTCAGAGATGTTTCCTCTCAAGACTGCATCCGATTTTGCAATTAAATAACCTTTATTGTGAGGTGATGAAATCACCCTAAATGAATGCATTCAACACTAGCATGGTGCAGGAATGGCTGTTGGGCCCAGCTAGGTAGGCATGGAGGCTTGACCCAGCTCTTCTCCTTTGGGAATTTTGCTGGGTGTCTCAAGAGGTACAAGCAAGCTTGTCCTTCCATGGCCCGCACTTGATTAAACAGATATTTTAGGGAGTTCATGCTACTGCACTCCTCTCTAAAATACTTTATATGGGGCCCCTCTATAATGAGTTTGGCTAAAACAACCAAGGGTTTAAGAAGGAAAGCTTTGCTAGAAAAAAAACCTTAGAAGTTCTTTCATGAACTCTGCTAGTAAAATTCGTTTTTAACAGTCTTTTGAATTAAAATTCCCTTTAAAATAAGGGGTAGAATCTGCAACAGCTAAGGCACCGCATCTTTTTCTATAGATACAGAAAATGTATTAGGCCTTATAGAAAGTAAATATAATCATTCAAACGCACATCGAGTCATTTTGTCATTCTTTGTTCCGTTGCTACTAATAATTGTATTCCTCCCAAGGCCATCTAGGAAGACAAATGATTGTATCAAGAAGGATTTCTACAGAAAAGGGACACAGAGATGAAGAATTTCTGTTAATACAATTTATAAAGAGATAGGTTTTGCAAATGTTCCATATTATATATTTGGATTTCCAAATCTGCACCTAATATTTTTTCTTTCCATATTAAGTATGGTAGATTAATCTTTATCCAAATAACTTAAAAAAAAAAAAAATCCAATTCACTTGCCAAATTTGGATACGAATTTTGAAATGAGAAAATGTTCATGTTTGCTGTAAGAATTGGCACCCTTTCTGTAACACTCTGGGAAAGGTTCCTGCACTAGTAGGCTGAGAAAAGGATGAAATTTAGCCCTAAATAAAAATAAATTTATGAAAGGTTGTATGTATTTATTTATTAATGCTTATAAAGAAGTTACTTTCTTCTATATTGAAATTAATTTTTCATTAACATGTTCATCCTTTGTCTACTCATACTGAAAAAAAATACTAATTTTGGCATTCTTCATCGACTCTCTGTAGCTTGTGGAAGAGATTGTAAGCCAAATTCAATCACAATATGTATATCATGACTGAATGATGTGCGTGTGATATAAGCTGCTCCTTGAATTCCAGCATAACGGCCTGAATGAAACATGACAGGCTATATATGCAAAAGATACAGAAGAACAGGCTGATGGCAAGAAAAAAAGTCAAGAAAAGGTTTATCTTCATTTTATAGCAAGTCTGTCTGGCTTTTTTCTTCAGTAATGAAGTCTTTTCTTTTTTTTCTTTTAATGATATGAAATAAAGGCCAAGTGAAATAATAAAAAACTCACCAATAAAAAACCCTGTTCCTAAAAAAAGAACTTTAGGAAATTAAGCTGTCTTTATAGAAGCTTCCTGTTCACTCTTTCACATTCATTCTTCTGAATCTGACTAAAAACTGATGGTACTTTATAGATGTTTACTACACTTGGCATCACTCATAGTAACACTGCATTATACAATCCACTCAATTTCACTGTTCCATTTGATTCTGGTTTTTATTATTTTCCAAGCAGTCTTTTTCTCTTGTGAAAAATGTATAAAAGTATGTATAAGGCCATTATACGGGCCATTGTATTATACTTATTTTTTATTTCTTAATTTCTTATTTACTTAAGTATGTGCATGAGGGAGAATAGTTTCTCCCTCTCAATGTGTTTATTCCTGCAAAGAATATTTATGTACATACTCAAGAATGGAGTGGTGCCTGGGGAAAGTGATACAAGCTGAAAATAATTTTGTCTTACTGAAAGCTGAATAAAGATGAGCGGCTAAGTTTAGATGATAGTTTAATTTAGGACTGAGTATAAACTAGTAATAATAGGATCCTTCTAACTTTGACTTGAAATAATATTGAGTCATGGAAATATATAAAGATCTTTATTTAGGTTCATAAGTTCCTGAGACTATAACTTCCCTCCCATGCTTTCATCAATTAGGGTATCTTTAGGAAAATTTGAAACACAGCCTACTCTGAGTACTCTAAGTTCATACTCCTTCATCTTAGCTACATTCCATGAATCATTGGCTACTTGGGTGAAATGCACCATGTCCATTTCAGATCAGATGTTTCTGAACCCCATATTATCTGTCAAAATAGTATAGAAAGCCAATTACTGGTAATGGTGTGTTTGGCAGCTAATAACAATTGCATAATCAGCTTTCATTTTCCATTGTCCAGTGATCTAATAGAAAAAAATTAGATACCGTAGGCTGCTATATTTTTTTTGTTATCACTATTTTCAATTTGTTATTTAGTAGAAAGTACCCTAGAGCAAAGGTAATAAATAACCATGTTCTCAGGTACTTACTTGAATACAGTCAGTAAAAACACATGTTTCTAAACAGTTTCCCAGTTTGTGTCAGACTCCTAATTTTTCACAAGTCACATGTGACCAAGTAGTACTGCAGACTGGAGATAAATTTTTTTGCTATGAAATAACAGGACTTCTCTGGCAGCTTTGTGCCTAGCCTGTTTTGTCAGAGAAGAGGCATGAGTTGTTCCCCAAGATTGTTCCAAGTGTTTGTAAGTATAACCAATATAAACATGCTAAATGGGAGTATTCAAGGACGGGAAAATCTAACTGACATTCAGAAAACAACCAACACTCAGATGAATATACAGAGGGAGAAGTGTGTGAAAGCTGGAAAGTAAGAAAGAGAAGACATCATTGTAATATTCCAGTTAAAGGTGGAAAAAGAAAATAAAATTTTTAAAAAGGGAAAGAAAAAGCCAGAAATTACATAGGCTGTTCATACACTGCTTTTCCTGATATATACATGAAGATGTGAATGTCATGGATTTTTCTTGTGGAGGTTTATTCAACTTGCTTCTCCCTTCTTCTCCCAACACTTTTTCTCCTTTAAGCTTCATAATATGCCTTTAGGCCTCTCCTCCTCCTGTCTTTTCCTTGCTTCATCTCACAGTCTCCCTCCATACATTCTTCTTCTCCATTCTAGAGCTTTGCTTGCATCCTTCAAGTCCAAGGTCCTTATCCCTTAATCCTGTTTTATACCATAAAATCTAAGGCTTCAGAAACACCTTTCCATTTATCTACAGACATTTTTTTTCCCCTACCCCACCTTGTTGCCAGCAGCTGGTTAATATGTAACAGGAATGCACTGAGTAGCTGAAACCCTCCTTCTTTTCCAAATGTAGGCAGTATGTATTTTTAAATTGAAACTGTCATCCCACACAACTGACTTTGGTCCTAAACAGTGAAAATCCCCACTTGCATTCTGCTTATATCTCATATATGCAGAACTATTGCCTAAAATTCATTTATATTGTACAAATCCCCTTGAAGCATAAGATAATCATAGAATCATTATGGTTGGAAAGGACCACCAGGATCATCAAGTCCAACCTTCATTCTAACATCTCTCTAGCCAATATATGAAGTAAAACATAAGGAGACCTTTTCTTGGCTCAGAATTATAATGTTAAAATATTTTTGGATGCATTAAGACAAATGATTCAAAAATTAGATTTGAAGTCATCAGGCTAAGAAAGAAGAGAAAATATGATGTCCACTGAATTAAACTTCTAATTTTACTCAGGTTGTAGGTGGCTTAGGTCTTGAGTGGCATACTGATTTGGGGTAAGTGGAGAGATGGAACCCAGAGAATATATTGCCCAAAGTGGGCTTCGGTTCTTTATTACTAAATAAATAAATGAAAATCTTCCTGTGCCAAATCCAACCAAAAATAAACAAGCATACAGTGGAAACAAAGAGGGTATGCTAAAACTCTGTATTTCATTTTGAATCAATAAGGAGACTAGGAGCATTCCAAATAAGGCAGTACTTAAACTGCAATATCTTCAGTCACTCAGTCTTCCTAAAGTCAATCCTTCCATCTAACTGATCTGCTAGGCAACTTTTTTTGAACAATAACATTTAAAGTAATTCCTTAGTTTTAAAAATTTAGTAAGATTCCTTCCCTGTATTTAGCTTCTTGAAGTATTATTTACATGTATGTTCCTCTTTATTTTATTGTCATTTAGATTAGTCTCCCTGCTAATTATCTTAACTGTCCCAGGGTCCATTTTCTGGCCTTGAGGCCAGTTGGTACAGTCTGACCACTTAAAACTGTCTTGCTTTCCAAATCATGTCTGAATTACCTTTTGGGAATGGCCTGTGGCCCATTCTAACTCCTGATATGTGTTAGGGAATTGTTATTAGATGTCACAGGCAAAAAAAAAAAAAAATCATTCAACAGTCAATCACATTTTAAGACTGTATTCTTTTGAGTTCCAGTGTCTGGTTCTCTGCCATAGCAGATAGACATCGCTGAAGAGTACTAGATCAGGAATCGTTGCCCCACTTACATTGAGCAGACATAAGATTTTCAGGAAGAAGAGGAAAAAATTTACTTCTGAATCAAATAGAAACTTTGCTGGCCTCTGAATAATAGTTTTTATATTAAAAAAAAAACCTAAGAAAACTTGGAATGGAAATAATGGCAGAGCTATCTATCCTAGCTGGGTTTAATTTTTGTGATTCAACACATTTTTGGTTGGGGTGGTTTTTTTTGTTTGCTTGATATTTTGCAATGCCTGGGATTCACTTCAAGCTGCAGATCTGTTAAAAAACAGTGTGCTAAAGGCAAAAATTGAAACTAAACTGAACTGCAGTCTTTACACTATGATTTGTTCTTGCAGAATCTCCAGAATACACAGAAATTTATTCGCTTACTCCTGCTCATTAAGATAAGGTTCATTGTCAAACCAAACAAGCCTGTTAAAAATCCTTTCCCCACAGCACTACTTTTTTGACCCAGGCTGTGCTGAAGATGGCTTGCTCAAATTTGTCAAATGGGATGTGGAAATCACAGCTGCTTCTTGAATACCTTGTTATAAGTCTCCTCATGTCCTATTCCTCACTGCTCCTACCACTTTTCCAGAATCAACCCAGGCATGCTTGGTTTAACAAACAGCTCCTCTCTCTTTTCTTGCTCCTCAGAGTTGGCATCCTTTCCATCCTTCTCCTCCTGGTGAGATCCCCAGATGACTGGGGTTTATTGCTACACTTATACAAACAGGCCTCAGTTTTCGAGCTGGGTGATCCTGAATGTGCACGGCATCTTTGTCTTTGGCTCTTGCAAGTGTTAACCACTGTGTCAAATCTTAGGATCAGAACCTGAACTCTAATGGCCAATAGGTTATTTGATTCAACAATTAATTATCTGCACTTATATGTGGCAGCATTTCAAATTTACACAAACCTTCAGTAAATATTTTCCAGCTTTCTTTACTGCTTTGCAAATGACAAATTTCCAAAAAGGTGTTTTTAAAAGAAAAATTAATGGCATTTAAATGTTTTTTAGAAAGGTTATAGGTTACACATACACATATAAAACACAATCCCACTAGGAGAAATATTTTGTTGTTTAGGAAGCAGCAGCTCTCCTGAGAAAGAAATCCTATCACTGTGATATGTTTAAATGTTGTAGGAACCAAGACCTTTACTCCAATTAAACAAGTTAATGACACCTTAATTTTTGAGGCCACAATTCAGCTGACAATAGCATTCCATAAATCTGCAATATGGGCAGAAATCAGCACATATTGAAAAATGTCTAAATGCAACAAGATGTGCATTTTATAAGGAGCAGAAACAGATGCTTTTGCCTATTTCACAAATCTTTCACAATTCCAGCACAGCAGGAATTTCCATTACAAATTGTCTGTTACCTACAAAGAAGGAGAGAATGACTGAATAGAAGGCTTAGAGGGGATCTCATCGATGTTTATAAATAGTTGATGGGAGAGGGCAAAGAGGACAGACTCAGGCTTTTTACAGTGATGCACAGTAACAGGATCAGAGACAATGGGCACAAACTGAAACACAGGAAGTTCCTTCTGAACATCTGAAAACACTTTTTTCTGTGATGGTGACTGAGCACTGGGACAAGTTGCCCAGGGAGGTCATCGAGTCTCCATGTTTTGAGATACTCAAAAGCTGTGTGGATACTGTCCTGAGCAACCAGCCTTAGGTAGCCTGGTTTGAGCGGGGGGTTGTACAAGACGACCTCCAGAGTCTCTCTGTGATAACTTAATGGGAACAAGGATTCTGTGTTTCCGGGAAAGAGGAGGCAAGGAATCAGGGAACTTACATTGTGGAAACCAGCAAACGAACAGCAAATGGTAAACCAAAAGACTGTATGGAGGCAAAAAGAGAATATGTGTGTAAAAATACTTAGGCCACTATTTCATCAAATGAGACACTGTGCAAGGGTTAGTAGCACAGGATCACAGAGCAGTTGAGGGTGGAAGGGAACACTGGAGGTCATCTGGTCCAATGCTCTGTTCAAAGCAGGGTCAGCAAGTGCAGTTTAAGTCTCTTTGATCCATACTAACCAGAAAAGTAGAGAAGAAAACACCTCTAGTCTTTTGTTGCCTGAAATTCTACTTAGTCCATCCAGAGCCATTGACAGCCAGAACTTTCCTCAAGGTCTGTGATACTTTGACAATGGCCTTTTAATTCTGATCTCTTCATTGTCCATGACACCAACATTTTCTGCTCGGTTTTGTTCCTGCTTGACATTTTTCTTTGAAATTTGCAGGTTCACCTTGACAAAGAACTATTTCAGCAAGACTGAGATTTTCAAAGTGAAAGAGCCCTTGGTAAGAGCATAAGTATAGCAGTTGCCAGTGAGCAAATAAACCTTCAAAGAAGGGAACGAGCTTGCTTTTTGAATAATGCCTAAGGAAAGCAAACCATGCCAAAGAAATACAAGGGGAACTGAGGACTGCAGGGCTGGCTATTTCCACACCCCCCGCTTTTTTTTTTTCAAAAAAGCTATTTTCCATTCTAGAATTCCAGGACAACTAGTCTGAAAAAAAATTAGTTTGGTTGGAGGACTCACTCAGAATTCTTTCCCTGTGGTTTGCAGGCACTTTTTAATGTATTGTTTGTGAAACTTCTGGTTTTCTCTAGCATCACCCATGCACACCTGTGATATTTCTGCTTATTCTTTCATATTGCATGGCACTACCACTTTATGTCTCATGTTTGCCCTTCACACAACCTTTTTGTTCATAGTCGCCCTTCTCTAAATTAATTTGAACAGTTTCAGTTCCTTTTCTCACTCCATATTTGTACACTGAGATCTGTCTCTCTGGAGGAAACAACAAACCTTTGTTAACCCTGAAACAACTATGAAGACTAAACAGATTTTTTAAATGTTTTACATGCAAACCTGAAGTTTTACATTCAAACAGTGAGTTATAAGTTGACATAAAATAAAGCAGAATGCTTTCATTCTTGTAAGTTTAAAAGATCAGTAAATACTAAACCTGTGACTTTAGTCATTGTGAGCAAAGATATAAGACACTCACATAATCAACTAATTATTTGATTTAATATGGACAGGAAATTTGGAGAAAATAATGGATTTGATGGCAAAGTATATTATTCTGGAAGATTGTGGATTTTAACTTAACATTGTTATTAATGTCCTTAGGAAAAAAAAAAAGTTGATTATAAAGTACTTGTAGATATTATCAAAAAGAGAGAGATCACAATAAATACAGGAGGAACTGAATTGTTCTGAGTTTAAAAATGTGTGATGTAAAGATAATAAAACCAACTCAATTTTCATAAATTATCAGTTTAAGTATACCTGGTATTCCTGTGTTCTGGAAAATTATCAACAATTCTGACCCCACACATTCAGAAAACAGAGTATAAAAGGAATGTTTGTAGAATGGATTCTTAGATGATTTAACAAATGCAACATATAGAGCAACTGGAGAAAGGGGTTCTTCAACAGATCAAAATAAGTGTTGAGACATCAGTTTTTATAAACATGATCAGGATAAACACTGAGGAGCAGAGAAGGAGAAAAAAAAAAGAAGTAACCTGTTGGCACACACTGGTAATTTATCACTGTAGAGACCTTTTTGGAAAGTTCTGTTCTAAATCCTGTGTACTTACATTTAGGACAAAAATCTGGAGTTCATTCCACAACACAACAGTTCAGCAGTTCTGTGTTGGCATTGAAATAATTATTTTTTAAAAATGGAAGTAAAGCAGTTCTTTTCATTACTTTAATTATAAATTGCTCTCTGATATTGTTTTGTTTGTTTTGTTTCTTAAGCTAACCTCTTGATTTTACTGGGTTTAGGCTGTGTAACTAACACAATCCATATTCCAGAAATACTGAAATGCTTTGGTTACTGTAATCTGGAATCAAAGCTGTGTGAACAACCAAAAACTACATTAAAACATGCTCACATCACTTCCAGTCCAATTTCCTGTTCAATTTCACTCTTTAATATCAATCAAGTTCCTTTTGTTCTTTTGTCATCAAAGATGCAAGACAGAGATATTAAAAAGTCAGCTTTGAACTGGAGAGCTTTTTAACGGTTATGAGAAGCAGAGACTCTTGGGTTACGTGATAAAAGCTCTTCTGCACACCCACAAAGGAGCACAAAAAGGCAGTGGCAGGAATGTGAGCTCAAATATTACCTTTCTGGCCTTCTCCCAGGAACCATTAGATGGGGTTGGAGGGGACATCCAAATTAAGAACTCAGAAGAAGGGACATCATGTCCAGGCCCCTCCTGCAGTTGTCTCAGGATACCCTCAGCCCCAGTATCCAAGTATGACACCCATTACAATGGGTCAACAAGGAAGAAAGTGTGAAATTATGCATGAAGTATATGAACGGTAAAATATATGAACCAAGAATAAAGTAACAGTGTCAAAAGAGGGACCTGGATAACCTTGAGAAGTGGGTCTCATGAGGTTCAGCAAGGCCAAATGCAAGGTCCTGTATCTGGGTTGGGACAATCTCCAGTATCCACAGAGGCTAGGGGATAATACAATTGAGAGCAGCCCTGCAGAGAAGAACTTGGGGGTACTGGTGGATGAAAAGCCAGACAAGAGCCAACAATGGTGTTGGTGGTGAAACACTGGAACAGATTGCCCAGAGAGGTGGCAGATGACCCATCCCTGGAAACACTCAAGGTCAGGTTGGACAGGGCTCTGAGTAATGTGAACTAGCGAAGGATGTCCCTGCTCACTGCAGGGAGGATGGAATAGATGACCTTTAAAGGTCCCTTCCAACCCAAAACATTCTATAATTCTGTGGGAAGTGCTGAAGAACTTTAATTACTAACAGTAATAAATACACCTGGTGTAGTTCATTCTATATAGCTAGAGTTTGACAATATAATCCGAATATAGCAACCAATTTTAAAGGAACTACAAAAGTGCATTGCTTAAGGATATCCCCGTATTTCGTTAAAAATTTTTAGTTAATTATGAATTTCAGTGAAGTCTTATATACCTGCAGATACATTATTTGCCCTTTCACAGTTTAGCAAACATGGCTCAAAAATAATATAATGATCATTCTATGATTCTATGAATGGAATTTATAAGCAGGAAAGCAAGCCAGATTATTTTGAAAGAAACCACAATTCAGACAAAAGCTAGCTTTTGGGAAAATATGAGCATAATACATGAGAAGAAGTGAAGATGTGTCAAAAAGAACTGCTCACAGATGTGGGAGATGTCAAGACTGGGGATGAAAAGCTGGGAAAACATTAATCCAGTGAAAGCTATTAGGGAAAACAAAAAGTCAGAGGAATTAAGTCCAAGTCATTTTAATAAGAAACAAACTGCTATTCATGACATTGTCTTGTTCTGTACATTATCTTTTTGTTCCCAAAAATATAGTAATAAATAATTCCAGATCCTGGAAATAATTGTCTTGAAACCAAATTTTTGTCCTATACTGACACAAATATCCACCATGTCAAGTACAAAGTTGAAATCTGGTCCATTTTCTTTAAATATAATAATAGTTCAGCTGAAAATATGAAAAAAGTTGAGATTTCTGGATTGTGGGGCTGACCAGCATGTGTTACAGCATTATATTTACATTTCCTGGTTTACCCACTTTCTGTATTTCCTTTAGATCTTATCTTGACTTTACTGCCATTGGCAGAGTGTAAGATTTCCAATTATTTGGAACAGTATACATAGTTGCAAATTGGATGAGAAAATATCTTGTCCAGTTTATGAAGAGAAAACATTTCATAAAGCTATATTACCCTTGATGTGCATAAGATAACATAGGAAGGTTAACAAGAAGATATAACCTATTACTTTTATCAAAAATGCTGTTCTTTAGTTGTTGACAAAAGCAAAACTTCATCCTTTGAAAGTGCAACAGCACTAACATCTGTTATGAAACATTTAAAGAAACTTTATTTCAGAAGTTTTACAATGTTGAATGATTGTTTTAGGAAAAGAAAAAAGAAAAAATGGAAGAATCAATACAGTGGGCTGCTTCCACTTAAAGATCCTTTTGTAAGGGATTTGGAGTCATTGAAATGTACTGACAGTTAGGAATCCTTTTTTCCTTTCTATTTATATTGATCTTCATTGTCCCTAAACATTGTTGCATATTGTGGTGATATTACTGTAAAATTTTTGCCAAACATCCACTTAAGCTTGCTGATGATTTTGTGGGATAGTATCAGCTATAAATGACACACAAGTACAAAAAAAATTATCTAAGCTCTTTATTGTTTTCAGTATTTATCTGTTGATGCAATTGATCTTTGCATAAAACCTTCAACATAATTTAGCTCTTAAACATCAGATAAGTCTTGATGGAAGCAGATCTTTTCTGCTCCTTGCTTCTTCTGGTTTCAGTAAAGTCCATTTTTGTTTAACTCTTTATTTTCCCCAGCTTTCCAGTAGACCATGCAGCCTAATGATTCCACAATAGTCCTATGCCCACCTTGTGTGCATTGCTGTAGGCCACATTTTCATCTGTTGCAACATTCTTGGAGATATTAAATTTAAGTTTTGGTGCTGCTGATAATCTCCTTCCGATACAAATCTGACCATAGTATGTTCAGTCTCAGAGATTAAAAAAAAATTAGGACACATGGCCCTGAAACCATGAGGCTTTCTAAATGAAAGGTCTTTCAATCATATTTTAAAAAATAATCTTTGGCTACTGAGCCTTTCACAGAGTGTACATGCTCATAACTTCCAGATTTTCTTTGAAATAAAAAACTTAGAAGTGCAGTGACCTTTGAATGACATAGAGACTCATTTGTAATCATTGCATTTAAGAGTCGTTAGTGACAGTAAATACCATGAAAGTCATGATTATATTGTCAGTGCTCATAATGTTGTGGCTGCCTCTAATAAGACAGAGTAATTACAGTAAGGTACTGTACATAAAATTCTTGGCATTGTACAGGATCAGAGCAGTGAAAGAAGGAAGGGCTTAGCAGAGCTTCAGCAGGCTGTCACAGAGCTCTTGGGAGCCATCCAAGTGTGGGCAGCGTGTGATGATGCCAAATCAGGGAGGAGGCACTGTGGCATGCTGCTGTGTTACAGGGTGCTGGCATAAATGAACGCTTGTGGGGAAGGAGCAATTGATGAACGGTCAAAGGGAGAGAACAAGCAATTTCCAAAAGGTTAGTTAACTGAGAAAAGATCTGCATAATTTAAGTTTGGAATGTTGATATTTATCCAAACTAAAGGGTGGAACTTTCTGTAGTCAGCCCATCACAAGCTCAAATCCTTTTCTATGCTATCATAGATGGCTCCATGGCAACAAAGGGTGCTACTGCAAACAAACTGATGGCTTCAGTTGGGAATAAGCAGAATTCATACTTTTGAGGCAATAATCTTTGATGATGAATGATACAGGTAAGTCTAGATTTAGAAACACAGCAGTAAAGGGGCACTTGAAATTAGAGCCTTTGAGTACAGGGTGTGAAAACCAGCCAAATGAAGGAAGTTCTGAAAGTACAAAAATCCGAAAGATCGTTACATAAACAAACCTATGTATTCACATCTGCTTGCTGCCCAACAAAATATTTGGATTGATATTTTGAGGCACACAAGTAGAATGACAAATGCAGCCATTATATTGGAGCACACACTGCTAGTTTCCTCTTTCCTACATCTTTTTTGCCTTTTTACCTAAACATCTCCTCCCACTGCTCCAATTCTGTTTTCTTGTTTCAATGACCTGTGCAAACAAATCTGTCTAACATTCATCATGTAGTTCTTGATTCCTGGATATATTCTTATAAATGCTTTGCATTGTTCTGTATCTTTGCGATGCCAGAATGGCATATTGCACGTTATGTATAGTGACAAGCATTGATGTCTGCGTGCTTTTTTTTTTCATTCTGTGAATACAGCAAAATATGCACTCTAGGAGAACAGTAAATCTCTGTGTCAGTCCCGAGCCCTGAATGCATTTATTTTGCTACAGAGAACAACAGTAGCAACATCCAAGCCACTAGAAATTGGAGCGGAATATAAATAAAAGGGCATGATACTTTCATAATGTAATTTAACCTCTCTCAGGAATGTAAATATGTTCTTTTTTTTTTTGCAAATTCTAAGAGAAGGAAGTCTGTGCGTATGACAGAGTTCATTTTCATTTGAGCATGAAGGAAGAACTTTTCTTGGAAAAAGGAACATAGAAGTTATCTGAGAGAGTATAAAAGTAAGAATGAAAAGAGCACTGTTGTCTCACTTAAATCTCTCTTAGATTTAAAAGAGTAAGTATCAGTTTAAGTATCAGTTATTTCTTCAAAATTACACTGCAATTCCTATTAAAAACAAAATTAATATTTTACACTAAACTTCTCATGAGGCTCAAGGTTTCATTTTGTGTTAGTATTATCCCACAATATTGGACTTATTTTTTACTTGTTTTGGGCCAGACCTTATGGACAACACTGTTCTAAATTTGCAACATATGCATCTCTAGCCTTTGGTGAAATGACTTCAGAATACTGGTAGAGATGAGTTGATTGACTGCTGAAGACAAAACCAAAATTTTCCACCCCATAGCTTCAAATATTACGTCCATAAATTTACTTTTCTTCCAGAAATGGATTATTGAGGAATCAACACAAGAGAAGTGCCAAAAATGCAGAAGAGACCCCCACACTCATACCTAGAAGTTCTATGTTGTATTTTGCAGGTATTTTCCCTTTTTTAACAGAAGCCAGTGGACATGGACCATGAAAGTTCATTATAGTGAGAATAGAGATGTTATGACAAGTTTACAAGGATTTTTTTTTTTACCTTTTTCACAGTGGTTCTCAAGCAAACACAGAAGATCACTGTCTAGATGTATAATTTTGCCTTTTGCTTGTCTGCTCAGAGTAGTTATATTCCTCTATCTTCAAATCCAGGTAAATTTCTATTTCTCTCACTGTTAAAGGCATAGTTAAGTGAACCAGTGATATAGTTTGAGACAGGGAGTATTGTCCTGGAGCTGGAACTTTCAAATTGGTCCTGATATTTGGCCATCAGATCATAGATCAGCACATCATATCTGAGACAGAGATGAAGCACAAGCTAATCAGAATGAAGTAAAAGAAAGATATTCTCACAAACTTTCTAAAAATCAAGTTAATGAAGGGAAATGCAGAAACCACTTAACCAGTCAAACATTCCTAAAATTGAAATTCAATGACAATAATAGCAATAATCCAGACTGCATCTCTGGAAACTAGAACTTGATTGTTTTGTTTTAATTTATTTTGTATTCCTAGGATTTAATTTCCTTTTGTTGTTTGCTTTTGGTTTCCCTCCCACATCAACTCTTTTATTCCCTCATTTCAGGAGAGACTTATTTTTGGAAGCACAAATTTTCTTTTAATAGAAAACAATTTCAGATAAGTCTGGTACAATGTCAAACCATAAATCACTATTTTTATGTATATAGGTTTAAAAAACTCCATGTACTGTGTTTGGGAACTCATTTGGTGTTACTTTTACTACATAAAGAATTAAAGAACAAATGCCTGCAGATATAAGGCTGAAGAAAAATATAGGGCATAGACTTTTTTACCTTCTGCATATCCTGTACATTTACAACTCAGAAATAATAAAAATTGCCAAACTAATTTCATTAGGAGAGCAGTATAAAGAGTGGTTTATATGAACCTCAACTCCTAACCACTGAAGTTCTCTAACTGTTTTGCCTCACAGGACCTGAAGATTGCATACACCAGGGATTAAGAACCAGTTCTGCATTTCATTAAATTCACTGTCCATGGGTCAGTAAGCTCTTCTGTGTATTTTACATGAGCAGTAGAACTTAGATCAAGTTTTCTTCTACTCCAGATCTGGTGTGTAACAAACTGAGCCTTAATTTATTATACTGCAGCTCTATAGTGGGCTGGCAATGAGTATCTAACCCAGCATCTCAAACTGCCTCTAGACCCTGTTATTTTTTTTAATGCACTGGTGAAAGTCTAGACTAATTGTAGCAACAGTAGTGGAGTTACTCATATTATATTCTGTAGCTATGCAGGCTGGCAGATGGAAGCCTGAGTAAGGAGAGCTGTTGCTCCCCAGAGACTGGAAAAACAGTCTTCCCATGGGTACTGAGGGCAGTGGTGAAGAGCAGAGGGTCGCTAGAGTGGGCCAATACACAGGCAGAAATAAGTCAAACTTTCACACAGCTTGGCAATGGCATGACACTTCTATTAAAAATAGTTTTCTTATAAAGTTGAGGGAATTATATGAAGTCATTCATAATGAGGTTGTGAAAAGCATAAACAAACAATTTCCAGAGAGCCTGGGGTGAGGGTTTGCAGTGTGATCTACAGCTGTAGCCTGCAGCCTGGCCTGAAAAAAAAAACAAAACCAAAACTGCTCAAAGAATTATAAGAATTATTTTTTGGGGGAAAAAAAAAGAGAAAATACTCCATGTTGAACATGTCAGCTATGGCATGGATGCTGAATGGATCGTGCCTATCAGTGCCTCCTCTCTCAGGAGCTGAAATACTGCCAGAGAAATCTGTGCAAGAAATGTCTCAGCAAGCCATGGTAGCAGCACAGCAGTAGTCCAGCCACCAGAGTGGATGTTAAAGCAATCTGGTGACCCTGGCTCATTTAAATGACTGTAAAAGGCCATGGCCAGTGAGGATGACTAGAAGCAAATACGATTTGCAGGAATACCAGAGAACTCAGCTAGAGAAGATCAGTGGGGAACTGGTGAAGGGGAGCAATGAGCAGTAGCAGCAGCTTTGAGCAGGAATGGCAAATAGTTTATCAGGATGGGAGCCATGCAGTGAGGCTCTCCCCTTTCTGAAACCTCAAACGCAGCAGACTGCTGAGGGCCTCCAAAACTGAACCTCTTCCCTTCCTCAGGGCAGATAGTAATGAGTGAGCTGTAAGAAGGAACAGATAGTGCAGATTCACAGAGTTTTCAGAGAAGTATTTTGCTTTGGACAATTACCAGAAAGCTTTGTAGAGGTTAACACTAATTTGCCACTTGTGAATTGTTACTGCTTGTGAGTTAAATCTTTTTCTTGGTACAGTTTCCCTCTTAATATAATTCAACACAATAAAAATATTCTAAAACAGGAAGCTAACCTGTAAATTCCAATAGACATTTACTTACAGAAAAGAACAGTTAAGCTACATAAATAATATTTCTTTTTCCCTCAGAGTGGTGGGGGATGATACATGGCATGTATGGTACACATGTAAATCTTAAATGCCTCATTTAAAATAAGAACCCTGTTTCCTCCTGGCAAATGAGCTCTGGGATTTAGAGGAGAAGTCCACTTTTTTTTTTTTTCCACACAAGGATATTTCTTCAATAGCAGTCATCATACACATTATAAATAGGGATGACGATAAAGCGACCCAAATACAGTAAGGAGACAGGTATGTGAATCCAGTGAGGGATTTACTTTTGATGCACATGAGAAGTTGTTAGAAAGTGGTTGCCTCATTTAAAAAAGTCTTTTACATTTCTGAAAAAAAGAAAAAGCAGGGAGAAAACATAACAGGGACAATGGGCACAAACTGGAACACAGGAAGTTCCACCTCAACATCCAGGAAAACTTCTTTAGTGTGAGGGTGACAGAGCACTGGAACAGGCTGAACAGGGAGGTTGTGGAGTTTCCTTCTCTGGAGACTTTCAAAACCTTCCTGGACACATTCCTGTGTAACCTGCCCTCGGTGAAAGTGCTCTGGCAGGGGAGTTCGTCTAGATGATCTCCAGACGTCGATTCCAATCCTTACCATTCTGTGATTCTGCAATGGCAGCATAGACATAAGAATAGAAACTATCCGGTTATATTAGCTTGTGATTTCAGTTTGTATTTAAATCTATATCCTAGTTTGTGCCAATTGTAGTATGTAAACTAGAGCTAGAGTTGCTATCTGAGGAGAGGCATGAAAATAGGGCTGGAGACAGCTGACTTCCACATTTTGGGTAAAAACATTAGAAGTTAAGGTATGCCATGAAAGTATATATGCATTAGGTAGCTTGGGGATAAATCTGTGTGAGGATTTAGTTCAAGAATTAGCTGTTTTCTAAGGAAGGCATTTCAAATTTTCAGCATCCATCTTGTCTTTGTCAAGCTGTTGGAATTCCGAATATGCTAACAAGTGATCAATATACGTTTCCTAACATATTTATGTGATATTCTTAAGAATGTGGAGTTTATTTCTTCTTGGTTTTGCTGTGCAAGCATATGATATTTCATATAATGACTTTTATCACATTTGTGTGACCATACAGAATGATGATCCTAATTAAATCGGAAGTACTCCACTGACTTACCTTTATTTTGCCATCTGTATGGAAAAATAGATTCAGACCTTTGTTAAACCTACTGTTAATCCCTGAGTATTTGAACACATGCAATTCAACTAAAATTCGATTCAGTAAGCAACAGACAGCTGCAGGTAGGAATGGAGGATGGCTATTGTGCATTTACAGGTAAGATATACCAAAAGTTGGTTGAATTTCCTAAATACCGAATGCTTCATGCCCAAATATATCACACAGCTGCAGGCCAGCATAGAAGGAACCACAGTATGTTTTACTGAGACAGACAGGCATGGAAGGATTCTTCAAAAAAGCTGGAGAAAGGGTTAAAATGCTATTTGTAAAATTTCTCTAAAGTGAGCAGCATCTGTCAGCAACCCTCAGTACAGAACTTACTGTCTGTGCATGTTCAACAAAAGGAAATTGTCAGGTGGTTCCAAATTATTTGAAATTTCCAATAACAAAATAACATCTTTTTTTGGATTCAGATTCAACGAGCAGTTCTTCCATGAGCTTAAACCCTGAATTGTCTCATTATGGTTGTTGACACATTTGTTTGTACTGAAGGATGCCTTTGTTACGGCTGCACATGATGTTCCTTTCCTCTTTCAAACAGCCAACTTAGTGCATTTCCTTCCATAGGGAGCTGAACTTCAGTGCCAGTGAGATAACCACAATGCAGCCACCCTCTAAGCCTGCAGTGTTCACAATGTCTCTTCTATATCCTGATTAAGTCAATTCCCATAGCATCCATCATCTCAATGGTTTTCAAAGTACGTGGCCAGAGAAATAGCAACACTGGAATATATGTCACCATCATATTGAGGACACATTTCTAAATTGGTGTGACAGAATGTAGATTAAAATAAAAATATATTTTCATACTGAGCAGAGAAGGAATTTAAGTATGATTTAAGAAAGGAAGAGGTTTAATTATGTTTTCAGAAATCAAATGATAAGCCAGCTTAAATATTGCTGCATGAAACCTATCATAAAAAAATGATGGATTGAAAAGATCGATCGATCTGGTGTGCTTTCATAACAACTCACAGAAATATGAATAATTCTCTTCACCCATGTTACAAGCATACAACTTGGTAATCATTACATGCAGGCCTCAGAAGCTGATTATCACATTTCATAGAATCATAGAATGGCTTAGGTTGGAAGGGACCTTAGAGATCATCTAATCCAAACTCCCTGCCATGGGCAGGGATGCCTCTCAACTAGACCAGGTTGCTCAAGGCCTCATCCAGCCTGACTTTGAACACCTCCAGGGAGGGGGCATCCACAATCTCTCTGGGTAATCTATTCCAGAGTCTCACCACACTCCTACTGAAGAACTTCTTCCTAAGATCCAGTCTAAACCTACTCTCCTTCAATTTAAAACCATTTCCCCTTGTCCTGTCACTGGATATTCTTGTGAAAAGTCCTTCTCCAGCCTTCCTGTAGGTTCCCTTCAGGTATTGGAAGGCAGTTAAAAGGTCCCCCTGAAGTCTTCTCTTCTCCAGGCAGAACAATCCCAGCGCCCTCAGCCTACCCTCATAGCAGAGATGCTCCAGCCCCTAGGTCATCTTTGTGGCCTTCCTCTGGACTCGTTCCAACAGATCTACCTCTCTTTTATGGTGGGGACACCAGAACTGGACGCAGCATTCGAGGTGGGGTCTCACAAGAGCAGAGTAAATGGGGAGAATCTCCTTGCTTGATCTGCTGGCCACACTCCTCCTGATGCATCCCAGGATACAGTTAGCCCTCTGGGCTGCCAGACTGCTGGCTCATGTCGAGCTTCTCTGTCAATCAAAACCCCTAAGTCCTTCTCTTCAAGATTACTCTCAACCAACTCTGTGCCCAGTTTGTAATTGTGCCTGGGATTGGCCCGACCCAGATGCGGACCTTGCACTTCAACTTGTTGAACCTCATGGAGTTTGCGTTGGCCCATTTTTCAAGCCTGTTAAGATCCCTCTGGACGGCCTTCCCTCAAGTGAGTCCACTGCACCACACAGCTTAGTGTCGTCAGCAAACTTGCTGAGGGTTGTGGTGGTTCAGTAAAGCTGTAGTGATTCGGTCCCTGCCGGGAGCCGAGCCACATGGCTACGGCCACTGCCCCCCGCTACAAGCCGCCCCTCGGACGGAAAAAAAATGGCAGGAGGGGTTAGAGGTGCCTTTGCAAGTTGAGAT
>VZZY01020881.1:245271-320944 GCA_013400335.1 Eurystomus gularis
CCTTCATCCCGCCATGCCATGCCCACCCCCCCCCCACCCCAGAACCAGAACTGGCCCAGAACCGGAACTAGCCCAGAGCCTGCGCTGGGGCATGACATCAGCAGGGTATAGAATAGCCCGGCCATGGCTCCTGCTGACCGAATTAACCCTGTCCTGACTGAACAGGGACAAGGCTGCACTCAAAGCCACCATCCATGTCACTGACAAAGATGTTAAACATCTGGACCCAGAACAGACCCCTGAGGAGCTCCACTTGTCACTGTTCTCCACCTGGACTTCAAGCCGTTGATCACAGCTCTTTGAGTGCAACCTTCTAGCCAGTTCCTTATCCACCAAGTCGTCCATCAAGTCCATGTCTCTTCATCTTAGAGACAAGGATGTCATGTGGGACAGTGTCAAATGCCTGGCACAAGTCTAGATAGATGACATCAGTTGCCCTTCCCATATCTACGAGAGCTGTAAGTCTGTCATAGAAGGCCACCAAATTAGTCAGGCATGATTTGCCCTTTGTGAAGCTGTTTTGGCATAGTAGTTAATGTTTTCTGCAGAACACAAACCATCAAAGTGAGTTACTCAGAGTCTGTAGGCTGTATTTTGAAGATCTGGGGGCAAAGTCTGACACTTCTTACTACTAAAGTAATCTGAGCTGCAAAGAAATCTCTTTGCTGTTGAGCAAAGGATGAGAGCATAGTATTACACTGTATATTACACTACATATTACACTATAGTTACAAGACTGAAACAGACTTGAAAAAGCATATTATGCCACTCCTGGAGTGGAACAGAAATTCTCAAATGAGATTTTATATATCAGAAAACACAAGTTGAGAGAAACCAGAGCTTTTGCTATATTGCATCTGTTTAGATGGCAAAAGCAATAGCAGCTACAACACTCGTCTTCAAGCCCTAGATAGAATATCTGGTCAAAAAATCAGTCTGAAAACAGACACAGTACGGGAGACTGAAAGTTCAGGTAGGGGTTCTTTGCTCATTTAATGAAGTAAGATGATTTCATCATAACAAAAAAACCTTGCCCCAAACCAGACAAAGCAGAGCCTTGTCCTGAGCTGCATGAGGCCTTACGCAAGTCTTCCACCTACTGTGTAATCAGCTCATGAATGAAGTGACTCTTTTTAATGTCGCAAATTTGGTTTCCTTCTGATACAAAAAGAAACAATACTCAACCTGGAATTTTTTCCCCAAATGAAATTCCTGTTTTCTGAATACTGCTGGGGATCACCTGAATGATTTAATCACACTTTAGATTTCAATGGAAATCAGAAAATCACAGAACTCTTGACTGGAAGAGACCTCAGGATTTCGTCTTAACTACTTGCTGCTTCTGGCAGCATCAGTTTTGTCTTTCGCTATTCCTGACAGATGTTGGAAATGTTCCTAAACATTCCTGAAACTGAAGAGTCCACAGCATGCCCAGGTTTTTTGTTATGCTTTTAACCCCTCTTTTTCTTGTTGCAGCTTAAGACCATTACTTCTTAACTTATCTGTTAGTAGCAAACAAGCATGTTGAAAGGAATTTAAGTTGTTTCTTTCATATTAATATTCCTGGCACAAAAAAACAGCCCTTCAAATTTTCACTACAATTAAATCCCAGTTTAGGTTATGTGTTAGGACTTTCTACTTCTGAAGTTTACTTCTTGTGTCTCTTGCACTGTAACAAAGGCATTTCTGATTAGCAGCTGATACACTGTCCCAGTTTCTCTCTCTTTTGATTCTGTCATGCAAAACTTTGTCCCACTACCTTTTAAGCTTCTGTCTTGATTTTAGTTATCTGGAGGAATTTGATCCTTATCCCCTCAATCCTATTTTAAAATATTCCTCATTGCATTTGCAAGTGTGCAGATACTTTTCCTCGTCTCTTTTTGGGGGAGTCCATCCACATTCAGTAGTTCACAGAATATTATCCCATCTTTAAGGAAAGCAAAGCCCTGCCACTGACATTATTGGCATGACCATATTTACCCCCAGGCTGTGTTTGTCCCTGTTTGAACCCTGAATTTTTTTCCTGGGAGGACTGATGAGAGTAACCCTTGCCACTTCCAGAGCACTGTAGTCACTTGTGGTCTGCTTACGGTCACTCTGACTGAGGCATTTGTTTTTGCATGAAGAACATGTACCAGGAGCCCATATGTGCCTCTTTAGGCTATCAACAACATCTTGGATAGCAATAATCAAAACTGGGAGACAGATGGGTCTCTTCATTGCCAGCAGGGGGAAGTCACCAACTACTTTTACGTTTTGGTTTTCCTCTTGAGAATGAGGGTGATGAATCTGCCAGTTTCAGGTTTGTGCCTTTTCTTCTGCCATTGACATTGTGTGCTCCTGTGCTACTCAAGCTGCATATTTATTTCTGGAAGAATTAAAAAGGAATATCAGCCCTCCTCTGAAGAGGTGAAGTAGTTGTTAATAGGTAGCGTGACTGTAGCTTTGCCCAATTTTTTTGTTTTGTGGATAAACTTTAGACTGTGTTCTAGCTTGAAATGCTAACCTAAAAATGCTAACTTAAAAAGTCTGCAGTATCTCCTTGCAGATGGACTTGACTTCTGTTTTTATATTCTGTTCTGGGGAAAACAAGGATCAAGTACTTGATTCTTATCCTCTATCCACAGACTGTGTACTGCTCCCATATTACAGAGCGTTCCACTGGGAAAATACAAATACCTCTGTGTGTTCATATATAATTGAAAATGTTATTACTGAAACACTACTACTTCAAAGTTTAAATAGGAAAATAGGGATGCATAAAATAAGTGTTAGCTTACGTAAATTTTTATTATATTTTTCTTATTGGCTTTTTCATGTCAAATACATTTGATGGCAGTCTTGTACACATAAACAGTATTTATTGCAAACAGGACTACCCAGGAGACTAAGGCAGCTATATAGGGTAGCTATATAGCACTGACTGTGAGTTGAAGATGTTTATGTGAATAAACATGAAAAATTTATGGCATATTTGCAATGGTCCACCATTTGTTGATCATGAATGTTCACACAATTGTGCAATTATTCTTAAGAATATTAATTTTTCACACAATTATAAATGATCAGAAAATTTATCTCAGAAATAATTTTTACAGTTTGCATTTATTTAAAATAAGCATTCTTACCTATTCACTTAAAAAGCAGAAGTAGTACATGATTGAAGTGATTAGTCACACATCACTAGAAATCAATCACATACACCTGAATTGGTTTTATGAGTCAAGAAATCTGAAAGCTGAAATGAGTTTGCAGCAAGCGTTGTTTGAAAGTTAACAAAATATATGATGATATTGAAAGGGTTTGCTTACACGAAAACAAAGCTGATTTTTTTTGTGTGATGTGGTCCCTATTAATAATTAATTTTTTTCTTTTGCCATTTTGCATTTTTGCTGTTGTGAAGGGAGTTGACATTAGTACTTCCAATCTCTTTTTAAAATTTTCGTCTTTAGAATGTTTTTTAGTAGTGAGATGAGAATGCCTTCAAAATAAACACCCAGTAAAAAAAAACCAAACAAACCAGTTTATGACAATATGTTTCAAATGTTAATTGAGCAAAACCAGGCAGTTGAGGGGAGAATTTTATCTTGTATTATGGTTCTGTTTACTTGAGAATACATAGCACTGGTAATCTACTTGCTTGCCATGACAGTATTTTCACACTGGAAGAATGTACTTGTATTTATTAAAAGAATATAGTTTTCAGAACAGTACAGAAAGAGTAAAAAGAAGTGCAGAAAAAAAGAAATCATTACAGTCAAAATTGTCTGTTGTCTTGGAGATCCAGCCTCATGACAAAAGTTTATGCAAAAGTAGGTGGGGGTTCACCTTTTTCAGCTATTTGCTTGTGTGGACAAAAAGAGTTGCTATGTCATGCAGTACAGCTTCTCTGGGTCATTTATATAAACCACATGCTGGGTTATTCTCGAACACTAAAGGCTGGCATGCAAAATATTAAAGCCATGAAGGCAATCAGATAGGGACTCTGTTATTACAGTGTTTATACAGCTAATGTTTCTAAGTCCATCTCTTTGAAGCACAGCTTTTAGATGCATACTTAACTGCACCTACACAAATAATCTCATTTTAGGCTGTGAAGCCCACATATGTGCTTATAGCCAAGTATCTCTTTAAGTGTTTTCCTGTTGCAGTATAGTGGGTGATCCAGTTCAAGAATTAAAACTCAAAGTTTTAGCACTGATGGGCTTCCCATGCTAAAGCCTGAGACATGTAGCATCCAGGTTCAGCAAAGAGACCAGACATGTCACAACATGGCAGCCCAGGCTGTTACAACACAAAAAGTGAAGATGGTCCTTGTTCTCTCTGCACTTGTCAGAAAATTCTCCTTGCAAAACAGAGGCAAGCACACCTATAGGAGGAATGTTTTGGACAACTCACTCACTTGGTGTTTGTATTTTTCTGCTTGATATCGACGTGATCATCTGGGTTGGCTGGGAATGGATTTTGCAATAAACCTTAGAGGTGAGTCCTTTCTCAATGTTAAATATACCGCAATCTTTAACTATTATAGTTTATTTCAGAATTACCTCAGTTTCTGATTCAGAGGAAGCAAACAAAGAAGAAGCAGGTATTTAATTTCTTGTGTAACTGTGAGATTCCAGGACAAATGGTGGTGTAAGGCAGAATAATCAATATTCGTCTTCAATTAATTTCACTTCAGTTTCATCTCCTGTTGAGCACTGCTAAAACAAATAGCTAGTACATGCAATCTCAAATGCTCATTTAAATGAGTCAACCATATTGTTTGCATAGTGGGTCAGATAATTGTTCTTCTGTTTATCAGCATCTTGTCTTGTTTCTTTGAAGCAAGGATGAACATAAGTAATTTTTGAGGCTATGTGAGTGGATAATCTCCAGTGTCAGTGTGACGTGCTTTATACAGCTCATAGGGCTCTGGCTTTGCTTTCTGCCAGTGACTAAATCCATGTGTTTCAGATGGACTGCTATTTGCGATGATTTTGACAATTGGGAATAAATACCAGGAGCAAGTATTTTTGGCATCATACGGCTGTGATTTAAACAAAGACTGTCATGATTTTCTTACATTCTTGTGGTTTTCATCATTCGAGTTCAGCATGATCTGGAGCTTCCCCGCCAGAAAAAAAAAAGAATAAAAATAAAAAAAGAAAAGAGAACAAATAAAGGGCAGGGCAGGGCAGGACAGGGAAGGGAGCTTAATTTTGTGAGCCTAAAAGCTAGAGGTGAAATATAAGGTAAAATAAATCCTACCTTTCCACCAGAAGGTATGATAACTACACAGAGACATTTTATACTTCTTTAAAAGAGAGCTGAGAGTTGCTGAAGCCCTGATGGAGGGGAGATTATAATTCCTTGTGCTACTGAAAATGCAAGAATCATGTTGTGGTCAGTGCTGTGGCTCAGAGGGGCTGGGCAGAAAGCTACTGAAATTGCTAATGATCACAGGCCTCCAAACATTTCACACAAGACGTGCATATGGACTTTTGAGCTTCTATATATTTATCGTTTTGAGCTATAGTTGCATCAGGGGAGATTCTGGGTCTCCCATGATGGGACTTTCTGTGTACTGATGAGGCACATGGTGGTAGAGTGCTGACACTGATGAATATTCACAGGAAGATTTGAGGAAATTTTATATTGAATGATGTCAGTTGAGCAGGAAAATCTGAGGCAAAAGACAGAGAACACCAGATGTGGCTCAAGGGAGAGAAAGGCAGAACTGGGTCCCCTCAGTGCTGCTGCTGCTGCCTGGAACAGCAAATGAATGGCAGTGTGTCCCTAAGGCTGCTTCCCACAAAAAGACAGGTTAGGCAGTCTGGTGATGAAAAGATTTATCTTCTCTGCTGTTCCTTTCCCAGCTTTCCTTTAAAGACCTTTTAAAGATTTGTGCTGAAAAAGTAATACTCCACAAACTCAATAGTTACTTGGCTGAGGCATGTCACAGAAAAGAAACAGTCAGGCCTTTGTCCATATTGGAGCCTAATGGCCTTATAATTCTGAATATCTGTGGGTGTAGTAAAACTTATTGATCTATACTCCATTTTTCTGAGTAGAAACAGCTAGGCCACTTCTGAATTCTTTTTATCAATTTTGACAGTTTTACTGCCTTTCAGAATATTCAACACCTGACTTTAGAGCAAATGACTTGTATATTGTTTTAAGTATTGTATGAAAAATAGAGTGAAATTTATGCTGTGCAAACCACACACAGGCCCCATTGTCCTGGGTATGACAGCAGAAAACAAGATGGAAGGATGTGAATTATTCAGGGCACACATTTATTAATTGAACTTTTCTGGGAACTCTGCAGTAGTAACTCACATTGGGGATCATGTTTCCTTATGGAGCAGTTTCAGCTTGATAAACAGCTGCCTTTCCCCATTCACACAGAGCCCCTAACATCTTTCCTCACACAGGCACGATGGGACATCCCAGCTTGTTTTGGGGATGTCTTCCTCAACCTCCTTCCATCTTAATTTTACAAGGAGATTGAGTTCCTTCTGGAAGACGAATTTGTGTGATATCCCCAAAACCTGCTGCATGCCAAAAATTCATCAGGTACTACCTTGTCTCTCCTGCTTTGTCCTTGGGTTTACGTGGAATACAGAAACCTTGTACTGTGGAGACACCTAGGTGACATGGGGAATAATCCTTTCCAGTTTTCCCAAAAAGATGATTAGAGAAATCTCTGCAACATGTCCCAAAAATATGTCTCTGTGCTAAGCTGAGGGCTGAATAGCAAACCTGGGTGTGACAGGTTTTTAGGATTGTAAAAATCACTTCAGGAGTTCTGCAAAAGCCAGTAGAAACTGATGTGCTATGCATCCAATGGTTCAAGTTGTGCTTCATCCCCTTTTCAAATCCAAAAAAAGCATGAGTGCTTAAAGGAATATATTTCCTCTTTTTTTTTTTTTCTATCTGACTAGAAAGTCTGTGAATGTTTAAGATTGTGACATTTATATTTATGTTTCCATGATGAAATCCTACTATTAAAATACCTTACACAAAACTTGCCTCACTTCAGTGTGCTGGGGAGTTCGCAAAAAGTGGTGACTGACTGTGAATATATTCTTATTAGAGTTTTCTGTGGCAGAACATTGTGATGACTGGATTTTATCTTTGAGAGAAACAGCCTTTGCTCATGCTTCTTATATGTAGCACATGAGTAAGGAGTGAAAGATTGGTCTTATAAAATTTGAATCAGCATATGACATTATTTTAAACATATTTTACTTGTAACTGTCATTTGTTCTTTACTGTAAGTGTGAAGAAGTCTGTACATGTATAAGTTAAATACGGGAGGAAAGGACCTGTGTACTGCCCCTGTAAAGCTAATCTTCCAACATGCCATGAAAATAAAGCAATTACATTTACATTTGTAATCAAATGCTCATCTTTTAAAATTCTGTACTGTGATTTCCACAAGCTGGTCAGTGGCTCTCATCTGGAATGCTGATGAGGCTGTCAGACATCTTTCCTAATAAGGCAAATCACACAGTGTTTGGTCAATCAAACTAAATTCAGGGAGTGATCTCCAGCTTAAGCTCCTTTTGCCAAAAGACACTAGCAAACCACGGCTTAAAATTTATGTCCACCAATAATATTGGCAGTCCAACAAAAAGGCAATCAGGATGTATTTGTTACCTCTAACAAAAACTATATTATTATTTTTAAAAGACAGCTTTTCTTTAGAGCAGTCATCTTTCTGTCAGATGAGAAAGCTTATCTGAAACAGCTGGGAACCAGCCTTACTGTTTTTTCAGATCCTTTTTTATCTTACTCTTTTTATTTGTGATTTTTTTTTTTTTCTTAAGTGTAAGGCTAAGCAGCAGTCTCCTTTTTGTTTGTTATAAACAAGCATAGCATGACTTCTGCATATGGCTCATCCTTGTAAATCTTTTCTTAAAGATCCTTTCTTAAAATTATTACAAAGCACTATGCCAAATAGTTGTATTGTGTGCTCTTTTTAAAGTTTTACTGGTGGCTTATATTTAAGTAAGAGTATGAACAGGTGATCAATATAATTCTCTATAAGAATATATCCAATATATGTACAAGGTGTAGCATCTTGTAGAAATAAATGGTTCAAGCTTGAATCATACATAGCATATATGTGGATCAACAGAGGTAGAGATGTGGGGATAACTGCAGGTGCATATAAGGATGTGAGCTAGGCTTTTCTTTGGCTCTGTTCAGGTTAATAACAGCTATCTCTCTCTATCTCCCTACCTAGCTAATATGTGATGGTTTTACAGTA
Organism: Eurystomus gularis; assembly: GCA_013400335.1. Taxonomy (NCBI): domain Eukaryota; kingdom Metazoa; phylum Chordata; class Aves; order Coraciiformes; family Coraciidae; genus Eurystomus; species Eurystomus gularis. The sequence goes on from VZZY01020881.1 coordinate 253,529, forward strand.
CTATATAGGATTATACTACTTATGAATTTTCCATATAAAATCGATGTTAATGTGAAGCTGATTACTGAGATGTTCAAAATCTCTCAGCCATCTTTCTTTTAGAGTAAAATCTTCTCATTGGCTGGTTTTGAATTTTTATAAAACTTGCTTTTCACTAGCAAAGCTTTTAGCATAGGAGGCATCAATTCTATGTTTTGTGTGGGTTTTTTTTTTTTTCAAAAAGCAAGGTTTCCCGCACTGTCTCAGTCTGTGAAGGTGCCTTATCTTCTCCAGGAGCTGGTAATATCTGTTCAGCTCAGACTACTCCATCCCTAGCTCCAGCATGGCTTCTGAACAGCATCACCTCAAAGCAGAGCAATTACAAAAGGTGCCTATATGGAAAACCGCAAAACTAAGCCTTGTGAAATTCCTCTGAAAACAGTGATTCATATCTTAAATGTGTGCCAGGATATCATGAGAAGCCAGGGAACGGATTTTGGGCTCCTATACCTACAGTGTCCTGGATCTTTAAGAAAGTGGACAGGTACAAAAGATATAGACTAAAACATAATGTTAATGCACTCAGATATTGATATTGAATTAAGACTATTAATATGCCATTAATAAATACCATACTTAGCAATAATACAGTACAATTAATGCAAGGACATTGATTTTCACATCAGAGTCACTATGCTTATGATGACATAACCAAAATAATTCCTTTGCATGCTGAAAGGAAATCTACTATATTAATGTTACTTGTCACCCAATCCTAATGAAAATGGAAATTCTACTTTGAGGCTCCAAGCAATTTGATAAAAAGAGGCTTTAATGAAATCCAAGAATGTCGAACCTAATGAGAAACGGAATAGTCTGAAGATATAGCAGTTCAAATGATGAACATTTAAGTGGGACAAAATATATATTAAACATGCAGAGCTGAGATTTGGTCCATTTTGTTTCCTATAATGACTGACTACGGAAGTCTGAAGAATTATGTGTGGGTTTAATAATTTAAGCCAGAAATAGCAATCTCGGTACTCAGTTAAATAATTCACGCATGATAAAATACAAAATATTTTTTAGTGCTTCCTTTACAATTTTCACTCTATAAGCTACTGAATGTCTTCTTGAAATTGGTATATTCAAGAGAAATTTTCTGCAAGAATATGGATAACTTCAGAAGTCAGAAAAAGAAACATATATATGGAAATTAAGCATCTGTAGTACCTCTTTCTGGGACACAGTACTAAGACTTTTACGGGATCCAAAACAGGGCAAACATCTAAACTGTGCATGTGTATCCTCTTTTGGATCATTAGCCCGTAGGACCAATCCTAAATTGTGGTTCAACTGCAATTGCATAGCTATGTGTTTGCAGGGAGGACACAACAGGGAAAAGGAGCAAATAGTCCTTTGTCAGCCATACATTCAAAGTACTAGCTTTTTCTCTGTTTCTGTGGGTTGTACCCTGAGAAAAGCCCTGTTTTTGTAAATGGACCTGTGCATGTGATTCATTGTGTGAACCTATGCCCAAGCAGATAAACAGAAACAATCTGCAACTTTCCTTTGAAACAGAATTTCAATTGTATGTATCATGTGTACTACCTGTTTAAGTGTGAAAAAGATCTCATTACTTCCTCTCTTAGGGTAGATGTCAATAGTAGACTGCTTGGTCAAAGCTACAGATACACAGCTTCTTTTCCAGCAAGGCTGAAATGCAAGGGCTGATACTGCTCCCTGAGAAAAGAAATCTGAGCTTCAGGCCTATTCAAATACACGTAAGTGTCTCTTGGCTTTATGCACTGTGATCTAAACAGAGAAATAAGGAAAACAAGATTAAGTAGCAGGATATCTAAGAGTATAATCTAATACTAATTTGCATAATTGTGGTATGATTTCCTTTGAAATTATATGATACAATTGCCAGCTATGTAAATACAGATTTGATTCACATTGTTCACTGTTAATCCTGCATCAAACAGACATGCAAAAGCTATCGTAAATTTAACACTTGGAACATCTTAACACTGCAATCATTAAACCTCTGCAGAAGGGAAAATATTCGATGCAAGGAGGAATTAAGTGTGAATGTCTCAAAAACCCTGTTACAATTTAGCAAATATATGACAAAATGTTTTCCTTGTTTTCAGACACTAAAAAAGCATCTTTAACCAACTTTTCCATAAATCCTTCCTCTGTGTTAATCTTTTCTATTATTGGTCAAAGTACTTATTTGTTTTAACAGTTACTAGATACAGAGTTGGATATCTTATTTACAAAATATCCATTTGTTTATGTTGCTTGTCATTTCCTGTCCTAGCTAGGAACACAATTCAGCCTGGAAGGAGCATTCCAGTCCATATAAATTGGACTGGAATTGGGCTACAGTGGCCGTTGATGGTAGAGAACCAGGAAGATTTTTTTGTAGTGAATAAATAAACACTATTAAGTATTAATTAACTATTCATGATGACAACATGCAGTCCTCTGCAGATCAGTGTACAATTTAGATTCTACCATGAGTAGGCAGTGACAAGAACCTTGTGCTGTATCATCTTCATGGGGCCTTTTATTTTCACATTTGAATTAGGGGTAAAATTAAATCCACTTTATAATGCTCACAAAAGTTTGTAAACTGAATTCCCATGTAATTCCTGTATCACAGACTTCTGTATTACAATGATACTTCTTTTTTTTTCTTTTTCCTTTCTAGCTGACCACAGAGCTTCTGACAACACAACTGTGTCTCCTACCGAAGAGTCAGTTCCGGGTCTCCACAATGGAGCAGGGACAATGGACGCAGCCCACAGCCACAGAATGGCTTTGCCACTGCTCTGCTTATGCTACTGAGCTTAGGAAGATCATGACTTACAGCTTGTTTTGTCAAAAGTGTCTAATTCTCTCCTTGTGAGGTGTGGAGAGTACCTGCGTCACAAGGACCAGAGGGGTTGCGTATTGCAGTGCCCAGGCGTAGGTCCTGGGTGCAAGGGAAAAGCCAGGTGAGACAAAAGCCTGTGGAATGGCTGGCTAGTGGCTGCAACTGCTGCTGGAAAGGGCGGGTGAGGACACAGGAGGGAAACTATGGTGAAGCACGAAGAGGAGGGAGTTCCCAGGAAAAGCCATCCCATGAGGATTTTCTTCCCATCTTCCAAGGAGCAATGAGCCCAATTCACCAGATCTCTCCAACTCCAGCCGGCCCCTTTCTCTGCTATTTCCCTTCTTTTGGGCAAAGATTTGCCCCTCCATCTTGAACTGACAAAATCCAATTTTGTTTACTCTGCTAAGAACACTGGAGTTGGCTATGAAAAGTCCTTTTTTTTTTTTCTAACAAAAATACATTTTTAATGAAGCAGAATTACTTGTCTTTTTTCTTCACCTAAAAATTTAACTGTCATAAAACTGGAGTGTCTTAAGAAAATGTTTTCTGGCTTGCCTGATGCTGTTCAATCATCTCTACAGACCACAGTCCATCTGACTCTGTGTTACATAAACTGCAGACCATGGAGGGAAGAGGCACAAAAAGGGAATACATATTTCTCTGTGACGGTTTTCAGCACATATTCACTGTTGTCAGAGTCTTACCTTCTTTTTATTCCTGCTTCCCTGGAAAAACCTTTTTTGAGAGGTGGGGCATTTGTCAATGAATAAGAAAGGCAAGACCCAGACAGATGTATCACAGCCAGTCAGTCCAAATTGTGTGTAAATTAAGTAGTTATACAGTGAAGTAATAACCTTTTCAAATGACTGATAATAACACTTACAAATTCTTGGAACAGCCCTCCTGGCTGAAGAGAAGTAAATCAAACTGAAAAACAGAAGACGACCAGCGTGACAAATAGTGTCCAGTTGATTACATTTCTTTCCTCAGGAAAATACTTCCACTAATGCAAATGGAGGTATAATTCAATATTAAAAACTTTCAGAAGGGTAAAAAGTAAATAAAGGACAAACAGTACCAGGAAAATATGACCGATTGATTTGAGAGCATTACAGAAATAGTCAGATTAAGAAAACATTCCATTTGAGGGACCATTACTTAGAAGTGATCTGATTCATAGTTTGTTTTTGTTTTGTTTTTCTTTCATAGCATTTAGGTCAAAAGGGATCACTGGAAAATCCAGGACATCCTCCTGTTTGCAAAGTGACTTGACATTTCACCCAAAAGCTTATAAGCTTATGTGTAAAACCCCTTGCAATTTTTTTTTTTTTCTTCATTCCCTGTATTTGACTGACTCATATACAGAACTACATTCAGTCTTGAGCTGAAAAACCAAGGGAGGGGGTTTATTCCATCATCCCTCTTGGAACTTCACCTCAATAGTTTATCAATTTCACTCAAAAATATCTTCAATTTTTTTACTTTGACTGATGACGTAACATGATTAGATTTTTACTAAGGCACTTACTAAGTCATTTAATACTGAAATCATTTGATTTAGAAATGGTTTAGAGACTCATGATTAGAGTTATTTATAATCTCTGAGCTTTTGACGTTTGTTAGGAAAGACTTGTTTCTGCCTTCCAATCAATTTTTTTCTTTCCAAACAAACCTTATCAAATATTGTGCAACTTCTTCTATTTTCACATGCTGTTCTGAGTGTTAAACTCAGGCTACATTTTGTAGAATCATATCAAAGAATCATAAAATATCAGGCTGGAAGGGACCTCAAGGATCATCTGGTCCAACCTTTCTCGGCAAAAGCACAGTCTAAACAAGATGGCCAGCACCCTGTCCAGCTGAATCTAATGGTGGGGAATCCACCACTTCCCTCGGGAGATTGTTCCAATGGCTCATTGTCCTTTTTGTGAAAAATATTCCTCTTGTATGAAATTGGAATCTACCCAGAAGTGACTTGTACCCATTATCTTTCATCTCATTCATGTGACTCCTTGTAAAAAGGGAGTCTTCATCTTCTCGGTAGCCACCCTTTGAATATGGTGATAAGGTCTTCCCTAAGCCTTCTTTCTTCAAGAAAGACTCAATTCTCTCAGCCTTTCCTCATATGGTATCTTCCCTGTCCTTTGATCAACTCTGTGGCCCTTCTCTGGACCCTCTCCAGCCTGTCAATTTTTTTGCAGGTTTCATAAGCCACTTGCAACATGCAATAGCTTTGCTCTATGCTCTATTTGGACAAGAATTAATGAAAAATGGGAGGAGTGGAAGAAGCAGGAGATGAGATGCTATCCCCAAATTTGTAAGCTGTCTCTTGGCACCTGAGAGATGGATTGAAATCCTGTACTTTATTCAGCTGAGACTCAGGCATCTTGTAGTTCACACTTGCCTGCTCTAATGATCGGCTTTTACAAAGCAGCTGCCTTGCCTCTGTCTTTTACAGCTGTTTCAGTTTCCAAACATAATTAAGCAAGCACTAATAGTGAAGCTTGATCTCACTCTCTCATATAGCAGAGAAGTGCACCAGCTGAAGTGCACCACCTGTCAGCACCTTGTTCCTCCTTTTTGATGGCAAAAAGTAATCTTAGAGTACAGATGTATCATCACACACAATTAAATTATTTCACTTTAGTGAGATATCCCCGTGCCAGAATGTGGTGTTGCCATGTCCCAGCTGTATGTTAGAATGAGTATTTTAAATGACAGTGGAGATGAGGTAGACATATATATCAAGTCACACACAAGATAAGTGAACAAGGCAGACCTGAAATGACCTTGCAGTCAAGTAGAAAGAGGTAACTTCTCAAACTGTCACAAGTGGAGCACTTTTGGCTACCTGTCTATGCATCAGGTTTCATCTTGCTACAAAAAATGAAATTTTATGAAAGTTGAGAGGATTATAGGACACTGAATTTGCTTTCACTTAGACTTGCCTTACAATTGTTTATTGACTTAATTGCATTTTCATCATAATCTTTTTGTTCATGCAAAATGACTGGCAAACAGCACATACAAACACATTTTAAAACCTTGTTTTAAAACTTTTCTACTCAATTTCTCACTTTCTACTGAAGGAATAGTCTTGGAAATAACTTGGCCCACCTGGAACCGTGAAATATAGGCAATTCTGATTGAGATTTAGATTGTGTAAGAGTTAGTCAGTAACTGATCAGTTCTTTGTAGGATGAAATATTTTTCTCATTCATTGACAGAACTGCCAGGCGCTATACTGAACAATGAGTGATTTCTTCTCTCTCCCCACCACTCCCCCAGGTACAGCCTGAACCCAAATGTTGGTTCCAAATACTCTCACACTCTTTCAGAAGGGAAAAAAAAAAAAATTTGGATTGAAACATTATTGACAAAGCCAGTCTCACTACAGTCCAACCTTTCTAAAAGAGATGTTCTAGCTCATGTCAGTTTCTATGTTTTTACACATTATGACAGATGGTGTAAATGTTTCATTTGTTCTTGGTTTACTGCATGTGTACCATGTGTTCTGCTTTACTAAAGACATGTTGCTGAGCTAGGTAAAAGGTGGCCCTACTCCATCTGTCATGTTCTGTGTCAGGTAGAAACATCTGGTAGGAGAGGAAGTTACACCTTCCTGGGGAGCAGCCAAGCATTCACATGCAGAGAGAAGCCAAAGGCTCAGCAATCAGAGAGGTGGCAACGTGTGTCAAGGCTAGGAGGGTCCTGGGCAAGATTCAGGCCAACAGCCAGACTTTGGAGGTGTTTGGAAAAAATCACCTTGTGGACCAGGCGGGACAACAGGAACAGTGATACAACTCAGGAATGTGCTGGAAGCTGCTGGGCTGAGGATAAGTCTGGGGTGAAGGGATGGCCCTGAATGGTGGAGTACATACACAGAGGGGAGACTGGTTTTCTAACCTTCTTGCTTGCCCAGAAGAGCTTTTTGGCTGTTTCAAAAGTAACGAATGAGAGGCTAGTAAGACTTTAATGAGATTTTGGTACATTGGTCATTGTGAAGAAAAAATGTGCAGAGTCAGCCTTAAAGCTCTGTTAGACACGTACATAGTCTGTATTTCATGTAGTCTGCAGTGTGTTAAAAGAACTTTTTAAAAAATAATTTCCTCATATAATCCTCATTGAATATAACCTGAAATACGAGGAAGAAACATCAGAGAAAATTTTCTGAGATAAAGTTCCCATTGTACTTCAACACACCTAACTGGTTCTAATTTTTAATAGTTCTTTTTTTTTTTTTTTTTTTCCCCAAGTAACCACAAGGCAGAAAGTCTGAACAAATAAGTCAGGAAAGACCTACCACTTTTATTACACATATGGTCAGATAGTTGATTGTAATGGTCCTCTTTCAGCTACTGAGTCTGATACCATGGAGCTTTGCAGCTCTACAAGGTGTGAACTTGTCTGAAACCTCCATTGAAAACGAGCAGAACATAAGAAATGAAAACAGACTGGAAGTGTTTTGTTGCTCTGTTTTTTCCATAACTCCATTCCTATTTGTATCAAATGACAGAAGGTACTAAGGATCTGCACAAGCTGATCTAACTTTGAAGTTAACCCTTTATTGAACAGGGCTGGATAAAGAGATCGGCAGAGTTCCTGTCCAATCTACATTATTTTCTGACCCTATAACTCATATTGTCCTATCACCCACTGAATTTATCTTTTCTAACCTAAATTTCATAGAATGATAATAATAAAAAAGCCATTGTTTACCCAAAGCAACAAGGTTGTAGAGGGCTGTGTTGTTTCAAACAGTAGTGAAGACCATTTTTCATTATTAGAAATCCAGTGAATGTATTTTACCAAAAAGAATAAAATATTAAATAAATCATAAAACTCTTTAGGTTGGTAATATATTTGTTTTGATGCTTTGTTCTTTCATTAATATAAATACACCACACAACAAAGATGTATGTTCTCATATTGTTGTTGCTCAGAATCCAGCTACTCATCTGTGCTGTTGTCTGTTAACTACAGAAAGATAACCTGAGCTATACTGCTTCAAAGAAACAGCTAGAAGATTTTATGTTATTCTGTGCCAGATATCATTTCCATCATTTGGGAATTAAGCTGCCCAATAGGTGTTATATCTCTCATATACCAGAGAAGTTCCTTCTGATTCATTTTCATTACCTAGATTGCCAAATCTCTCAATTTCTCTGTGTACCAATAGAAAATATTTGACATAAATACTTGAAGAAAAAAATGTTTATTTTCAATATGTGCCAGTTTTTTCCACCGTATATACAAAAAACCACTATAACATGTGAAGGATAATAACCCAAATACTATGTGACATTGCACTATTTGCTTAATCTGTGACATGTACCAGACTGTTCTTTCACCTTTTTTTTTTTTCCCCCCGCACACACTCCATCTTTTCCGTAAAGAATATGTGAAACTTGATTAAAAATACTCCAGATTTGTTTTCCAGTTTAACTCCTTTGCCTAAATTTTCAAAGATTTTTTCCCAGACATTAAATCAAAACTCTACTTAAATGTTTCCTCTGCATCTGTATTCATTCTCCTCATTTCATATTGTAGCAAAGTCCACACTACGGTTACATTCAGCAGCAACAGTAGTAACTTCCCTGTTCGGGGTGATTTTCCTAAGGTTTCCATTTCAAACTGAATTTTGGACTTTATCATTTAATACAAATTTTGAGTGCCAGATATATTGCTCTGGAACAAAGCCAGGAGAAAATTGATTTATTTGAAAAACAGATCCAAGTTACTTTTAATAAGTTGATTTTAAAAGGAAACATTAATTACAGCTGTTTGTAACCTGTTCTTGCCACGTCCTACCTACAATGCAAATTGCTAGCTACTTTTCAAATGAACTCTATCTTAAAGGTTACAGCAAGGTGAAATGTGTGAGATTAAACAGATAACATTGAAGTGAAAGCTCAAAGACAAATTAGGAATGGTCGAAACGCACCAGTTTCATAGAGGTCACTGAGGATCCAGTAATGAACTTTACAAAACTGCTGAGATTAATAAAATTTGCCAGACCTCCAGCTAGACTCCTGCTTTCCAAATGACCTAAAAAACATCCACATGTTACTGGAGAGCAACACCTTGGAACAATTCTGCATATCTCTGCGTAGAAGCTTTGTTGTGCTGATTCAGCCATCATCATTTTATGCTGCCATCAGTTGCCTGATCACACAGGCCAATGCTGACCTCAGCAACATCCCCTCAGAAGTCTTCTTTCAAACAGTCCTGCCATAAGTTCCTGTGGGCCCAGATTTCTGCTGCCCACTGTGGTGCCAGTATCACCTGCTGGACACAATGAATAGAGGGGGCTCCCTCAGTGGCCCTTCAAAAGAAAGGACACCACTGAGAGAGTTCAGCAAGATGCAACCAGCAGAAGCCACACCCAACAAGAAGCTCTACCAATCCATCAGCTCCTGGTTAATATAATCCTGGCCTCACCCACCACCCCAACCATGATCACCTGGGTGAAGGCAGAGCCACAGAGACACAGGTGGGCCATGTTCTGCCTCTGGAACATGAAGCCAATAAGAAAAACAAAACTTTCTGCTAGGTTGTGATTCATTCACAGGTCAACTCCAACTTGGCACCCACAACTCAGGCCCCAGCACTTCAAGCTTGGACCTCATAAATCTCCCGTTTCAGCTCTTTCAGCACTTTTGCTGAAGACCTTAGATTATCCAGAGGAACATGCAAATTTTCTAACCTAAGTACATGACATTTTCAGTGCTGCAATGATCGCCAAGTTGTTCCCCTACAAGAAATTATCTCTTCCAGTACATGGCAGGGAATTTCATGGCCTTATATCAGAATGAATACCAGAAGCAAAACATGAAAGTCTTGCTCCTGGCATACTGCAGCCTACGCTCTGCCCCTGCTCAGCTCACAGTGCTCCTCATCCCTGCTGTGCCACAGATTAACTCCTCTGTGGTCCACTTCAGTGAACAGCTTCTGTCTTTTAGTATGTAAATAATATGTTGTGGTATACAGCTGCAGCTGTAATTTTACCTTATAGTGTGGTAAAGTCTTTGCCACATTAATAATTTTATTTGATATCCACTATGAATTAACTTTTTTTTCCATGAACTGTGTTATATCCCTAAAGACATTTTATTAGTATGGAAGTTCTCTACATATATTTAACAAGAAAATGTAGGGTTTCCTTCAAATTGTTTTGTGGCATCAATAATATGTAAAGTTGTAGCCTTGTATGCTCTTCCCTTCTCTGTGCTAAGCACACAGCCAAGTAATCAATACTCCTATCAAAAGGTCTAGAAGTAATTGCATATATTGCTCTTTGTATTGCTTTGATTACTCATCTGATCAGTAAGCTAGCATTTAAATAATTTGATTACAGTTTCTAGAAATAAATAATTGAAATGGAAACAATAAAAAGAAAATCAAAGACAAAAATCGTACTAACTTTACTGCCTGAACATTTATATATCTGATCACATATTTGCTGCAAATGCTCATTACACTGTGGAATAAATAACACCATCATTCTCACTGTCACTAAGTATGGTATTGCCATTGCTTGTAACATGCCATGGAATTCTGTAAATCTCTTAATGACAGGTATATTTTACTCTTAGTTAATTTAATCATCAGCTTCATGGAATCTAATTTTAAGCACATTTCTCTTTAGTCTTCCATTGTAACACTGTGACCATTTTTCCTATCCTGTCAAAGACGTCCTGTCATTTACAAACAGATTATGTTATAAAAAAATGAAATATTTAATTAAGTACTCTTTCATTATTCTCTTTAATATTTCTACTGTGTTTATCATCACCTACAAAAACTCCTTCAGGTATGATATAGCTTTATAAAGATCTTGATATAGGAATTAACTCTGAGGACTTTGATAGATTTTGTAGAAGTCAGTTGCCTTGTAACCCTTTTTAAATTATATGAACATATGCTAGGTAGAATAAAAATGACCTATTTTGTATTGTTTCTTTCAGTTTGCTTCTTGTTATTGTTATTATGAAAACACAATTTGGCGGCAGAATGAGGAGCTTTTGCTTTTTTTTGTATGGTGTAATGAGAGAAATAAAACCCTGGTGAAAGGGAAAGATGTTTTAATACTTTTGAAACTAAGAACACTGCACTCATGCCAACATTTCCTGAGCCCAAAAGATGCATACAAGTTTGGATAAAGAAACCACTAAAAAATAGCTCAAAATGGATTGAATCAGTCTCAAACTCGGCCAAAACAAACTGTCTGGTTTTAATGATTTTTACCAAATAATCAGCAAAAGGGTTCTTGAGAGGGTCCTTCAGACAGAGAAGAGAGGACAAACATTAGTATTAGGGTCCCACATTCTCATGTTCTCCTCTTAGCTTGTAAAACTTCCTATGCCAGTTGTCTGTTCACATGGAAGAAGGGTCTACAACTTGGGGAATCTGTTTGTTTTTCCATTTAGGTAGAATACTTTCCCAGAACTGTACATTCAGAGAGCAGCAACACGACTTGGCTAGGAGACTTCACGTTTGCTTGAATTTCTCTGGAAACACTTATGCTACACTTCTGAAAAAACCCACTTACTTGGCCTACTGATAGACTTGGGCTAAGGCTGGAAGCACCTGTGGAGTCTATTTGTGGGCTACACAGTGGAGCAACTGCCCCTTCTTACTTTTCCTTTTGTTTCTCCATTAAATCCGTCTCTCCCAGTGTGTGAGGCTACTTAGAAGCCACAGAGCGATGGTATTATAGAAGGCTGTTGTGTACACTGAACTATTAAAAAATATTTTTTTTCAATTTGGGACACTTCAAGGGTAAAAGAAATTGAGAGCTCTTCAGAAATGCTCCCTATGTCCTGAAAAGTCATTTTAGAGAAAAAAAAAAAAAAAAGCAGTCTCTCTCTCATCATTTGACACTATATTTTTAATCACTTTTAAGAGATAGACCAGTAATATTGTTCTGTGATGTCAGAAGCTGAAAAATTACTTGATTCTTTCTGTAAGTTGTGTACTAGAATTCTGAAAGGCTCCCATAAGAATCTGCCACTTAATTAAGGAACAATATTTCACAATTGCTGTTTATTCTGGCAGTTCTAAACTGTTTTGGAGGGTGGTTGAACATTTCCATCACAGTAGCCAGAATATGCCTGATTTGTAAGATTAAACTGTTAGAGTCAGTTATCTCAGAGCATTATAATGACACTAATGCAAATGATCTCACATAGAATGATCATTGTGGTTGTCCATTACGCAGCACTTGTTCCATAGATGTGGCTTTAGGAATGTGCTTGTTATGCTCACTTACACAAGCTATAAAATTTCTTGATAGAGTAATGTTGCCATTTTAAAGAAATTCTTTACATTGTTAAACATTCAGTCTTCATCAGTTTTACCAGTTTTAGGGAAAATGATTATGAGAATGCATAACGACCTTAATTAATGAGCTTTATTCAAGCATTCTGAAGACAAATGTCAATGTTACAGTAAAGAAAAGTAGTATGATTGAAATATTTATCTAATTCTTATTCCTCATTCTAGCCAGTCCCCTTCCACATGAATCACAAATTGCAGTACCTCTCAAAGATACTTCTCAGCATCTAAAGTGACAGGAGAAGGGAAATAAAAACTATGTCATTAATAGCTTATAACTACTGGGCACATCTAGAAGAACCAGATTTATGCACTGTCCCACTTGAAACTTGTATAGAAAGATGAGGTCATCCTCCATTTCACAATAAAATGTCCCTAAAGCTTTGCCTATACTTTATACGGGAGTTCTAGGATGGTGTTACTGGTAGTGGTATTGTCTGTTCAGAATAAAGAGGATGATATCTGAATGGGTATGTAAGTGTCTATAACTCTGAATACACACTGTTTATTTAGAAGTTTATTTTGATTATTCTAAAGTGCCTTTCACTAAGATCTCCTGCCACACTGAAATTTCAACAATAAAAGCTGCACTCACCCTCTAGGCAAGAGGAAGTGTATCAGTCCCAAGCAATGACATTTTAGAACACCATTTAAATAAAGCTGCATATGTTACATGCTTATCCTAGTAGCATTAAGAGGTTTTTTTTCAGTTTGGTAGGTGAGCTATAAGCAAATAACTCCTAAAAAAACCTGCTACATATATATATATATACACACACACACTTAGTCCAACGTAAACTGACCATCTACGCCTTTTAACTAATTTCTCCTTTCTGGAAGTTCAAAGTAATTGTACTTATCCCAGTGGAAGCTAAATCTCTCAGTTCCTAGGTAATGCAATGAAAATGAAGGACTTGAGCAACACAGTATAGGAAACACAGCTTCCCACAGCATCAATCACTAGTACAACAAAGTGTTAAATACAGGCGGTGCACTAATAGTCAACTCAAAATTAAGAAGCTAAAGACAGAACAAACAATTACCTAGGAAGTCTTCAGATGAGATTTCTTCTGGAAATGTAAGGAACAGCCACTTTCTTGCTGTCAGATTTTGCTTGCCACTAGGCTCTGCAGGAGAATCTGCCTTCACCGGCACAACAGTTCCATCTTCTTTCCTCTGATCACCAGGATGTTTCTGAAAGCCCAGAAGTATCTTAAATTACTCCTTTGTTTTCAATGGAACCAAAGCCTTTGCACAACTACTTGGTTGTTTTCTGGGTACCTAGTGTTATAGTAGCGATTGTCATGCTGCTATCTGAAGAACACCTAGCAAGGGGCATTGGTAATGTGGACGCAAAGGATTTTAAACAGGCTGTAAGGAGAAATGATAACTAATATATACCCAGGATAAAGTTCTAATATTGACTATGTGGTTCTAGTGCTAAACCAGGCTCACCATCTGAAATCTCACCAGAGTAGAAATTTGGATTTAAAAGCTACCAGTTTACGATTAAGAATAGGGTTTAGTACTTCTGAATACAACTGTGTTCTTCCTGACTGTTGACTGAAATCAAAGTGTTTGATTTTAGCCACCCTGAGCCTCCAAGTTGTGCTGTCAGCACGATCCCTAAAGCAGTGCTTGCTTCTCTGCTCCTCTAGGGCAGTGTGCCCAGCCCATCAGTTACCTCCCATATGCATTCTGGCTCCATGACTGTCAGTCCCTATACCCTGCTTGCCCACCTATAGGTACTCTCCCTTTCACTTGTCTTATGGAAGGCAGTTTTTATATGCATGAGAGAGACACCAGCTTTATTTATATTCCTCTAATACCATTATGGCAGGAAAACATCCAGCTGCAGGGTTTATATACAGCTAGTGAGAGTGTACATTTTGAGAACATATACCAGAGAAGAATGGTTACAAGTAAGTAACTTTGATTTTTTTCAGGGAAAAAATAGTTGGATTTAGTTTGGGGTTTATTTTGGTTTGTTTTGTTTGATTTGTTTCTTGGTTTGTTTTTGTTTTTTTTTTGGTGGGAGGGTGAAGTTCTTTGTTTTTTTCCAGAAAATTGCAGTTGCCACAGGAACAGAAAGTTTAAAACCTGCTGTTCAGCAGGTACAACTGCAAGTGTAAATAACTACTGGGAAATGATATTTATAATTATTCAGTGAATGTAACTTCCATACAGACTTTCTATTTAAGTGTACATTATTAATAAAACGGCTTCACTACTTCACAGTAAATGAAGCATGTGGAGCAGATTCAAATAGGAAGAAAAAGGATCCTACTGAATCATTATCTTCCTTGTAATAAAATGAAATTCTAGTGCTGATATGTCTCTCCTAGAAATAATGTGAAAAAACTTTTTAACAATTTGCAATCCCAAACTGTGCAAATATTTTTTGTAATTTAGTTTCATATTTTAATATTTTGTAGATTCTGCCACACAGTAGAAAATTCATATCTCTGTACATTTGATGGGTTTTACTGAAATTAATAATTCAACAGATTAGTTTAAAATCTATTTGTTTTGCTCCTGCTTTTTGAGGAAAATCTAAATTGCAACAAGATGTTTTCCATGTTCATCTACATAATGTCCAGAATGTTTTCCAGCTTAGGGCATTCATACTTGATAGCTGAGCCCCCAAAATACGCTGAAAATTAATTTTTTAATGACATGCTTATGGATGCACTAACCATGCATCCATAGCCATGACAGTTGTGAAATTATTGTCTCTTTTTTTACCTGAAGTAATGAGAAAGGATGTTTTATGATGTTTTATATGGTTACTTAATTTGCCTAGAAGTAATCTGCAGGATAAATTGGTTGACATTTCTTTGAAGGTAAATAACTGCATTACAGATGACTGCCCATGTCACACAGAATGATACAGGCAGTTTGCAAAGCATGTAGTATGTGTAATAGTATACAGATTTTTCCACTAACTCTCCTATGTCATTTAGAAGCCATAAAGGAAGCCTTATATTTCTGCTTTATTGTTTTCAGTGAGAAGGACAAAGCATTTGCTTCATATAGAGAGATAATCGAAGACAGATTTTTAGAAAATGATAATAAAAACTGTACAAAATGAAAACAATATTATGCAGAAGACAAACTATTTCTTAAGTGGATAAGACATCAAAATGCATTCTTTCCACCCATGTGTTTATGTTTATCTGCGTACATCAGTTATCTTTTGGTGCATTTAGGGTTTAAGAATAGCTCACTTGCACTGACAATCTTTTAAGCAATGCATATGAAGAGCCATTTTTAAACCACTCCAGACTGCTATAAAATGCTTCCTATGTCTCACACTTAGAATAAATACTAGTTTTCAAACAAACTTACTACCTCTGGTACTAGCAGAGGTACGGCTAGAAATCTCTTGTCTACATGCATTCCCAGTGCATGAATTCACATCCTTTTTTTTCATGCTGCTGAAAAACAGTGACATAGATGCAAGTGTAGTCAGCATAGAGGATTTGCTCTAGGTTCACTGCCAGTTTAATGGATCTTTTTAAAGCTATCAAAACAGTATGAAGCTTTTTAGATTTAAAGGTCTCAATGCTTGCAACCCATTATTTAGCCTCCATAGCATGTCTAGTTTGATAAATGTGGTCCCAAAAGCTCCAGACAATGACATCAGCACTGTGCCTTCATCTGTTGTTCCTGGCTGCTCTTCAGCAGGAGGAACAGTAGTAAGCTTTTAATCTATACTCATCTTAGTGAAGATCACTGAAGTTTCACTCATTAGCCTGTCAGGCTAAAGCAAAGACCTTTTGCTCTGCTCAGTCACATGAACTTAGTCTAGGTTTAGGTACTTAAAGAACACGCACAGCTCTCTGAAACACTAACATTTGCATAATAATTTAAGCTTAGCCTTGTGAGGATTCATTTGTAACCTGTAGTACTATTCATTAGAGACTCTACAACAGGGGTCCTCAAACTTTTTAAACAGGGGGCCGGTTCACTGTCCCTCAGACACTGTCGGGGGTGGACTATAGTTTGGAAAAAAATGAACGAATTCCTATGCACACTGCACATATTTTATTTGTAGTAGTGCACAAAAAAACAGGAAAAAGAATGCCGTATCCGGCCCGCGGGCCGTAGTTTGAGGACTCTTGCTCTACAATGATGCTTAGAGACCCATTAAAATATGTGTCATCACACAACAACTGGATTTACACCTTCTTTGTTTATAAGTGCTTGAAAACAATTGTCAACGGCTTCAGAAGTCCCTTCATGACTCCAATGAAATTGACTTATTTTATTTATTCCAGGCCAAGTGCATGTTGTCTGAGTACACTCTCATATAATCTCTCAATATTACACTGAAAATTGCAAGCTGTCTTCTTTTGTCTTCTTTATGCAACTTAGCCAGAATAAGGAATAGGGACTTTTGACCTGAATACTGGATTTGATCCTTCTGATGACACCATAATGAGATGGAAAAAAAAAACCTCCACAGCTTTCAACACCCAAATTAGAGGCAATGCCTGCTTCAGACCATTGTAAAAGTAATTGGGTGTGAATTTTTATTCTACAAACTGGATGCTCTGGGAAGGCTCTGCTTCTCCCCTCTAGCTTAGCCTACCCCCATGATATTCCCTCCTAACTTCTGCCTCTCATATGGTGTCCTCCTGGACAACTGCAGGAAGCAGAAGAGTCTTTTCTATGCAAGTTTACTAGGAAGCATGTCACCCTATGTGACAGCTTCAGAAAGTGTGTAACTCTAGCTCTGACGCCTCCCAAAGTGACGGAAGGATGGTGAAAATATCTACTATGCACAGCTTCTTTACAAACATCTCCAGGAATCAGAATTAAAATGTTCTCCCAGTCTCTGGCATTAGCTAAAAAACCTTATAGCCCTCTGCCTGCCTGTTAACATGAGTCATTTTACCTTTCTTACTGCTTTCAAGGAGGCTGTGGTTTCCCATCCCTACTATCTTTAACACTATGGAAAATCAACCAGACTGAGGCTGTGAGAGCCCCTTGGAAGGTGAAATACAGTCTTAGACAACAGTCAAGAGTAAGCAAGAACACAGAAGAGAGAGTCCAGACCACAGCCTGGCTTGCCTACCCATGTTACAACAAATGAGCGTTAACAAAGGGATGTATTCATCAGAGAAGCTGCAGTGTCTTTATGAGTCAGTAAAATCTCAAACCCACTTAGATTTGTGAAGCTTTAATATCCATATCAGGTCCTTTATGTTGTGCTAACATACACGAGCCTCTCAGAGGCAACATAGGATCTCACACTGAGGTACAATGCAAAGCCCACAGCTCATACTCATGTCACACAAATACTGCTGTTGTAGTTACTTTCAACCTCAAAAAGGCAAATCTTCTGCCAAAAGCCACTGCAAGAACAAGAAGTACCATTATTATAAGCACTCATGAAAGGGCATAACATGTTGTTGCCCGCAATATCCCTTGTAGCCAGACCTCCGTTTGGATGAGTGCTTTGAAAAATATCACTTTTCCATACTCTAAAACTCTCTCGTAGGCTTATGGAGTGGTAGGAAAAGACTGGGTTTTGCAGCCAGCATTGTAAATAGGCCATAACCAACATTAAGCTAAGTCTGTTTTCAGTCCATTTGGCAAATTATTTTATTCACTACCACTCGCTGTGGACTACTGCAGCTGAAAAAGAAAAGGGAGACAGTGTGGCAAATGCTCTTTTAAGTCTTCATAAAAAAAAGATTTCATAGATGAGCTTGTACTTCAGCATAACGTTCACCTTCTGCAATCTGTTTCTAGATTATTTTTAGAAGCAGAAGTCATCAGGGCAATTTAATTGTAAGGGCCAAATCCTGATCTCAGCTGCATGAAAAAATAAACTGCCCATATTGTAAGCCTGATGGTTTTACTACCAAATGGCCTACTGCTGAAATCATTACAGATTGCTGATTTACTCTGAGATGAGCAAAATTAACATTCAGTGGGTATTTCATCATGGTAAGGATATTTGTACTATCTGCTTACTTACAATCCTTGTCATAATAATAACTGTATATATTAAAAACAGAACTGAGCTTTGTGGCATCTTAAAAATATTGGTTTTTGAGGGGTAAGGATGCAAAGAAATTAAATAACATGCTATTTGTATCATAAGGTGTCTATGGCAGAACAGGGAAATCATCCTATGTTTGCTGTATATCAATGCACAGCCTTAATGGCAAAACTACTCCTTTATCCCAAAACCTATTCCAGTGCACATGCCAATTAATGACACACAGAAGCTAAAGAAACTTGCTAAGTGGTCAGCTTCATGACAAAGCAAGTCAGTGTGTTTATCTAGGGAATAAACTCGAACAGCTCTCTGTTTAGAGGTGCCTGTTTACAGCCCTTGCCTTTTAATTCAGTTTTTCCATTTAAGGTCAGGTTCTTTAAAGGAACTGAGCCATTCCCCACATATAAATGGAGTGGTTCTGCCTGATCACCACTTTCTGCCAGGTGTGGGTAGCAGTCAGCAAGAGCCAGGCATTAAAGTAGGTGTATGCAGAATCCCAGCATTCAGAGACAGCCCTGTTTTCCCCAGGATGAATGAGAACAAAGGAACTGTTCCTAGAGTGCCAAGGATTCAGAAACCCATTATGTTATGCTAGCACTGTGGGGGTAATAGGGAGGAACATTTCATATTGTATATTCTGGTTTAGATTATTCAGGCACGGAAAGCACACATAGTCTGCTGGGTGCACACATTCCTAAATAATGCTACACATTTCTGATATTTCTGCCATGCACGCTATCCGAAGAATGCAGAGATGCTTGCCTCTTCAGAATTGAGCTGGAATTCCTATAGCAAGGAACATTTAGATAAATATAAATCAACTCTAAAGCTGGCTAAGAAGAAAAGTGTCCTAAAATGTACTAGTACGTGTTTTGATTAGGAATGAAGGAACATTTTATTACTATGCACATACAGACAATTCAAAACATATGCTCTGTGTGCAGTATTTTGGGGAAAAGTTTCATCAGTAAAGCAAACTTGATTTACACTTAGTGACTTACTGAGGTGACTGACTAAAGGAAACCTGTATAGTTTTCATGTTGTCTCTAAGGAATAACTGAATATGGAAATCTTGCTTTTGCTGGCAAACAGGGGTGACTGATTGGTTGGCTGACAGGATTAGGCTAATAATATAGAAATTTTTGCTCATGGATAAAACAAGATTCTGAAGTAGTTATTTTCTGGTGGATTTTTCCATGGATCCACTGAGGAATCATGTAGGTTGGAAGGGGCTATGCTTTATAATGTCCCTACTTGGGTAGGGAGGTTGAACTAGATGACCTCTAGAGGTCCCTTCCAACCTGAAACATTCTATGATTCTATGATTCTATGATAATGTGATTGATCATTCATGTGATATATACCCAAAATATTTTTTGTCACAGAAACATCCTGAAGTATCAGACCAACTTTGATTTTGAAGGGTATATATCTGAATTCCCTCCTGAGAAATACAGATTTTGAGAACTCTAACTAGAAACTGAGAATAATTTTTAAGAAAAATGCTCTGAGTGGGGATTGTTAAAAAGTCCTTAAAAGTTCATTTTTATGTTCTTGAAGTACTGAAAGTCAATTCTATAACCATTTTTACAGCTCATAGAGCTTAGTCCAGTTTATATCTGGGAAAACTTGGCAAAGCAGAGAAGTCTAAGGTTCTAGGGCACTGATATCGCACCCATTTCCTCTGAAGTCATAGGGCAAGAATTCTGGTAAAACTTTCCATGTAGACACCAAGTATTAACAACTGTATTAGAAATTACAACCATTATCCAATCCTGGTCACAGTTACCTTCAGAGTAAATAGGTACCTTGAGTAAAACCTTTTCCTTTCCATTGCCTTTAGTCAAGCAATGTTTCAGACCATTTTCTCATCTTCTGAAGCAAATAAGAGGTGTGGCTCAGATGTTAGTTTGACATGAAGGCCAGATCAGGCTTTACAGAGGGTCTTACATTTTACACATCTGAATCCAATCATTTTTCTAAAAATATTTTAAATTCAAAATTGAAATTTGAGTACAGTACTGGTAAAGATTAATAAGCTTGAAGCAACAGCTAAAGATGATTGGCTTGGAAACAATAGTCGAGAACTGGTATGTGTGATAAGAATGTTTCATACACTATGCTACTTCCTGCAAAGAAGTCAAAAGTGAACCCTTTCTCTCATATGAGATTGCCTCTGCTACTTAATTACATTATCATTTCGTACAAATGTAGTTATTAAAATAGGAAAAAAATCAAAAGGTTTGAGTCACATTTTTATAGATTTCATGGACTTGGAGGAACGTTACAATTGTGCTCTCTTACATCATCCTTTGCTGTAATAATAGATACTGAAAATTCATTCCCAAAATTCAAACTTCCAATAAAATTTTAATTTGATGGGAATTACTTATTGTTTTGTCTTATTGGAGAAGGTTCATTTTGATTTATACTTCACAGCAGCATTATTTTGAGTAGCCATTTTACAGTATAGACGTAACAAGTTTGGTAGGTGAGAGGGCTTTATATTATATACATGTAGCAACAGCTGTCTGTAGGGATTCTTGTTGCATATGCTGCATTAAACGGAGATGCAGTCATTAACACAGTGAGAACATTATTCTGGTACATGCCAATTAGCTGTCATACTCTTGCAGAGCCTACTAATAACCCAGTGTTGCTGTAGACCAGTGTATCATGATTTAATATAATCCCAATTATTTCTTTATTTTTCTTTCTAAATAAATTGGGGAAACTACTCATTAATATTAAACAGAACCTGAGGCTGTTATTAGCGTTGTTATTTAATATAAACAATAAGCCATACTAAATATACAAGACACTTGAAAATAAGTCAGGCCCTTCTAAATGTTTATAAGCTCTAACCATCCAATTTTCTACCATATGCTGTAACATGAAAATAGGAGAAAGGAGCTTAGCTACCACTGTCTCTCCTACACCCAGCATTCACTAGATTTTCTCACTGGCTATCAAAATACATAGCTGTAGATCTGGAAGAAATGGGTAACAGGAAAGCTGACAAAGAGCTGCCACCAGGTAGGGATGGTAGACTATTTTGTGCCATAAGGCACATCTGCAGGTTGTACTGCACTACAAGCTATGCAGTGAAGTGGCAATAAAATTGCTCAAATGCAATTTTCAAATATTAACCTACATTCCAGCAATATTTTATTGGCTCTTACAGCTTCCCATTCCATGACACTGAGTCTAAGCAGTGAGAAGGAGATGGCATGTGTGGAGTGTGCTGGGACTAACCCATCAAACCCAAACTAGCCTCCACTGGGAGGCTCATAGATACAAACCTCCTCAACTGGGAGGTTCACAGGTATGCTGGACTTGACCAGAATATGCATGATTCATAAACTGCTTGTGACATACCCTATGGAAACAGGCCACCACAAAGAATTAAAACATATTCCAGCAGGCCCTTTTTGGTCTGATCCAAGAAAGGACAGTACTGTTTGATGCTGAAAGTTAGGAAATGGTCTCTCTGATATGACAATTCACAGCTTTATTTGTGTGCCTATTTTTGCTGCGGTTTTCACTGGTATGGTCTGCCTTCATAACTTCCAGGTTTTTGAGCCTAATATCAGAGTATGTGGGAGTGAAGCATTACCCACAGCAGAGAAAGACTAAGTCTTGGAGCATTAAGCCAACTGTAAAAACACAAGCCCATGCAGCAAGATGCATCCAGTGGTGCTGAGGAAGCTGGACCAGAAAATGGTCTGGATTGTGGTGGAGGCTGAATGTGATGTGAAATGGGATGTTGTAAGAATGTAAGGTTCATTAAGTTTAGATGGAGAGTCAACAGGAGGTTGCATAACACGTTTGTCAAGACCTGGGACATCCAAGTTGCTTCTGTTCCTCTACAGTGAAAAGAGATTCAACTTCCCTGTTTGGTGCTTTGACTCATAGGTCAAGCAAACTGGAAATCACTTCGGCCCTGTGTTTCAAGAATTAGCTTCTTTGAGTTAGATGCCTTGCCTCGGGAGGGAAGCCTGGGCTCTGTCTCAAGGGAATAGCATGAAATAATGAGTAATCAAGTAAGCCTCAAAGGAGGAGAGAATTCAGATATAAAAATGTATTTAACTTTCCCTAACATCAGGCTCACAATGTCTCCTCAATGAAGAAGTGAGAAAACTGAATTGTTCCATGCGGTCTTCTAATCCAATCTAGTGTTTTAGAATATAAACTCTTCTCCATGGTTGTTGCTGCAATATGATACTAATGCCTGTGGTTTGTAGGTCGCCAGAGTAGATGACCTTGCAGTCCTTCAGCAATTCATAGGATATGATGTACATATTGTATCCCATTACAGGATTTTTCTCTCTGTAAGTTGCCCTTAAATCAGTCGAGATAGTAATTAATTTGCTTGCTATGCATGGTTGCTCGAGGGATTGTATTTATAACCATTCTTTGGACTGTAGGGATTTGGCAGCTACTACTATAAGAGCTCATTTGATTATCAACATTAAGTATTTGATTGGTGAAAATGCTCACTTAAATCCCACAGAAAAGCTTTTATTGCAACTAAAGGAGAAAGACAGTTTAATGTGAGTGCTGAATGAAAGGATTGATAGGTATTCCTCTCTCTGGGAGAAGGATAGGCCTGTCTGGAATATGCAGGCCAAGGATTATGGGGATGAATCACAATAAAGATGTTATTATCCCAAATAGTTGACTACCTTTATGGCTGCTCTCAATCAAGAAACTGTAATAAGCTAAATGCGTTCCTTCCCTATCAATGCTGTTTCCAGCATTTCTGCTTCTGTACAAGCTGATATATATATAAGGTTGAGCAGATGGATGCCATTTACATTGAAGTATATATATTGAGAGTGAGATCAGCTATCTTAGCTTAGACATCTGAATTTCCTTTTGTGATCAGTGGAGAAAAATAGGCATCTCTAGAAGGTGAGTCTTCCTATGAGAGACTTCTTAAGATAGGTCATGTAAATAAGATTTGTATTTTCATTTTATCTGAGGTTGACATAAAAATGTAGCCAATGTTACAGCTTCCTCACACAAGCATGTGATGGCAAATCAAACAACTGAACCCGTTAAGACGTGGCCAGCTTTCCAACATACTACCAATTCAAGCTTCTCCATTCAAGATGAACATCTCAATCTGTCTGTCAGCATTTCAGGGATCATGAGGAGGAAATGTGGTCCAATGATCAGTGACATTCAGGAAATACAATGATTTCTGATATGTTATGACGTCATGGTGTCCTTGCCAGAAGCTCAAGCGCACCTAAGGTGCTTGTCGCAATAAGACAAAAAGATATTTCTATATCTTCCTTTGTATAAAGACACTTGATTTGCAAATGTCTGGAGTCTGGTTGAAGACAGGGGAAGTGGATGGGTCAGAAGGCCATTGAAGTAAGCTCCTTCAGTTGTACAAAACAGCATCAGAGGGAGAGAGGAAAATGTTACAGATGAACCTCATCACGGTCTTCACCACTGGCAGCCAGGGAATCTCTGCTCCAGCACCTGGAGCACCTCCTCCCTCTCCTTCTTCACTGACCTTGATGTCTGCAGAGTTGTTGCTCTCAAATACTCTCACTTTTCTGTCTGTCTGCAGTTTCTATTGTGCAGATTTTTCTTCCCCTTCTTAAATATATTATCACAGGAGCACTACCACCATCACTGATGGGGTCTGCCTTGGCCAGCAGCAGGTCTGTCTTACAGACAGCTGGCATTGGCTTTATCAGATACAGGGGAAGCTTCTCCCAGAAGCCACACTTGTAGCCCCTCCACTACCAAAACCTTGCTCTGCAAACCCAATATAATATGTAACAAAATCTTTCCATATTTTATGTATTTTAAAATGCTGTTACTTTTTAAATTATTCACACCACTGACATTGAAAGCACACTGTTTTCAAGCGCTTTTCTAAATTGCAGTATTAGACATGCAATCAGAAAAGGACTTCAGGCAAAACTGATTAATTTCAGACTTTGTAACTGAATAATAATTCTGTTACTAAAAAATCCTGATGAGCTATGTAAGCCTGTCTGCATGCCTTTTCCATGCATAAATTAGTGGTAAGGATATCCAGGTTATCAAGGATTAGTGCCAAGCACTGACAAATAAATAAATAAATAAGAAAGATATTTCTAAAGACAGTGCATGGTTTTAACCTAAATCAGAAGGTCTTAAGGACAACATACAGCTTACATACTCTAAACGGAAAGCACAAATCAGATGGAAAATATTTTTCTTAGGGAGGGCTACATTTCATTCCAATTTTAAGGAAAGCCTGGGTGACCCGAAAGTTCCAGTGGATGAGTTGCTGACATTGATAGAACAGCCGATGCAAATGTTAATTTTACACTAGACTTCTGAGAACACTTGAGACCTGTTATTTTGGAGGCTTTTATACATTTTTGGTGACATCACATGGTGCTGAGAACACAGGCTTGCTCTTGTCTTCTATCCTGAAAGCATGTATTTAAATTAATTTTAGAATTTCCATTGATTTCAAAGGTACAGGATGAGGTAGTTAGGCTGAAGAAAATCAAGAGCAATAAAAAAAATGCCAGTAAAGTGAGAAAAGAATTGTGGGCAATTTGTCTATCACAGCAAGATTCCTTTGCAGAAACCTGCATACATCTGAAAAATAATTTTAAAACAGTCTACTTTCACATGACAAGGAGAGAGCTAGAAGATTGGCATGGTCCAGAACTGAGTGATACATAAATATCTCACCCCTTTTTAGCACTGATAAATTCTGCAGCACAGGGATAGGAAGGTCAAGGAGGAGACTAGCTAACCCTTTTCTTTACCAAGTAATTTAGTGCTTGGTCCCTGCAAATAGTCTGATACGGACAAGAAAGGTAAGGCAAATCCTTCACTCCCTGGTGGGCGGGAGTCTCAGGCAATGGCTAGGCAGTCAGTGCAGAAATGCTGTGAGGGCTGAGGGTAACTCCTTTCCATTGCCTCTGTCAGCCAGCTGTTTGCTATCACTCCCTTGCTGGAAGCTCTCTCTCCCACAGCAGGGTCAGTGGAAGGAATTGTCTCATCTACTTCAGCCAGATACAGAGTTAACTGCTTTAATTTACAGGGCTTTCAGAAGCAAGTTCAACTTAGGAAATTAATTTCTCACTGACATGGATAAGAATTGCTCATAACTTGATCTCAGGATCCATCTGCAAATGGGCTTGTCTCCAGCAGAGATGTAATTAAAAGAAAAAAAATTGCTTAAGGTTCAGAGCACAGGCATAACATAAACCAGTGTGGCTATCTTCTGCAGTGACTTTTGACTGTGGTCTTATTAGCACCATCAGTCTCAGCAGGCGTGCACTGCAAAACCCTGTATAAAATAGCAGTAAGAAGAACTCTAAAAGTCAGAGCATTCTCTTTGTGGTACTTCCAGCTAGCACCCTTTGCAAACCTTATTTCTTTTGGCTTTTTGTCTTCAGGAATTTAAATAATAAGGCCAATTAATCTTTCAGAATATGTGAACCAAAAGAGGTACATAATGTAGTAAGAATATATTTCTTCCCCTGATTAATATATAAACGGGCAGTAAATAGTGCAGTTCTTTCACTAAGATTATTTCTTCAGTGATTAAATGTTTCTAGGCACATACTAGAAAGAATATGAATTGTAACCTGTTATTCATAATTTATGAACCATTATGAGCGTTCATGGTATTGTGCTACCAATGTTCCTGATATTTAGAGATATATAGCATAATAAATTCCTGACCTTTAATGTCATCATTCATGAGAAGGCTCATGTCTAGAGTATTAGCATTTGCATAAGGAATGATTGAATTTTTTACCCATGAGTATTAGACAGGAAGAAAAAAAAAGAGCAAATGAGCTGCTAGCAGGACCCATTTTGTGTGGGAATCACTGTGGTGATGGGACTCACAACTCCTCACTCCAACAGTTTCATGGTCTAACAGGCCATTCGTTTATAACTTTTTGGGAAGGTTTGGCTAATAAGCCAAATTGATGCAACGGTTTTGCAGTAAAAACATTCCTAGCCTTAGGGGAATTTTGATTTTTTCTTTCTCATTTCTGTTTTTACAAGTCAAATAATCTTTCAATTTTACTGATCTGTAAAACAGGCATTATAATTTGCAATTTGCAGAAACTTTTAAACATTATTTAAAGTGTACAGCATGTGGAAAATGTGGACTTTTTCTAGGCTGTGTTCATGTTATTTCCAGAAAATTACAGAATCCAAAAATCTCAGTGATGAGGAACTGCTGCTAAAAAACCATAATAATAGGAGCTCAAAACATGGTATATTTAATGGAGGGAGGAGGGGAATTCTGTTGTCCAGTTTCTAATAAAAAATTAAATTTTCCCAGTGTTTTTTTAAATCCACCCACTAGTCTGCATGGGACCTAGAGATCTGCACTAACAAGTGCTGTTGTTATATTTTAAAAGCTCATGGTAACATCTCTATAAACAAGGTTTTCTTCTCAAGAAAAAGACTGGAAGTGGAAAACTACTAACTTTGCTATGTAATGAAATGTAGAAACGAAAATATACCAGGAAGGTATCGGAAGTACCAAAATATAATTTTTAGTGCCCTCTTAAGTTTCACTATCTTTGAAAGTTCATATCAGTGAAAAATGTGAATGACTGTAAGTGGTATTTAGCATCAGGGTATGCTTAATTCATAATTACCTGCTTTGTGCACAGCAACAATTTACAAGCCTTCTATTCACTAGCAATGTGAAAAGAACTGTTGAATGGGATATGTGGTAAATTTCAATTAGACTAGAAATGCCTGGGAGGGCCAGTTACATATTGTGATATTTATGCAGACATCAAAGATTTAGTTGTTTAGACAAGGAAAATGAACACCATTGAACTATTCATAGTATTTGGGAAGAGTACTGTTTATTTCAACCTAGAATTTCACCATAAATAGATGTCCCAGTTACAAAAAGCATTACCCCCTCTGATAATCCAAACCTCTACATCCCTTGTGTCCGTAACTTGCAATCTTAAAATCTTCATTTTTCTCTATTTTTAATGTATGCTACTGCACAGATAGAATAATACTGAAGAAAATCCTGCACTGTCATTTTTGCTGTAGCTTGCATGAAGAGAAATTAGTAAGTACCACTGGGGTTCAGAATAAGTTCAGTTATTTTAAACTTTGGAAAATGATTAGGCTTAGATTTTTTCCAGACCATTTGATAATGACCTGGGTAGTCCATTTTCTAAATCATGTGGATGAGTTGCATTTGAATTTGACTATCCATGCTTACAATGTTTTTTCCAATTCAATGTCACTTCTTCTAAACTAATCCCAGCCTTTGACAGAAGAGTCAGCAGAGTGACTTGGGTTTATCACTAAACAAATTGTTAAACTAATATGATGTTAAATCAATGAACTTCAAAAAAAAAAAAAAAACCAGCCCCCAAAAAAAGCTAAGTAAAAAGTTAGCTACTAATCTGCTAGGTGCTAATTACTAATACACAAAATTGTATTAAAAATCAACGACTTCCATTGCAATGGTTTCTGGCCTTTATTACAGGTCACATGCTTTCATCATCAAGTTGACTGAGGTGAAAGATGGATCATTACTACTTGTACAGTGGTAGTCTGATCCTAATTCCTTGAACATCAAGGGAAATATAATCTGAGCACTGAAGTAATAAAACCTTAGTTTTCTGCAGCCAGTTGTTCCATCCTTGTGATTGCATGTTAGACACCTTGAGGTGCCTGCTTTTATAAAGCTGTTATAAGGAAGGCCTTCTTTCATAACTAATTTGAGTATGTGTGACTTCAGTTGCATTTTTATACAAATACTAACATAGTTAAGGACTAACGAAGGAGGCCAAATTCCATTGTAGGCTAAGGGCAGGGAGTTATATGTAGCACGATCTGTGATATGCAGGAATTTGTTCCCTGTAAATGCTGAGGGAATGTATTTCTTGATTCTCAGTAGCCAATACATTTATCCATGTGTTGCTTTCAGTGTGATAAAGTAGACCTTTGTTATCTTTGGCTTTCCTTCTGTATATACAGCCAAGAACAGAGAAGACATTTCTAAGACTTCAGGATGGTGTAGAACTTTACGTTTTCCTTTCTTTTTCTTTTTTTTTTTTTCTTTTGTTATTCCCTGGAGTCCAAGGATGGCTTCCCAAAGGGACTGGTCAATGACTCAGCAAACCATTCTTAGGGGTCCAGTGGGACTCCCTCTGTGCACCGCTGTGCACCCTTGCTACTCACTTCTACTGGCAGCTGCTGCAGAGCCAGGAGACAATTTGTGTCTGTTCATTTCCCCACGATGCTGGTTCTGAAGAAATAAGACACTTGGTACAAGACAGGAGATAATGCTGCCTAAAGCACATTAGTGGTCTACCTTTTAAAATTCTTATCGGATTATAATTCAGAGAGAGTAAGCCACTTCTAGTGTCTTCAACCATTCTTATATCTGAGATGCTGAAAGACAGAACTTGTCACACAGCCAACTTCTTAGGTTCCAAAACCTTTATCTGGGTCATTTCTAATATGCTGTTGAAACGTATCTGTCATCAGTACTTCACTATCTGTTCTCTGTGTATGGTTTCTTGGAATGAATACAGTTCTTTGCAGGAGGTTAAAATAAAACAACTGGTTTTATCTTTTCAGGTAAAAAAAGTGTTGTATCTCACCTAACCAGTGCTGGGCTTTACAGTAACTCTGTTTCCTATTCTTTTCCTTTGTAGTTTATGTAGTCATAACATTTCCATAATTCTTCCACAAATCTCAGGAGAAAATAAGAATAAGAATTAAGAAGTACAAGCCTGTGTAAGTACCCTAGGTCATGACTTGTGCTTTCATTTGGGACCACACTTGGAAACTAACACGGAGTATTCTGAAATTTTCTGTTTGCTTCCTTCTGCTCTTCACTCTCTCTTTATTTCCCTAAACTTTCCCACTGTTGGTTCCATTCTCTGTAATCCCTCAAACCCATTGCTTCAGGACACCATTAGCATTGTATTCAGGCTGCTACACAAAGTCTTACAGTAAAGTCTTCTGATTGCTGCATTGGTGCCATTTTTCAAGTACAGGCTAGTCACTGAATAGGTTTTGAATCCTGAATATCAATAATACTGTTCTACTCAGATGAGAAATTTACTCTTCTCCTTCAACATCAGAGTACAGATGTTACCCTTGTTTCTGTCTAGCTCCATTGAGTCTGTCTCTGCCAGTGTTAGCCCCTGTGTTTAACCCTGTCTTTCCCATTTGAACTATTATTGTGAAAGAACGGATGATTGGCACCTATTCCATTAAAGACCACTTAGTAACCTGAGAAAGCATTTGGGGAACTTCTGGGCTAAGTGTATGAACACCGAGTGAACAAGTGAAGAATTAAAGATGTTATCTGTCTGGACTTCTGTAAGGCCTTTGATAAAGACCCCCACATTATATTTACCTCTAAATTGGAGAGATACAGGTGTATGCATTTGATGGATGGACTACTAGATGGATAACAAATTAGCTGGCTGGCTGTGTCCAAACAGTTACAGTCAGTGGCTCGGTGCCCAAGTGGAAACCAGTAACGAGTAGTGTCCTTGAAGATTTTGCACTAGGCACAATACTATTTGATATCTTAACCAATGAGTGCACCCTCAACAAGTCTGTGGATGACATCAAGCTGTGTGGTGCAGTTGACATGCTGAAGGGAAGGGATGCCACAAAGAAGGACCCTGACGGACTTGAGGAGTGGGCCTGTGGGAACCTCATGAAGTTCAAAAAGGTCAAGTGCAAGGTCCTGCACCTAGGTCAAGGAAATCCCAAATATGGATACAGGCCAGGTGAGGAGTGGATTTAGAAAAGCCCTTCAGAGAAGGACTTGGGGGCAGTGGTGGATGTATAACTGGACATGAGCTGGCAATGTGTGCTTGCAGCTGATCATGTCCAGGGCTGCATCAAAACAAGTGTGGTCAGCAGGTTGAGGGAAGAGATTCTGCTCATCTACTCTGCTCTCGTGAGGCTTCGCCTAACTACTGCACCCAGCTCTCCTGTGAAGACAGGCTGAGAGAGCTGGAGTTGTACAGTCTGGAGAAGAGAAGGCTCTGGGGAGACCCTATTGTGGCCTTTCATTACTTAATGACGGCTTATAAGAAAGATGAAGACACATTGGACTTAAGGAAGAAATTTTTCACAATAAGGGTGGTGAGACACTGGAACAGGTCACCCAGAGAAATTGTGGATGCCCCACTATTGGAAGTGTTCAAGGACAGGTTGGATGGGGCTTTGAGCATAGTGATCTAGTGAAAAATATCTCTGCCTGTGGCAGGTGGATTCGGCTAGATGATCTGTAAATGTCCCATATGACCAAGTAGGCCTGAAAAGAACCATCAGACCACTCAGAGACAGTGTTAGTCCCATAGTGGGCAAGATTCAAGCAAGCTCATATTTCCTGTAACATTTGATAGTGTAGAATCAAAAAGTGCTATGAGCAAAAAATGCATAGATGTATCTTATTTCATATACCTTGTGATTTGTGTTTGAAACACCCTGGACTAGAAAGTAAACATGCCTGTACAGAAATGAAATGCATTTTGGAAAATTCCTGAGTTTTACCAAAATGTGTTATTGATTCCTCTTGTCCTACATATAAAGTCATGTCATTTAAGACATTTATTTGTACATTACTATATGGCTAAAGAGAGATTGAGTCTATTTTGGGATGACATATTGAATTTTTTAGTGGTATGGAAGGCTGCTTATATGTAGATCAACTGAGAATAATTTGACATGAACATGTGTATGTCTGTTCATTAAGGAATCAAAACAATAATCATAAAGAAAGATGTGAAATATGGGAAAATAAGCATGCAAATGAAAAACATAACAACACAAAAAACCTGGCATAAACCAAATCCATTTACCATCCATATCAGTGAATGTCTTTCTGTTACATGGTCCATTGAACCCCACATGTCATTTTATTAAAAGAAAGAAAATAATTCTTATTGTTTGTTTATAAATATCCTTGGAACTTCAGGATTTCTCTCAGATTCCTTGGGAAACATTGGTTGCTTATCTATGAACACTAAACCTAGGGCTACATACTAGTAAACAAAACAATCAGAGGAAAGGACTGTTCACTGGCACACAGATGTCCAAATTAAAACATTGGTAGCTTAGGTTGGTCCAGCCCTGTTAAGTCTTTAAAGTCTGCCTACACCTTGGGGTTTAACATGGACTATGGCTTGATTTCTAGCAGGTAGTTTAGATGTGGATATCCTGTTTCAGCAGGTAAGAAGGCTCAGCTGTTCATATGTAAGAGAGACTGGTTATACCCATTGGCCTCAGGGACAATAGTAGTGGCCACTAGAAAATGTTATTTACTAGTATGTGTGTACTATAGGGCTTGAGGCACTCAGGGTTTGGCTTCTGGCTCATCATTTGGCTCATCAGGATCTGGAAATCCTGAGAAAGCCAGCTGTCACTTTTGCTGTTGCCCTTTCTAAGATGCAGAACTGGGTCCCAGGGTAGCTTTTAAAACTTGAGCTTAGGCACTCCTGAAATGCTGGGGCCTGAGTTGTGGGCCCCAAGTTGGAGTTGGCCTGTGGATGAGTCACAACCTAGCAGAATGTTTTGTTGTTTCTGTTGGCTTCATGTTCCAGAGGCAGAACCTGGCCCACCTGTGTCTGTGGCTCCACCCTCACCCAGGTGGTCATGGTTGGGGTAGTAGGTGAGGTCAGGATTATATTAACCAGGAGCCAATTTTTTAGAAGAGCCTTTTGTTGGGTGTGGCTTCTGCTGGGGCTGGCTGCATCTTGCTGAGCTCTCATGGTGGTGTCCTTCCATGTGAAGGGCCACTGAGGGATCCATCTCTGTCTGTTGTGTCCAGCAGGTGATGCTGGCACCACAGTAGGCAGAGGAGGAGCTGGGCCCACAGGAACCTATGGCAGGACTGTCTCAAAGAAGACTTGTGAGGGGATGTTGCTGAGTTCAGTGTTGGCCTGTGTAATCAGGCCACTGATGGCGGTGTAAAATGATGATGGCTGAATTAGCACAACAACGCCAAAGTAGCTGATACCCAAACTGCCCCAAAGTTCTGTGAGCTTTTTCCTAGCTGTTCAGTGAAGCTGATATTCCTGAAGATGCTTTAGCATTCTCTTCTGACTTCACCGAAGAACTGAAGCTCTAGCAGGCTGGTTTTTGGGGGTAGTTGTGGTCATTTTTTTCAATTTATAATCTTACTGGGTTTGTGGTTTATTTTTTTAATATTAGTGTCAGGTCTAATTTCTGTAACTGGAAGTTGGATTGGTTTTCAACCAGCTTGAATGCTGATTGAACTGTAATTAACCACATATGTGTTACATGGTACAGATTTACTTCAACTGGAAGAATGTCACTCCAGAGCAGATGATAAGTATTTTTTTCTCAAAAGTCACATCAAGCAGACACTTCAAAATAGTAATTTGAAATGTGCTGTTTCCATGAATACTAATTCCAGAATAAATGTTTGTTAAGATCAGGGGTTAAACAATGAAAAGAATATAGAGGAATGCAGTTCCCTGTAGTCCAGGGACCTGTATGTCTCCATAATTCTTCCTTCTCTTTGGCTGGTGAAGTGGGAGCTCTCCCTTCGTAAATATACTATTTCCCAGAAAAAGAATGAGAAAGGGGAAGAAGTGCAGCCAAAATGAACTCAAGTTTTTTAACTAAGTGTTTCTGGAAAATATTTTGTGGTATTTTCTCAGCCCTATTAAATCATCCAAACCATTTTATTGACAGTAAAGGTTATCCATATAATTGTTATAGCTGCACTGATTTCAACAGAACTACTCAGCAGTTGCAGTTGAGGATTAAGATTAGGCAATTAACACGCTGGCAAGATGCTCTCAGTGATACTGTATTGGAAGTTCATAACACAGTGAAAAGAGCTGTAGGTTGATAATCAGTCTATGTAGTCCCTTTGTTTCTTTAACCGTCACCCGTCTTTGTCCATAGCTATGATGCCACATGTACAGCCCAGTGTCCTTGATATTTATTTATGTTACTGTCATGTTCTCATTTACCTAAACTATCTTGTTGCATTGCTCTTCCTTTTTAAATCCACTCCTTCCTGACACTGAAATGTATTTTGATGTACTTTTCTCTGAACTGTTCCCCTGTATATCCTTCTTGATCAACAATGAAAACACCTTAGGTGAAGAGAAGGACAATGATTTCATGCTTTCAAAATGCACTCCACTCAGGGAAGAGAATGTAACACTAACCTTTGATTTTTTCTAGACCAATTAACAGAGAAAGGTGTCACTGGTAACTGCATAGCACCAACATTCTTGGATGGGTAAAGACCATGATGATTTACCAGAAGTACACTACATCTCCTAGTTCTAGTGGTGCATCCTCACCCCAGGTAGGGTTTGAGTGAGCAGTTACAAGAAATGACCTTTCCTACAGGCAGTGTCACAATTAATACAGGGATTTCACCACAGATCAAGTCTGAAACTCTTTAAAGTCAGTGGGAATGTGTCAGAGGCTTCAGTAGCCTTGAATTAGTCCTGAATATATCCATTTGATGGCATTATAAGGAAAGACAAAGATACATATTAAAATAGTTTAAAGTTACTATTTCCTACATTACATGGAGATAATATGAGGTTATCTGTGACAGTAACTTCTTTCAAGTTTGAACTGACTAACACTACAACAAGGTTTAAGACTGGAACAAAGATAGTGGTCTTCCAGCTAGAAAATAAAGAAATTTTTATAGGAGAAGCAGAGAAGTGACATATGCCTGACTTTGGTATGTATCTAAACACAGAAAAGAATAAAAGGTGACCATAAATTTCTCTCCCATTTTTTGTTATTATTTTAGCAAGCATGAAAAAGGATCCTACAGGGAACATGATTAATGCCCAGCAGAGAGGTAAAACATGTACCTTTTACTACTGTAGAAACTGCCAGGAACATAATTTTTAATTGTAAAGCAATTAGTAATCTAGATCTATTTTAACTAAAGAAAGTGTGAGATGTATCTAAGCAGGAAGTAAACTCGGTGTGAGTAACAAAGAGTCTACTTTCCCTCACCTATGCCTTTTTTTGGTGTATAGATTATTTGGGGTAAAGACTTGACATGATAATGGTAAGAGAAGACAAAAAGAAAGCCTGGCTATGGAAAACTCTTTCTTTCTTTTGCATGTTGGATAGTAGAATATTGTGCTTCCTCTAATCTTGGATTCACAGATTTTCCATGCATGCCTAGAAATAATAATGGGGAAATTCTATGTTGATATTGCATTTTTAGTTGGTTTCTTTTACAATATTTATTGTAAAAAAATATTGTAAAAAGAAGGCTTTGGGGGGACCTTATACTGACCTTCCGGTACCTGAAGGGGGCCTACAGGAAGGCAGGGGAAGGTCTATTCACAAGGGTTTGTAGTGATAGGACAAGGAGTAATGGTTTTAAGCTAGGAAAAGATAGATTTAGGTTGGATATTAGAAAAAAGTTCTTTAACATGAGGGTCATAAAGCACTGGAACGGGCTGCCCAGGGAGGTGGTGGAGGCCCCATCCCTGGAGACATTCAAGGTCAGGCTCGATGAGGCTCTGGGTAACCTGACCTAGGTAGATGTCCCTACTTGTGTAGGGAGGTTGGACTAGATGACCTCTAGAGGTCCCTTCCAGCCTGAAACAGCCTGAACATCCAGAGATGTCACATTTAGACTTTTTGTTCTTTAACAAACAAGAACCCTGTACGTTTAGTAGAAAAAAACCTTTTGTACTTGGAAGTCAAGTCTACATATTTACTAGGTAGTGGTTATGGTTTTTTTACTGCTATTATTTTTGTCCAATGCACCCCTAGGAGCAAAGCCAGGGTACTAAACTTCTTTATGATGAACAAACTGTTTTGTTAGATTGTAAACTTCCTGGAGAAATGTGTATGTTTAAAGCCCTAAGATATCACAAGTAGCAGACTTGATCTTTCATTTGAAGTGATGTTTTGATTTGATATCATATGGTTGATATGTTATGTAATCTGTAATATTAATGCCAATGCAGAAAGAAAAAACTAGTAAGGATAGCACGTGTATGTATGTACAAGTGTTAGGAAGCCACCCATATTCAATATGTAACACTTCAACACAACTCAAAAATCACAGTAGGATCAGACACTCTTTGCTAGCAACCTGAATAGCAACACAATAGTTAGACTTGGTATTCATTGTGAAAAATAAAAACATTTTTCATGTTCAGAACTTAATCATCCCCAACCTAAGGAAGTAAATATTCAACAGCAGTGATAGATCCGGAGATATTCTAGCAAGTCATTTCACTGTTTTGCACTAAAATTTGCAAAAATCTTGGGAAATTAATTATAAGATTTACAAAAGGAGATTAATTATCATTTTAAATTTTTGTCTTTCCTCTTCTGGGCTTTGGCCATGTCCTGAAGCAGAACAAGCTTTTGTGGAACAGCTTGTTTATGACATATTTAATAAGGTATGGTGAAGTGTATTATAATTATACAATTTGTCAAGTGAACACTTTCAAAGCATGTTATTTTTGATTACTATTTCAAGTCTTGAAATTTAGACCATATGTGAGACCCAATAACAACAATTTCAACATTAATATCCACTTACTGTAACCTATTTCTAAATATTTTTGAGACGTGTTGAAATGCTAAAGGATATCACCACACCCTTCCGAGACATTCATAAAATAGGAGGTGTTATTTGCAAAAAAAACCAACTACCTTGCCAATAAAAAAGAATATTCCACCTCTATCAACAACAGCTCTTCTTTCAATATATTGATATGAAGAAGAATTTTCCAGAAGAGAAATCATTAAGTGCAGACTTAGGTCCTTTTGTAGAGACAAGTGTATGCCCTATATAGGAATGGCGCTCACAACCTTAGGGAAAAGAATCCTCTAAAAATACTATTGAGAAACTGCATTCTTAAGAGTGCCAGAAAATTGTACTTAGGCCCATGGATTTGTGTAGCTAGAGACATAAACAAGAGACAAGTCTCCTGATCAGGGATTAAGATATGCTGTGAAGGAGAGACCTTGCTCTCCAGTAAGAATTTTCTATCCTACTGATGGAATGGGCTGTTCTATCTTAAGCAGATTCCTAGGGTATACCTGAAGTGTTTGGTTATTTCAGCTGAACTTAGGAGAGAACTAATTTTTTGATTTACCTGAGCATCTTCTTAGGCTGTAGCAATGTCATAATTCCTGACAATCTTCTTGGGTGATTCTGCACCTATATGAAAATTTTAATCTTTATTTTGTTTCTTTTCATCCTTTGATTATATCTTATTAAAAATCTGAAGAGCTAAAGATAAAAAAAAAGGAAGTGCCATAGTTCTACAATAAATCATTGGTGGCTTTTGCAGTTGGAGTGTGATGGCAATTTGATATGAGAAGTTGTGACTCAGATGTCTCTCCTGACCTAAGTCTATATTGGCACATTAGTTTTTGGAGGTTCGTTTTTCTCAGAGTGTTTGAAACCTTGGGGGTTTCTTGGCAAGTCAAATTCGTTGTGATACTCCCTCCAGAAGAGAAGATGAAAATGGCTTCTTCAAGATCACTAGAAAGCTTGAAGAGGACCCAAACCCTGAATCTCATATTCCTGAGTATGCAGCCTAATTTCCAGGATATTATGGAAGAAAAAGTCTCCATGGATAACACCACTAGTATTAGTTATAAAAATGAGTCATGGTTAGTTAGACAAATTCACAGATGAAGGTTGAAGAGAATGATTATGTAAGAATGTAGCTTGCAGGAGTTTGTATGTAATGATTTATGACTATATTTACTTTTTTCTTGCATTGTCTCTTGATTTCCTGTCATTTGCCTCTGCATCCTTGTCATGTAACGTGTCAGAATTACAGTAGAACACATAACATGTACCAAAGTATGATGCAACAGTTTCTCCAGTGTAAAACATTCTAGTTAAATTATTAGAATTCTCATTGACGTATTTACATTTTACATCTTGATTTTTCAATCATTTTTTCAGATGAAAATAATTATTGCATGACATCATCTGTAAAAGAAAAGTTAATGTAGTAAACAATACATCATAATAAGCCTTTCCAAAATTCTTAACAAGGTCTTTTATTAGGCTATGGATAGTAATAACTTTACTATGGAAACAGCTGACTTATCAATTGAAAATACATTCACACGTTCTTTTGCTTGAAACGAGCTAGGTGGCCAGAATTCTTTTTTGTATTCTCTTATGTTTTTCTTATGCATGCCCAGCATCTGGCCTCAGTCTCATAAAACAGGCAAAAACAATACTGAAAACAGGAATAAAACATGGGGTAATTGAATTAACAGATGGAGAGTATCAGAACTTCCTCTGTGTACCATGAAGTAGGGAAATAAAAATGTTAAATACAAAATGGAAACAAAAGAGGGCTGGAAAAAATTCCACCAATTTAATGAAGGAACGAAAATTTTCCTTAAAAATATTGCACAAGACTTTTGGGTAGATGAATTATTTTTGCCTTCTGGAGACTCCTCTGGAATAGTCTCATGAAATTTTAATTGAATGCATTGTTTTCAGAAAATGCATTTTTCTTTTTTTCAATCCAAACATTAAAAAACCCGTATCATCACAGCCCTTAAGGCAATGTGCATCTACTTCTAAAATGCTATATTAAAATATTGAAGTGCTGACTATTGTTTGTAAACATTTAGATCACTGAAGACTTTTGTTATAGAACTATGGTGATTATATCCATACAGTTAAATAAAGAGTGCCAGGAAACTGAGGTTACTGAAGCTGGATTGTCTATATAGCTGTTAGAAATGTCCATGGAACATTTTTAATCCACAATAGCTACCTCACTTTCTGACAGCTCCTGGTGAGGCTCAGGGACTAGACAGAGAAAGAATCATTCCAAACAGGTTGTTTGTGTCCGGCTATGTAATTTCTCATAGGCAGTTTTGGACATGGGCTATTGAATGCCAGTTGGCCTTATTGCCAAAAGAACAATCCCAAGTACTTTTAATTTACTGCTGTAGACATAGTCATGGTGTCTATCTGATACTTTTGACTATGTGAAGAGTTCAAGCCTAGCTGTTACCACAGGGATGACAGAAAGTGGCACAGATTTTATTTTTACAGATTTGCCTTCTGCCTCCATCCAGGTCCCTCTAAGAAGTGCAGTTTTCTGCTCCTACTCACACCAGTCTGCAATTTCACAGCTTTCCCACTTCTGGACTGAAGTGTGATTAAAACCTGATTAAAAATGCCTATTTGTGGCAAGCAGTCAGTACTACACAGTGCTACAACAATTTCTTTCTTGGAGAAGTTTGTGATAGTGTAATTGTACCAGCAACCTCCTTTAAATAAAAAGCTCTGTTAAGAAACTGGCAAAATGTTCAAACATTCTATACTCTTACAAAACAAGAGTCTACACATTTGTTGATGGTCAATTTTACATATTCAACCACAAGCTTCATTAAAAAAAAACCTCATCAGACGATGCTCTCTTTGGAGTTCCAGTAGCAGAAGAAGTGCCAAATGTCCTCTTTTAGCTAGTCCAGGAGCATTGGGACACATTGTTGTCTCTGATTTGCCCTCTATGGAATATTTTCTCCAGTCTGCAGTTCCCTGCTTAAGGAAAACTGCCTTTTTCATAGATCTCAGGCTTCTCAGTCCTCTTACTATGCACCTTCTACAATCAGGTGCAGGCATTCAGCATTCTTTAGTCAGTTACCCAGCCAAGACAGAATTACTTTATCTGGGCAGCCTTTGTGGGCTGTAATCATGAGCCTCGTGTCTATGGGAGAATGCTCTGAGACTTTCTCTCTCTGCTCCTAACTAACCATTGAGAAAACACGCTTTGGCATGTGGATGGATATTTATCACCCAATATTCCTCTGTATGTCACAACCATAAAAATGTGTGCTGTGCTCAGTACAAATATGTCTGCAAGCAGAACTTTTCAAAAGAAAAAATAAAGCATACCCAAAGAACAGCAGTAATGCTTCGCTACAGTATTCCCTAAATGCTTTACAAAAGCAATGATTGCAGACTCTTACATTATTTCCATCACTCAGTTGCCCTGAGGAAGTGGTGAAAAATCCATTATTCAGCAATTTAAAAGATGAATAAAGTACTAAGAGATTTAGTATACAAAACAGTTTAATTTTGAGAGAAGGGTGAAGTACATGACCTTCTCCATTTCAAATATCTACAATTTTTGACTTAAGTATCTTCAACACTGAGATTCATTATGGCTTAGGAATATCTAAGAAGGTAGGGAGTCACGTATGAGTGTTGAAATGCATATGAAAAAGAAAATTTGGTTTGGAGCAAAGAAGGAAGTCAATATATCTTACTGAAAGTTTTAATTTGCTTTTGGTGTCCTTAAGGTTTGTTGCTTCTGGTAAGAATGGTATTCCTTTCAAATAAGTTTTGAGGATATAGTTGAAAAGGATGATTTCTCAGAGTTTGGGTTTCTTATAATTTTCTAGAGTAAAATTAAACTACTTTTGTGGTTTCCATGCAGGTTTTGTTTTGAAGAAAATGTACCTACTTGTATACCTAAAAAGTATCCATCCAATTTGTGGCAGAAAGCTCGACTTGTGGCAGAAACATTAATCCACACTTAAAGATAACATTTATGCCTAGAAAAATAGATGAAAAATAAGCAGAAATGCTGAAAAATCTATAGCTATCAACAAGAAACACATTAAAACAAGCACTTCACAAAACAAAAAAACAAGCCAGTTCTAGAAGTGCTATAAAGCAGTTCATTAGCGAATATTATTATGAAGTATTTTAGGACTCCCAGTAATGCAGGTTATATGGTAAAGTATGAAGTTTGTGAAAGGGAAGCTATATTAATAATTTAATAAAAATTTGGAATAAAGGCTGCCTGGTTAGACTACAGGTTCCCAAACAGCATCTTGAGTGAATCATAGTTACAACTTCAGGCACTGGTGCTGCTTTTTTTTGTTTTCATTACTCTGCTTGCAGAGTAATGAAAGCAAAGTCCAGTAGCAAAAATAATAAGGCCATCTGTCAGTAGGTCCCTGAAATGCTTTCACTCTTCTAGTGATGCTGGTGTTAACTCTGAATGTCAAAGATTATTTTAGCTGAGGTTCTTGCTGTTATTTCAATATCATATTTGTGTGTGTGAGTATGCCCAGCTGTTTCCTTGAGAGAATATTTGCATATCTGAAGTAAATGGATGAGCCAACTCAAGGGAACAGCATATTAATGGCTATCCTTCTTTCTGTATTTCTGTGTGTATGTGTGAGTGTAGATCCTCACTCTGCCTGTCACAAATCAACATAAACAAGCAAAGACCAAAGTATCTTTTGTTCAAGGTACACCAGGTCCAACTGGGTCCTCTCATGCTCTCAGTCTTCCCACTTTACTTGCAAGATGAAGTGGAATACAAGCTTGAAAAGTATCTGTCATCTAGCAAGCTGGGATGTTTCAGTATTGTAAGTAAAATTAGTAGTAGTAGTATAACTACTGTTATATATACCTGTTGTATAACTTCTTAATGCAACACAAAGGAATGAACTAAGTCACTTGAAGGTAGGTGGATGTGGCATAACAGCCACACAAGGATTTACTAGTAGTTTTGGAAATTATGGAAGGGTGCAATACGAGATGAACTAGAATGTCATCAAGTTAAAAACTTGGTATAAAATGGTTTGGATTATGAACTTTAAATATGTCTGCATGCAGTTGCCCACAAGAAATACGTTAGTTCAGACTTAACATTCAAAAATAGAATTGAAAGGCTAAACCTTGACTGAGAAAGACAATAATGTCAGACATTAATTTCTGCTTAACACTGCAAGATAATGGGAGGGGGACAATAACAAAAATTACATCAGTTGCTGATGTTTTGATTAAAGCAACGAAGACCAAATATGTCTGACACTCCAGTGAGTGACGCCAGAAGAACTGGGAATTTGCTAACAAAAAAAAAAAGAAAAGGAAGGTAAAGCCAAAAAAATAAACACACCAATAAATGGGATCTGGAGTCCTGAACCACTGACCTCACTTCCAAACAACAACCATACCACTGTTCGTGTTTCTGATGGAATTGGTGACTGCAGACAAGCCAGGTCTCACAGGCAGTGTTTGGTTTAAATTTTACGGTTTTTTTTTTAATGAATGCTGTCATGCACTTCTGAATCCTTTTCCAGATCAGGTCCTCGTTATGAATCCTCTCAGAGCCTCCATGATCCTCTCAGAGCCATTCACTTTAATTTCCTTAGCACAGACACTGAGGTGTGGAGAATAAAGAGGGATAAGGGCCTCTTATAGACCAGCACCTTGGTCTATCCCAGAAGTAGGATGTGCTTAGGACACATACCTGAACCTACGATTTCTGGTTGGGAAGCATTCTTGGGAGTATAGATAGAGGCATTTTATGTTACAAACAAAAGGATAAAGAGTCTGATCATAGTCTGGACTACCTTTAATTATCTGCCCAGTCTGAATCCAGGAAAGATTCCGCTCTAAACACCCATAATCTCTGAATTATCTAAACCAAGCAACAGCAGCTATTTTTGCAAGTGGAATTTAATTTTTTCTAGTATCCATTGTTAGATTTAAAGGGAAATTCATAATGAAACTGAGGGATCCTAGTATAATAGGGCATACCTACAGATTCAGACTAAAAATTGATTATTTTAAATGCCTAGGAAGAGTCTGTAAAATAATTACTGTGTGTGATCCCAGGGCAGACAAAATAAGTTTCAGTTAAGCATGAACCTCCATTCACATAACTCAGGAGACTGGCCTGCTTGGTATACTTGACTTTACTACTTGTTTCATCAAATTAATGAAAGGGATGTCTTCAGGACTGCGGTCCTTTTAATTTGGCCACCAGGAATGTGCTGAAGTTCTGATGCAAACATCTTAGGAAAGACTACCATCTTGTAAAAGCTGACCCTGTAATCCCATAGGTCAGTCTATAAAGAAAATAATCATTGAGGTTTTGCCTTGCTAAGACCGCCTAGTGCCTTTAAGTCGGGAAACAGCCATCACTAAATTAACAGACCCACTTCTTGCTGCTTGGACACTTTAGGACTGAAGGACCTTTTATTACACTGTTTTTTCAATAAGAAGTAGTTAGGAACTGACCCAACAAAATGTTTAAGTATAGACTTTATTTCTAACACCTGAGTGTTGGTCCTGGAAAGCAATACTCACATACATAAAGGTAAGCATGTGCTGAAGGCTTTTGCTAAGTTGAGGTCTCAGGACTCTACCTATGCTGTCCATGGTGAGTTTTAACTCACCTCTGGGACTACTCTCCACAGAAGAGGAGTCATGATGTGACACCCTGGAAAGGAAATAGCAAGAATCCTCCTTTTCACTGCTTCTATTGAACTCATTAGTGTAACTGAGTTGAAATTCTATGACAAATTTAGCTTCTGTTTTCAATATGCAGACGGGACTGGCCCTTAGTTGCTATATGCTGCTTTACCACACCGACATAAGCTGTGCTTTAGACTCTGTGGAGCATTCTCTTGACAAATCTTCAATAAAGGTATTTAATAGGAATATTCTGGACAAAATCCTAGACAGCTCTCTGTTATCACTAATATTTTTTTCATTTTTTCTTGCAAAACTTTTCCTATCATCTAGACAATTAATTTATCTTTGGTGGTGGTTTTTCTTGTTTGTTTGTTTTTCTAGTAAAATACGTCCAAAATTATGCCTTAATATACTTTAATTAAAATCACTAGATTTTGAATCTGTCTCTCAAGTGAGGCCTCTGTAGCCATAGTATGGAATTGCACTGGTCTTTTTAAAGCTGGACTCTCATTACCCTTTGCAAAAGAAATTATCTTTTTCTTTCCTGTGTGCTGAAACTAAGCTGGTGTGCCTTCATCTTGCCAGACTTTTCCCTTCAAAGTTCTTTCTGACTTGAGAAATCTTTCTAGGCTTGAGCCTCCAGAACATGCATTCAGGTACAGACTATCAGCAGTTGTCAGAGGCCACATAACCCAGCAGCCTGTGTCCTGCTGCTGCTGCTGCCACATGCAGTTCTCCTCAGGAGCAGTTGCAGGCACCCAGAACCTCATATTTTTATCCTGTCTTCCTCTTAAAGAGAATATTGCTCACTTGTAACAGCTGCCATATGCATACTGCAGTTATAAAAAATCTACAAACCTTTTTGTCACCAACATTTCTTTTGTTCTCAGTGCTGGGCAGGATCTTTGAGATAACACAGCCAGCTGACTGGGTTAGGGTTCTGGGTCAGGAAATTCCTTGTCTACAAGTTCAGCAAAAACTGAGATTCTCTAAGGTGCCTTATCTTGCAATGTAAATTCCTGGCAAAACACCCATTTTTAGAGAAAATTTGGAAGATCATGGGATGAAAACCATCAGCTCATCCTCATCTGAATCCAAAGGTATGAATGGTTTGCAACCGTGCTTTATTGATTGGAATTTCTGTAAAATTATTAATGTATCAGAAAACTGTCTTGACCAACTCAGTAAGAGAGTTGATAGTATCGTATTCTGCCAGTGTAAAAGGAAAACCTGTAATTACATTTGCAGGCATGTTTTAATTGCCTGTGATATCTTCCTTCTCTTCTTTTCAGGTTATCTTGTGCCTGTTTTGGAATTGTGTTGGAAACCCAATTGTGTAAATCACATTACATGGACCGGATTACTCTAACATTCTGAAGCCCAAACTGCTGAAATGTCCAAACAGAATCACTCTGGCAGACAAGAGCAAAGTGTTTCCTCTTTTCCAAGGCAGAAACACACAACACCTGCATTACCTAAGATCTTTTTCCTTAGAATCACAGAATCATAGGGTTGGAAGGGACCTCTGGAGATCGTCTAGTCCAACCCCCCCTCCTTCACTCAGGTAATTCTTCCCTGTGAGAGTTGCAAATGTTACTGCAGTGGTTATCACAGCAGGGTATTGCAGGTGCCCCTCAGACCATTTCTCCATCAGAGCACATCCAGGCCTCTCCACTGAAGCAGCACCTTCTGTGCCAAATGGGCTGGGAGCCCACACCAAGCTCTTACATCGGTCTGGCTCCTGCACATTCCCAAACAAAACAGTCCAAGTCTACAATGTCTGCCAGGCCTATTTACACATTAAAGTGCACTGCTCATCTATCAATTTCATCATACAGCTGTGGAGTCCTTGGGGCATACCAAAATAAAATCACTGCTGGAGTGAAACTAGGATATTCTCAGCACCACCAGCAACATACTCGGGTCAAAAACCATATGAGAACAGCTTGATGTCTTTTCTTCTTTGGCTTTTCATTACAGATGTGTTGGCTTCCCCTGCTTCACTTTTTTATATGCCTGCTGTTTCTCACAGAGTTATGACAAGGAGCAGGAGAAGGCATGACTCCATGGAGAACAGGACAACTAGCAGTCTGGAGGGTAGGCAGGGATGTGAAAATGGAGGCCTGGGGATGACAGCCTCTCCCACAGGGCACTCCCCTAATGCAGTAAGATGTTTTGCCGGTTACAGTAGTGCCCTGTCAGGGTGTTTAGACAG
The DNA here is from genome assembly GCA_013400335.1 of Eurystomus gularis. NCBI lineage: Eukaryota > Metazoa > Chordata > Aves > Coraciiformes > Coraciidae > Eurystomus > Eurystomus gularis. Next base: position 298,197 of record VZZY01020881.1, read on the forward strand.
TACACAGCATTCACATTCAGTCTTGGCCTTTACCCTTGTGTGCACAAACTTGACCAGGAAACTTGGCTCAGAAGTGGAACCCCCTTGAAGCTTGAAGGGACACAGATTTGCAGCTTTGGAAAAGCCCAACTGGGAGACTGAAATCCAGCTTTGAATTTCTGAATGTCCAACCTATAGGAAGTATTTGGATGCAGCAATATTTTTTCAGCTCAAATAAAATGCATGATAATTGTGGATGCTCCGTGCTCAGGCACGTTGGAGTAGGAACTTTTCAATATGAACAAAGAATTCTGTTCTTCCATTTCAATACTGAAGATGGAACAAGAATACTTATTATCTTCTCTATTACACATTGTATACATACAGTCTTAAAAGCAATGGGAACATGTATTCATTCTGAAGAAAGTCCTCCAGGAAGGAATTTTTTGGATCACAGCTAAATGATGTGAGAAGTTTTTACAGATGCCAAGAGGCCCTTCTTTCTTGTTCATGTAAATGATCAGTAGTAGAAACATCTTCTGCCAAGCTAAATGACCTTTCAGTAAACTAAGAAAACAATATATGTCTTACAGACATCTGGAATCTACAAAGATATCTAGAGAACAGTCTTTATTTTGTTTTTTAAAAGCACACTTTTTTCCTGAGAAATGTCTGTAAGCATCTGTGTGTGTAAAGCATCTGAATGAATGGAGCATAAGTAACTGCAAATTCTGTATTTGTGAAAATGTTTTTTCTGAACACCATAGAACATGAGAGGGTTCTGTAAAAGTTTCTTCCTGCTTGAAAAAGGCACCACAAGATGACACCTTCTGAAGAGAATGTATAACACTTAAATGAATTTTTTAAAAATGGTCATTTTATAAAGGACTGTTATTGAACATATGGTGGATATGAATGAAAAATGCAGCAGGGACTAAGCAATAAGATGGGGAAGCATAATGTTATATTTGATGTTTATAAATATGCAGTCCATGACTGAAGGCATTTATATATGTTTAGCTTTGTGACTAATCCAGTAATGCTACTATACATATATATGCCACATACTTGTAGTGAATGCCAGGTCTTAAAGTACATTTTCACCCTTACATAGAGGATTTGGGCATAAGCTACTGAGCCTCCAAATTCTATACAGCAGACAATGATCACACATCCCAACTCCCTTAATCAGGAGATAAAACTTGTATTTTGGTGAATGATTATGGATTTAAATAAAAATAATGAAAATTCTAGAGATATTTTGTAACTTCACTGGCAAGGAGATATAGAAAAGAACCAACATTGTTCCTTGCTGCGGCAACTTTTTCACTCTCTAAAGAGTGTGCTGAAGGTATGCATGCACAAACACATCTCCTATTTCACATACACACAGGGCTAGTGTGTACATAAGCACACTTCTCCTTGAAGGGCATTTCACGTCAACTTTGTTTTTTTTGAATAACTGTTAGTAGCATTCCTGAATCAAACTTTTCTAAAGATACTCTGAGTTTTAAAGTATTTGAAAAAAGTACAAGTAAACTAGTCACCTTCCCTGGCAAGACATCTTATCAATAGAATTATATTTGATAAGTGTGCCTTAAAGCATTATAATTTATCTTCTCTAATCTCAGTATTAACTGATGTTTAATCAAAAAGAAGTTATTTCATGTTTTCTGACAGAAAATAACAGGTTTTTTTAGCTCTTATACACACACTTAAAGTCCAAAGCATGTTCTCCTTCACACAATGTGTATGTGCCTTCCTTCCCATCTCTGCCAGGTGAAACTCTCTGACCTCCAGGACAGAGAGGGATTTGGTGGCAGGGAGCTGGGGAGGGGCAATGGCTAGCAGGTGAACAGGCAAAAGCAGGCTGCTCAGCCCCCTGAGTCCCCTCCAGCAAACTGAGCTTTAACAACCTGCTGGTCTTGAGGCTTCTGAGATTGGGGAGACAAAGTTAATCTAATCATACACTGTCCTGGTTTCACAAAATATTCAGGGGAGCAGGAATGGATGAGAATCAGGAGTAGACTAGTAAATTGATTGCCAGTCCAAAGGGAGATTTTCAAGAAACATTGTTATCAATAGACCAATTCAGTGTTTCTGTTATGGATTCCTTTTTTGGCTTCAGAACTCCCTGTGTCTTCTCTCAAGTATGAATAGGATAGATGGTTTCTTGTTAGCATCTATGTCTCTTTCTGTTCAGAAATCATTTTCCTGTGTTACTGGTGGAGCAGAAGTTGGCATGATTTCTCAGATGTTTACCAGTGTGGCTGTCAGCTCATCTTATGCCAGGAATGATGGCAATATATCTGTCTCTAGAGAAGGGACTCTTCGTTCATTTAGCCTCCCTCTTTTTACTGTGTACTCCGACAGAAATAAAACAAATGGTTTGCAGTGATACATCTTAGAAAATTGACCACTGGAGATCTGCTACACAAGCCAGTGAAATACACCTGAGTGTCTCAGTGTAAACAATTTAAAAGACCTTTTAAGCCAATATTATTAGGTCATTGATTCAGAACACAGCAGAGATGCGGTTAAAACTGTGTGTTAATCTTTACATTTCCACACTAGCTCAAGCACTTCAGAACAATAAACCTCTATGAAATCTGTTATATTAAATTTAGACACTAGAGAACATCCTTTACCTAATTATGCAAGGTTTGAAATATTTTAAAATCTGAAGCTGAAAATTACTTGCTTCAAATAATTTAATTTATTATGTTGGTTCTTAACACATCCGTTTGCTACAAGGTCCTGTCATTAAATCCAATTGCTTCATAGAACGTTTTACTGGCAAATTATCTTTTCTAATATTACGAGATGAATAGAGCAATAACAATTCAAGAGAAAACAAATTTTCTGAAAATTAGTAATTAAACTATTTTGCCACCATCTGTAGAATGATAGTCTTTTTCCTATATGCTGTGATTTTATATCTCTGCAAGACTACATAAATAAATAAGATAAATTGACATTGTGTGTTTCTGAAGACATATTTTTAGACAAAAATGTCAAATATAAGATTTAAATACTGCTCATTTGCTAAAGGACCGAAACCACACTGTTGGCAATTTTTCCTTATGATTAACGGAGGCCTTATATTCAAGCATGGATTTTATGGTTTCTGATAATATGATAAGATGATATATTTTAATTTGTGTCAAGCAAAAAGTACATATATCTGAATTATTAAGGGAGGCAAAGAAAAATAGGGAAATAGGTAAAGGCAAGAGCCACAATATTGCAAACCAAAACGTAGAAGAAAGTATCTAGTATAATGTGAGGTTCCTATCAGTCACACTGACCCCTTCACAAACTTCTAAATTATGTCAGCCTGTAAAAATTGGTTGCCTCACTTTCTAGGTAAGTCAGTGATGTGTGAGTTCACTGAACACAATGCCTTTATAATAGCCATTAATCTTCATGGAAAAAAGTACTCTATGTGCTCTGGAATGCACTGCATCCATTCTCCTCTGAAACCTCATCTTTGTTCCTAGTAATTGCCATCTGTTTCTGATTTCTGGCATTCCGTGTCGGTGGCAAAGACTATTCAAGCTCCTGTAGACAATATGAGCTAAGGTAGTTAATATATTTTTATATAGTAAGACCATTTTTCTAAAAGCATTACATAAAATCTATCTTGTAACTCAGAGTATAATGTACTTCTGCTGATGCCAGTTTAAACAAAAGTAGGAACTAGAGAGCATTTGCAGATCTTGCTGTGAGCAGCCCATACAATCTGCTTGCATGTATGTCAAGATTATAAAACGTCCTTACAGAACCAAACTTTGTTGTAAGAACAAAATAAAACAAAATGCCTGTAATAACACAATTTTCCAGTCCAGGCAATTAGTTAATGTAAATAGCATCCTCACATAGAAGAGTCATTACTTATTTCACTCCTGCATGAAAACACTCATTGAGAAAAGTCCAAGACTTACACTTTGGTCTTTGAACCAAATTGGGTGCTCTCAGAATCTCTATTTTAACATAAATCAGATGACTAAAGGATCACATCATAGCAGTTTTGTGGTAGAGGCTTCTTTCTTCCCTCGCTTTGATTTAAATTTTTGCACAGCCTGCAAAAATTTTTCAAAAGGATAGACCAGTTTGACGAACAGAGCCTTCTATCTCAGGTTTCCTTGCCCTGCTTGAAGGTTTACTTGGCTTGTTTGTTTTAATCTCAAAAGGTAAAGAAAATCTACACAATGTGTCCTTCTAACTCACATGCCATCAACTTAAAAGTAATGACTTCTCTGCTGAATGACAGGTTGGGTCAAGCTTTGACGAAAACACAAAACCTCCCAGCAAGATACTCGCATCACTGCAGATTCCATGAGAGATTCTAACAGTTAAAGAAAATATTTCAAGAATATGAACACCGTGGTTTTGGGGGAGAGGGAAAAGGATTTCTTCCTTGAAGACAGCTGACCAATACTTCCCAAAAAACTCCACAATTTCTCTATCCAATGAGCTGAGAATCTGCATCACTCTGGCATGTCAGGTAATTCTGGGACCTGATCCAAAACTCACTGAAATAAATGGAAACAATTCAATGGTGAATTTCCCAGCTGGCTCAGCTGAGCCTGTCTAGTCCAGGTATCATGACACCTACAATGTCTACCTCACACAAGCACAAAAAGGAAAAAGAAGCAAAAAATAAAAGATAGGACAATGTCATAGCATACAGTTGATAAGATTTTACTTGTTCTTACATATATATTCATTTTATACAGTCCTAAAATGCTACAGCTCCCCCATTATAATGTGCTGATGGACCCTGAATGCACCTCTGCCTCCCGTGGGCCTTCTGCAAGATCTTCTCCTCTGGCTGCACTTTCCAGCATTCAGGAGTGCTGAAATATTGCTCTTTGGATCAGGACAACAATGAGTAGGATGGATAATATGCAAGGGTAGGGAGATAACAGGTATTTGACAGCCCGCATATTTCACTTATTTGTCCCAACTCGACAATGAGAATATTCTCTTAACTTGATGCCAAAGTATCAGCTTATCTTGGCTCTTCTTTGAATTTGGATCTGTATAATGTATCTTTGGAGAACTACAACTATAGATAAAAGAGTTGTTTGTTTTGTTCTTGTAATTACTGACTATGAATACATCAAGAGATTAAATAATGTGAAAAGGGAAGGGATATCTAAGTTAAAGAACAATGTTGGCACAAGAATTATCATGCATAAACCAGCCAGGAACTTGCTCTGGAAACCATAATAATTCAAATAATCAAAGCAATGCTATTCTGTAATTACTTTCCTGAGGCTGTACTATGGACTACAAATCTAACCAGTTTTAAGATGTATTTATGAACAGGATTAGATGAAGTGGTTTCTGAAGTAGCGGAGGACGTGAATCAATGACACAAGAAGTACTTTCCAGTGCTGGATCATAAGATCATAAATTAAACTACTGCTGCTCTACTCTCCTTCAAGTAGCAGCATGGAGCAAGAAATTAATTTCATGTCTCTATAGTCAATTCTCTGTTATCCAATATGTTATGAGATTGAGTTATCCTGGATAATGGTAGTGGAACATGCTGGCCAGGCCAGATTAAGTCTGAATCTGGCAGAGACTTCTGCCTTGAGTTTCCTGCATCCATACCCCGAGCAAATAAATTCTAACATACCAGAGCTGAGCCCTGGAGTTCCTGGCTGCCAGTGTGTTGGCCTCCTGAATATTCCAGGCTGCTGGGAAACTTAATGTGAGCAGAACACTTAATAATGTGGGACCGCTACACCATTTAATGCACTGTCATGCTTGAAACTGCTGAGGAACTTGGTGCAGAGACCCAGGCAGCTGTGCAGGACAAAGCTTCTTAGCTTTGGCTTAAAGCCAGTCATGCCAGACCCTGCTAACTTGATAAACATCAACCAAGCTCTGACTGTGTTTCCATCTTCCTGCTCTGCATTGCAGGAGCCACTTTTGGCCTGAAGCAGGGCTGGACCTGACCTGGCTGTGTGTAGCTACCTGGCTGTAATAAACCCTCTCAAAACACAATCTGTTGCAAAAAACAGATGCCAGTGTGATCCTTTGGGTTCTTGAAAACTCCTGGGTCCTTTGCAGACTTTTCTGGTGTCCAGTGAATAGTGTTGGGAATAGATTGTTTCATTGCCTGCAGATAATGATGTGATACCTACAATCATGATGTATTGATGATAAAGGATATACACACGCATTATGCACAATACCACACACAGCATTTTAAACCTGGTAGACATTTAGGTCCTAAGGAACTTCTTGGGTTTGCCTCTTAATGGCCCTGCTCAGTGGCAAAGTCTTTGTTTCTCTGCTTCAAACCCTTATTTTATTTTCATTCCCTTCCATCCTTAACCACCTTGCCTCTTTCAATACACAGGATGGGTGAGTGCAAAGATGGGTAATGCAAAACCAGCATGCACAAACATCCAGTATTTTCTTCATTTTCTCTGCTGGGGAACTGAAAATGAGAGTTCTTTTATAGCTTTTTTTTCTTCTTCTTCTTTGTCTTTCTGATGGAAAGCTTACTTTCCTGGCAAATTTGAAGTTCTTGTTGAAAGACTGGTGGGTATAAGTTTTTCCCTTGATTTTTGTTTAATTGATGTAAATCAGTATTTTTCTCTATCTGTTTTTCAGCAACAAATAAATATTTTGCTTGATATTTTCTGAAACTGTTCATTCAGCCAAAGGAAGACACCTGTCACAGAAAATTTCTCATATATGGTTTGTATTTGCAACATTATAAATCTCTATCAGAACGCAGAATCTGTCAGACAATCTGACAGCCCTACTGTATCCTTCATCCTCTGGCTGCTCTCTCAGTTTACTTCCAGTTAGTGTTGATCAAAACTTCAAGAGAATTTCCTTCTCTTAGCAAATCCTTTTACTGTTTTTAAGGTCTCTATAAAGCAGAAAGAAAGTTCAATTTAAAAAATATTTCCCTAGGAATAACTTCTTTCCCATAGCCAGTTCCTCTTCATGGATGAAGGAGTCTGGAAGCTTTGAGAGCCCTGGCCCCAGGACCAGAAGATAAATGCTGAAAGCTCAGGAATTCCCAGCCCTTCCATATGGCAGAATTGTTTGTGAAATGTGAATCCTGGAAATTCAGTGTTCCTGAACATGAACTGACAAAAGAAATAGTTTTACTGGCAGAAGTCCTAGCTGGCCCTATTTTCACTGGCAATTCAAGGCACTGGTCTGAACTGTCCAGGACAGCAGGTGATTAGAGATCATCTCTCTGGTTAAGACCCACAAAGCTTGCTGTTTATGAGGTTCAAACTGAAGAGCAGGTCTGTATTTCAATCCCTGGGAACATAGGTGCTGAAAGGTAGTCAGCTGGAAATACTAGGCAAAGATGGTATCTGGACACACTCCTCCCAGAAGCTGGGCATCCTCTTCTGAAAACATGAATGTTAACTTTGGCAAAAAGCCTCTCAGTCCTAGGTCATAGACCTAATTTCTCTCTTAGTCTTAAGAGATTCAGCCTCAGAGCTCCTACTTCCCAGAGGAGTATCTCTAGGATACAATCAAGATTGCAGAGCAATCCTCCAGTGACTGTCTGACACAAAAAAAAATAAACAGCCAGGTGAGCAAGAAATGGGGTTGCCCTGCACAATGAATGGAAGGAGAATGCTGACTAAATCCCTGTTGCTACTGCCCAGCATAGGTGTCCTGCTACCCTATCATTTAATGCAGTTGCTTCCAACTGGGGCAGGTCAGAAAACCCCAAGCATGTCTCCAAGGTTGACTAATGCCTGATACAACATAATGGCCAGGGCTATTCTCACAGAGGTAAGCTTTAGCTGAATTGATTCCCAAACGCAGACTTCAACACTGCAATAGGACAAGATTTGCAAAAGGTGCTTTCATTTTTTTCATCTGGCTAATATATGAGTGCTTCATCTGTGAATTGAAATGACTAGATCAAAGGACTAATCAAGGCAGGCTTCTCTTTTAGCTAAATAATAGGTTGGTGGAGCTAAAAGTCTTTAAACAAACCTGAGATTTTTATACACTTGCACAAGGAAGAATTTTAACATGTGTGCCTAACTGGCTTCATCTTTGGTAACTCAAGAAAAATGATAGGTAGATGGTTAACAGCTGGTGCCAGAATCAACATTCTTTCTCTTCCTAGAAGCTGAGGATTTAAAGATTTTCCCATCAGAAGGATTTATACAGGGATTTATGGATCCTGAAAAAGTTGGCTTAACCTGTATTATTCCTCTGTCTTTTGGAAATTTTATTTTTAACTAACTTTTTTTTTTAAATATAAAAATAGTGAGCATTTCTTCATGAAGTCCATGAGACCACAGTGTAAGCCTGTTCATTATCTTTTCCTTTTATTTAACACTTTTTGCAGACTTGTTATAATACTTATCACTGGAAAAGCTGCTAATTGACACAAACTGCATACAGTAGTAATAAGACTCTGATCAACAATGAAACCTAATTTCACTAAATCCACACATTCAGAGCTCTAGAAGTTCTTATTCAAATTAGTTTCCTTTCTCTGGTAGCTCTTTCTGCTCTCCTTCCCCTTAACGGCAATGACCTGGAGAGCATGACTCAACCTGTCCTGGTATAAATGACATCAGAATTATGTCTTGATCTATTTATTTGCAAAAGGATTAAGTTTTCTTATCTATTCTGAAACATTTGAAAGGGAGATAAACACTGTAAAAAATTTATGAAAGGTGGCCGTAAGAAAATATGTGTCCACAATAGCACTGCTTTGTCATGTAAAGATTAACTGTGGTCAGAAGTTTATTACAATTAATATCAGTAATAGAGCGGATTTGAAGACAGAATAGGGAAAAAAAAATTGATAAATACTCATCCAACTGGGATGTTTTCAAATCAGTTGGCACTGCTGTAATTCACCTGAGAACATTTGCAAAACTGAAGTAATTTCCAAGCTACTACCGATTGTCTTTGAGAACACACAAGGGAGCATTACCAAGTTCTGAGAGCCTGGAAAATGGCAAATACAGAGCCTATCTTTAGAAAGGGGAAAAAGAAAGAGTCAGAGACTTGTGAAGGAATCATCTTAACTTCAGTTCCTGGGAAAGTACTGGAACAATATTCAGCTAAACTATTTGTAAGCACTTGGAAGATAGCAAGGAGGTAAGTAAGAGCCAACATGGATTTGATGAGAATAAACCTCTTCAAACTAGCTCCACTTCTACTTATGACAGAGCAGGAGGTCTCATGGACAGAAGAGAATCAATAGATGCCAGATATCTCTTGACTTTAGTTAGAATTTTGACAGGTTCTCATATAACAGTCTCATAAGCAATTTTAAGAAATATGTTCTTAGTAAACTGTAGTAAAATCAGTGCTAGACTAAAGTGTCATGGTAAGTAGGATTTCTATTTGTCTTAGTGATGGTGTAGGAGTTTGGACAGAGAGTAATATTATTCTTTTTATGGGCAACACAGATTTGGGATGACCCTCAAGCACCCTAGAATGCAGTAATGCAACCCTCATAAACTGGAAAACTAGTCCAAAACATATGCTGCAGGTCAATAAACATACTCTGGCATATAGAATAGTCTGTGTAGATAATCCGATCAACAGGTTGGGTAGTAATTCTTCAGGAAAGGCTCAGAGGGCTATAATACATCACAAACTCTACATGGAACAATGTCATGTGGCTGGGGAGAGGCAAATACCATTCTGAGAGGTATAAACAGAAATTTCATCTATATGGTACGCCTACTCAATATGATAAGACCACAGCAGGAGCACAATGTTACATTTTTGAGATCTTTATTCAAGGGTTGTATAGACTAGTTGGAAAAAAGTACAAGGAAGAAGAATGATCAGAGGTCTAGAAAGTATGATCCATGGAAAAAAATATGCTATAGGAATTTGGAGTGTTTAGACTGGAGAAGGGGTGGCTGAAGCGGGTGATAACACTCTTTAAATATGTAAAAGGTAATAAATAGAACAAACTCTTCTGTCTTTAGCAGGCTGAGACTGTAGGCGTTATAGCTCAGACTCAAGTGACAAAACCCTGTCAGTGAGCAGAGTAAGGACTGGAACAGGCTGTCTGAGGACAATGTGGACTCTGCCACTAGATATTTTGAAGACAATATAGATATTTGTTAGCCAATCATCTGCCAAGAATGGTTTGGATATAGCCAGTCTTCTTATGGAGAAGGATTAGGTGACTCTGTGGGGTTTCTTCCACTCTGTTTTCTATGGGCTATGATAAATATAATCTAACAATAAAACCTTGTGGTTTGGCCCTTTAAATTCAGTATGTGAACAGTTCTTCTGCAACAGGAGATTTTCATAGTATCATGTTGCTAAAAGGAGCACATTTCAGGCAAGGAAAATGGGACAGTTGAAAACATCTAAAATGTCTTCAGTACCTGCTGTGTTACACTTACAAAGAAAACAAAATGTTCTCAAACTAAAGAGTACAGCACATAGCTCAGTTAGTTCATTTGGATGTGGCTTTCAATGAGAAGTTGTATACCATATACTTAGCGGTAGCTTCTTATAAACTTATGGCGTTTTATTAACCACCAGCAATAATTGGACTGTTTTGTTGAGGTAATGCCCTGTAGCAAGGATTCATCACCCCAAGATCATAAACTGCCATAAATGATGAAAAGCAATTAATGGGAAGCCTCTGGCTCAATTTTTCACTCAATTTTTTAAAATACGTTTTAATAGTACCTCAGTACATAACACAATTTTTAATGATTATTGTGTCTTTTATTGCCTTTGTAAGGTTTTATTGAAGTTTATAATGTAAGACATCAGTGCAACTATGGCATGTAGCTTCAAGAAGGTGGCCGGTGCCCTCGTAGCAGAGGAGGCGTTGGGATCTGCGTCCATAAAGTCTCTGAGTTGGTGGCATCTGAGCCCTGTGCTAACACTGGGAGGTAGAAGAGGGAGACTCCCTGCTGCAGAACAGAGGTCCTTGTCTACACAACTGAACTGCTGCCTAGGGAGTTTTGCTGCATGCTAGAAGTTTGGATCAGGGATATTTTGGGGATGCTGTTGAGGCATGTACAGTCCTGGGACTGCTATCCCCTGCTACTTCTCCACAGGGTATTGCCAGGGGCAACCTGGATCATATAAAGTGCGACTGCATGGCTCCAGAGGTGAAAGTCAGTGTTAAGGGGGGGCAGGTGGTGTCTTCTTATTCCTGAAGATGATGGTGGAAGACTTGAGGACGACTTAAGGAACACTTAAACTGTATATGCACACATCTATGGGGCCTGTGTGCTCAGTGCTGGAGAAACCCATTTGGGCAGCAGGATCCTGTTTTGGGCTCCGCAATGCAATGTGTAGTCCACCAAAGGGCCACTAAGACGCTTAAGGAATTGGAACATCTCTTATGTGAGGAAAGGCTGAGAGAGTTGGCATTGTTCAGCCTGAAGAAGGGATGGTTTAAGAGAGGGTCTTACAAATGCATATAATAGCTGAAGGGAAGGTGTACAGGAGACAGATCCAAGCTCTTTCCAGTGGTAGCCAATGACAGGACAAGAGGCAATGGGCACAAACTGAAACAAGAGGTTATTCCTGAGGATCAGGAAGATTTTTTACGGCTGATGATTTTTTGATGGTGACTGAACACTGGCACAGAATGCCCAGATAAGCTGTGGAGTCTCTGTTGTTGGAGATATTAAAAATCTAACTGGACACGGTCCTCAGTAAGCTGCTCTAATTGCCTCTGCTCTGAGCAGGATGGTTGAACTACTCAGTATCCTGAGGTCCTCTCCAGTCTTCTTAGGAGAAGGATTCAGTAGATTCAGGTTCCAAGATCATTAACAACAACTTCGTCATTTGCATGTGAGCATATTAATATTTGGAAAAAAAAATACTTAAACTGATTTCTTTATATTGCCCGTTTCGTTCTTTTTGCTCTTAGAAATAAGGCATTGTTGTCCAAAGAAGTAATATAAATGCATGCATTTAGAACTCTTTTAAAAATGTGTATAGTATTAGACACAATCACTCAGCTCTGAAGATACTTATTTCTGAGCTCAAGGATTGTGTCAATGAATTTGTGACAAAAGTGGTAAAATCTCAAAATCTATGAAGTGTCACTTCACAATAGGATGATACTGAGTTTTAACTCCACATGTATGGGAACATTTAATTTGGATGTCTCCAGGAAAATTTGTTATCCCTAAAATTCTTTTCTTTTAGTATATAGGTAAAATTCTCAATCTGTAACTCAGCTACCCCGTAGTACTCATATGCAGTAGGAAATACAGTTTATTTTGTTATGACACAAAAATTTTTCCTTCTCTTCCTGTTTAAAAACTGGTATCCTAATCCAGAACACAGTAACCATTTAAAAATTTCCTGTAACACTGGTGTTAAATCAGTTTTCAGGACAAGTAGTAAGAGTAGTTGTCACGGTCCACTCAGTGGACGTGTGGTGGTTTGTTTGCTGTGATCTTGAAGTGCAAAATTAAGGTGAACACACCAAAGGGGTTTGCTTCAATCAAACAGTGAAACTTTACCGTTTTGCCCGTGAGGCGGTGTGCAATAGGTAAAGAGGGTGAGAGGAAAAAAGGAAAAGGTAAAGAGAGAAAAAGGAAAGATAGCTACCACCACGGGTCCAAGGTATCCCTATGGTCCCAGGTCCAGGCAGCGTCCCGCCGGTCCTATCAATTGTTGTCATCCTTGGCAGGGAAGCTTCGAACCTTCAGTTGTTAAGGAGCCATCTTTATGGCAAGCAACACACCTTGCTCCTCCTCTGTCTCAGGTATCTCCACCTTTTCTCGGAATTCATTATCTTATCCCTGCCTTTCTCAAGCGAGGCTACCTCACATACTCAGGGGGGAGTGTCCAAGACATGGTCTGCCTTGGAGTCGGGTAGCTTTTGACCAGGAGGGGTGTTTTGCTCATTATAATGAGCAAAGTTTGCCTGAAGTTCATAATTTCTTCATCTATGCTGAAACAGCAGTTGTGATAAATCTTTCTTGACAACAGCTATGTGGTTACCTCTAGCAGCTCAGGCCACACAGTTCTCCATCCCAGGGTGTTTGCATCTTTTGTATCCATAGCAACCGCATTCCATACTTGGGAACAGCAACTGCATCTCAGGCAGGCCGCTGCAGACTCATGTCAAGATGTTAGCCTAACTTCCGGGGTACCTTATTGTCCATGCCCCTGATGACAAGGTTGAGACAATGCTGATCTTCCAACTGACTCTCACAGTAGTAAGTCAAATTTCTTTAAGAAGATTCTTTAAAAATGTTCCTAAAGACAATGTTTTATTCTGTTGAGAAAAAGTATCACAGAAAAACTGCATAAAAATATAACAGAAAAGTATAACCAAAGGTCAAAGTTGGAATCTAAACACAGAAGAACTCAGGCAAGAGTAGCATGCTATTTTGACAGGGAAGGGTTACTGACAACTGAAACAAGTTTCTTAGTGTTTCGATGGTTTTGCTGTCTTGAACATCTGTTATTCAAGACTCAATGGATTTCTAGGGTAGATTGTAGCCATGATGAAGCAATCTGAAGGTGCATAACATAACAATTTACTGTGCTGTAGAGGTTGTATTTTATGCACATTTGCCTTTGGGCTCAATCTCAAGAATTAAATAGTTTTTATCCTGCTGAAGGATATACAACAGTGTGCTAGCAAGTTCACCCCGATTGCACTGGGAACACAAGATCCTCTAGCAGTTAAATCTGTACATGTGTGGTACAGACCTAAGACCACTATGTGGCAATAATTTCATTACCTAAAAATGTATTTGTCCGCACGTGGTCCAGAAACCATAACAGACCACAGTAAATCAAACTGTCTTTATTTTCTCTTTGTGCTTTAGAAGCACCCAGTAAGTTTAATACTATAACATATTTGGTTCTAAAACAAAGACCAGCTGGATTCACTATGCGCTGGGCTCTCTGATAGTCTTCAGAGACAGATTTGCTAAAGGAGAAGGGGTATGATATCATCTTGTTTTCCTTTGACAATTTTGCACAGCATTTGGCGGGGCTCATGGAAAAAGCTTTAAACTAGATTTGAAGGGGGAAAGGGATAAAACCAGGCTTGCTAGAGATAAGCCTAGGGGTGGCACATTAATGTTTGTGGGATGGCATGCTAGTGAGATCTTTCAGTCTGCCATCCCAGTGGATGCAGGGGATGGAGTGCCATGTGATAGCAAAGACACAAGGGATACTGGTGGGCTAGAAATCACGGTAGCACCTGGAAACAGTCAGTCAGGAATTAGGCCTTCTCCCCCCAAACCCCCATTGATTGTGGGATCAATGGCTCAACTGAAGTGCAGTTACCAATGTACGCAGCATGGGGAAGAGCTGGAAGCCACTGGAAAACTATGACACAGTTGCCATCAGGGAAACACTGTGGGATGATTCACAAAACTGGAGTGCTGCACTGGATGGACATAAACTCTTCAGAAGAGACAGGCCAAGATGAAGAGGCAGTGGGGTAGCCCTGTGTGTTAGGGAGTGTTTTAATTGTCTACAGGTTAATTATGTCGATGATAGGATTGAGTGTTTATGGGTAAGAATCAAGAGGAAGGCCAACAAGACAGATAACGTGGTGGGAGTCTGTTATAGACCACCCAATCAGGGCAAAGAGGTAAGTGAAATAGTCTATAAGCAGTTGGGAGAAGTCTCACAATGACTGTCACTTGTTCTCATGGAGAATTTCAATTTAACAGATGTCTGCTGGAGATACAAGACAGCAGAGATTAAATAGTGTAGGAGGTTCCTGGAGTGTATGGAAAATAACTGGTGAGTGAGCCAAGTAGGGAAGGCACTCCACTAAGCCCGTGAACAGAGAAGTATTTGTGGGTGATGTGGTGGTTAAGAGGCCACCTTGGGCATAGTAATCATGAAAGGGTAGAGTTTTCAATTCTTGGGGAAACAAGGAGGGGAGTCTGTAGAACTGCCATCTTGGTCTTCCAGAGGGTAGACTTTGTCCCATTTAGAAGACTGGTTGACAGAGTCCTTGGAAGTCAGTCCTGAAAGGCAAAGGAGTCTCGGAAACTTGGACATTCTTCAGGAGGGAAATCTTTAGGACATAGGAGCAGTTCATCCAGGTGTGCCACAAAATGAGCTGGCAGGAAGGAGAGCTGGCCTGGATAAACAGAGAGCTTTGGCTGGAACTCAGGAAGAAAAGGAGTCTATGGCTTATGAAAGGAGGAGCAGGCAACTCTGGAAGACTACAAAGATTTTTTGAGGCTGTGCAGGGAGAAAATTAGAAAGGCCAAACCCCAACTATAACTTAATCTGGCTACTACCATAAAATACAATAAAAAGTGTTTCTGTAAATACATTACTAGCAAAAAGAAGGACTAAGGAGAATCTCCATCATTTATTGGGTGTGTGGGGAAACATAGTGGTCAAGGATGAGGAAAAGACTGAGGTACTTAACGCCTTTCTTGCCTCAGTCTTTAATAGTAAGACCAGTTGTCCTCTCAGTGCCCAGGTCCCTTAGCTGGAAGACAGGGAGCAGAATGAAGCCCCCACAATCCGAGGGGAAATGGTCAGTAGTCTGCCACACCAGCTGAGGGTACTGAGGGAGCTGCCAGACGTGCTCACTTACAAAACCACTTTCCATCATTTAGCAGCAGTCCTGGCTACCCAAAGAGGTCCCAGTCAACTGTAGGTTAGCACATGTGGCACCATCTACAAGAAGGGAACTGCAGGCTTGTCAGTTTGACCTTGGTGCTGAAGAAGGTTTTGGAGCACATCATCTTGAGTACCGTCATGGACATATACAGGACAATCAGACAATCAGCATGGGTTTATGAAAGGCAGGTCCTTCTTGTCTAGCCTGATCTCCTTCTATGACAAGGTGACCCACTTACAGGATGAAGGAAAGGCTGTGGATGTTGTCTACCTAGACTTTAGTAAAGCTTTTGACACTATTTCCCACAGCATTCTCTGGCTTGGATGGGTGTATGCTTCATTGGGTATAAAACTGGCTGGATGGCCAGGCCCAAAGAATGATGAATAGAGTTAAATCCTGTTGGCAGCCGGTCACAAACGGGATCCCCCAGGGGTCGGTACTGGGGCTTGTTCTCTTTAATATCTTTATCAATGATCTGGATAAGGGAATTAAGGGCACCCTCAGCAAATTTACAGAAGACACCAAGTTAGGCAGGTGTTACAATCTGCTTGAAGGTAAGGAGGCTCTACAGAGGGTTGTGGACAGGCTGGATCCATGGGCTGAGACCAGTGGCATGAGGTTCAAGAAGGCCAAGTGCTGGGTTCTGCACTTGGGTCACAACAAGCCCATGAAACACTACAGGCTTGGGGACCTGGGGGTGTTGGTGGACAGCTAGCTGAATGTGAGCCAGCAGTGTGCCCAGGTGGTCAAGAAGGCCAACAGCATCCTGGCTTGTACTAGAAATAGTGTGTCCAGCAGGACTAGAGAAGTGATTGTTCCCCCGTACTCAGCACTGGTGAGGCCACACCTCAAATACTGCATTCAGTTTTGGGCCCCTCAATACAAGAAGGACATTGAGGTGCTGAATCATGTCCAAAGAGGGCAGCAAAGCTGGTGAGGGATCTAGAGCACAAGTCCTATGAGGAGCAGCTGAAGGAACTGGGATTGTTTAGCTTGGAGAAAAAGAGGCTGAGGGGAGACCACATTGCTTTCTACAACTACCTGAAAAGAGCTTGTAGCAAGGTGGGCGCTGGTCTCTTCTCCCAAATAAGAGGCAATAGGACCAGAGGCAATGGCCTCAACTTGAGCCAGAGGAGATTTAGATTGGATATTAGGAATAATTTCTTACAAGAAGGGTTGTAAATCACTGGAACAGGCTGCCGAGGGCAGTGGTGGAGTCACTATCACAGCAGGGATTTAAAAGACATGTAGATATGGCACTTAGGGACATCATTTAGTGGTGACCTGGCAGTGCTGGCTTAACAGTTGGGCTTGATGATCTTAAACATCTCTTCCAACCAAAATGATTCTATGATTCTATTATTATGTTTGTCATCATCCAGGATGCCATGCAAGACCTTTAATTCATTTCTCATGGAGCCTTGTAGTGATATCTGTATATCAGCAGCAGTAAATTGTGTTATGTCATCAGTAAGTCATTGTTCTACTACTTATTATGTTCAGTTTGGTACATATGACTCACTGAGTCATCAGTGAAAACTCAGGATTTACAAACAGCGCTTCTTATGAGATCAGACATTTTCTGTGCTATCACAGCAGCGTTATTTCAATCTCATGGGTGATTTTAACTAGCTTTGTTTAAGTCATCTCATTACTGCCTCACCAT
Source organism: Eurystomus gularis (assembly GCA_013400335.1). NCBI lineage: Eukaryota > Metazoa > Chordata > Aves > Coraciiformes > Coraciidae > Eurystomus > Eurystomus gularis. The sequence goes on from VZZY01020881.1 coordinate 315,419, forward strand.
TTGCAAAGCAAATTTTCTGAAGGCTTTTCTGAAGTCTTTTAAGTCTGACTTCTACTGAGAGTATATATGATTATTAATTTAAAATTTTTTGTTTCCTTTCTTGAATTTGGAGTCACTCCTCCACAAGCAAAGTCAACAAAGCACTTTTCACTGATCTTTCTTATTTGACTTCAGTAAATGATACAGCAAACCTTTTTGGAACCAGATTATATAGAATAGATGCTTTTGTGAACACTTCTTTTTGTTTCTCCAGGCTGTTATAGCATGCCACTTCTCTTAATCATTTCCAGTCTCCCTGGGATGACTCTTTAGACAACACAGCTACTGAATATATGTGTGATTGGATTATGGAAAAGCATGTAAACTTTTCCAGGAATCTATCTACTTTGGGTACTATTATTTAAAGTGCTGCTATTTGTGTTAGACTCCACTTTGTCATTTACTCAGATGAATACATTCTTCAGTTAATTTGTGCTAGGCTATTCACCAAGTATGTAAGTTCCAGTCTTGCTAGAACAATATTTTCCTTTATTTATTTCCTTGCCATAGTTTGAGAACTGTTTAATATGCTCCTTCTGTTCATCGAGAGTCATAGTCCAAGTTGTGGCATCATTTCCATCTGCTATCACGTCTGCCATTTTCCTGTGGAACACTTCTGATTCATCTGAGATACCACAAGAAATGTTGTTGTTATCCAAAAGTGTCTCCCATTTACTCATTAGTGATGTGAAAATAAGTAGATGTAAAAATTGGAGATGTAGTGTTTCCAAAAGAAGGAGGGTCAGATTCTGACACCAGCTGAGCAGACCATAATGAGCTGAGTCACATAGTGAAGCATAATATTATCTGTAGCGGGGGGGAAAGGTTTATGAGCTACACGAGTTGATACACCTGGTTGATAAACTCAAGTACTAGCTTCTCCTCATCCCTTAGAAGCATTATGATACCTGATATGTGGCAAAGGCAGACCACAACTTCTGCAGAAATACAGATATACCTTGACAAGGGCTGAAAGAGTGTCACAAGAACTTTGATGCATATTTAAATAGGAGAGCAGTCAGCAAGTACAGAGGACCCATCATATATATTTATTGAAGGAAATGTGGAAGCAATTGGTAAGGAATCTCCTTGAGATGCAAGGTGCTCAGATCATATGTGGCACTGACACCAGGAAGACTCGTTGTGTAGTCAGGATATTTAGGAATTAGGCCACTTAATCTTGATATCAAAATCACAATCTAAATCTGGACCTCCATTATTCAAAATCTTGTCCCTATGCTGCAACAGCTACATAAATATTGTTTGGTTTCTTGCCATTTCTCCTGTGTTAAGTATTAAAGCCAGATCCCCATCTACTGAGGCTGCTTTAAAATGTATGTCCATAAGCTTCACTATCAAAACAAGTGAGAATCTAGCTGATAATATTTAAGCAGAATAAAGCAGTTACTACATTTTACACACACACACACACACACACACACAGCAGTACATAACTTCCCTTTCCTTGTTATTTTTTAAAAAGACATACATAGAATTAGAATAGCTTTTACAGTTCTCTCTCTTAATTAACTAGCACTATTTGTCATTAAGTGTCACTGAAGTTATGGCTTGACCGACGAGCTTGTCGGTGACTGACATCTTCTGTAATGCACTAGACAATGATACCTGTCCTCACCAGTGCTGTTATCATGTAGGTGCACTGGTAGGTTTTCTGGGTGTGTTTCCTGTATCGATACGCTGAACCACACTTCCCAATGGACAGAATTTCCAGTGTTCCAGAAATTCTGGGAAAATGCTGGAGAGGAAGTATTACCAGTCTTACCAAAACAGCAGCACTCAGCTTGGCCATTTAGCCTGATATGAGGGATAATTCGATTGAGAGATTTGATCATGCAACAAAAGCTAGGCTGAGGAGTAGCACTGGAGCAAGAGTACAGGCTACTTCAGCCATAAAGACATAACCAAGAGAAGAGAAGCCTATAAAATGATTGTAGATAGTTAAACTTATATATATATACATACATACATATATATATATCTCCAAACTCTTGGCAAACTTCATTCCAGCCTAGAAAACATGTCATGCCATTGTTTAAGCTGTCTTAAGTCCCTTTGGGCTACAACAGTGTTTTGCCAGTTACATGGCTTAACATAAAGAACGTGACCATCAGCAGAAGAGAGATGCATAAAGAGATGTAGATTATATTATCTATCTCCATGGAGTGCAGGAATGGTATAACATAACCGGCAACAGAAGAAATAAACCTGCTCACCGCTGGTGATATAACAAAAGGGAAAAAAAACTGAATCACAAACTCAGTAACAGAAGGCAAAAGGAACCAAGCAGCAAACTCAACAACAGAGGGAGAAAACAACCATACCCCAAATACCACCATAGCCATGCACAGACCACCCTGCAAATGCCAGAGAGGTGCACCGGCAGAACATGATACACAGAAATACATGATCAAACTGCAGCAGATACCAAAGGGATAGACAATCAAATCCATTACCCGTGTCCTATCTGGTGTTCCTATCAAATCCGTTACCCTTGTCCTGTCTGATGTTCTCATCCTGTCTCGCTGTTGCTGGGGAGTCCCAGCTGCAGCGAGCAGTCGAGGGGCCTTTCTGGTAACTGGAGAAACCCTGCGTGGTGTGTCTACCCACAGATCAGCTTCTGAAGTTCACTGCAAGCGGGATCAGCTTTTATACTGTTGAATCAACAACTCAGGTTGCATAGGCAATCCTCAAAAATAACTTCAGAAGCAGGACACCTGCTATTTTTCCTCCTTATCAGGTTTCGTCCAAGGTCGGCCAAGCCTGGGAAGAAACTCAAAGAGGAGGAGGCACCTCTATCTGCTTTGGTCCTAAATCATCTGTTTCTCAGGAGAGCTGTGTGTCTGTTCTCACAGCTAATCAGCTAGTCTCCCAGCAGAGAAAAATCCTCTGCTGGTTTCAGTCATACTGCCCAGTTGTGGGATTCATCCATATGTCAACTTTAATGCAGGGCCTATTGCTCGGGCCCTAGCACTTCAAATAGAGGCATATATTTACAAGTAGTATAGCTGGGATGTTCCTTTCTACCTTTGCCTGCCATTGGGATGTCACTTTGACAGCAGTTTGTTAGTGAGGCTGAGACTGTCAAAATTGTATCACCAGTGTTTGTGGTGGTGGTTTTCTTTCCCTAGTCTTCAAAGCTCAACTACAGATATATAGCTGACTGGATCTCCACACATTGTACAAGCCAGAAAAATACAAAAAAAAAAGGTCATTCCAACAGTCTGAAATAATTATACAGATATCTAGGGAATGAGAAGATAAAGTCCGGCCAGTAATAACTAATTGACCTTAATTCATTAACCACTGCATAGAATAGTGCATGCACAGATCACTGTAGTTGCTTCTCTCTGTCTCCTAGACACAGAAATACAGACAGCCACAAAATGCTTGGGAATGTGACCGTTTGCATCGCTCCTGGCTGCCTAAGGTTGAAAGGACAATCTTGTACCTAGCCCATGAGAACCAGAGCAAGAAGATAAGCAAAGGAAATGCTTGGCAATGATTTCAAAGTGACAACATTTTGGGAAATAACAGGTCTGGATAAGTAGGATATCTTCAAGGAGGAATCCACAGATGTCAATTTTGTTGCTCACCTGGTAGATAGTTTTCAGGAGGTCCTTTCGGTTCTCTATTATATATTTCCACCATCTGCACATAAGGATTAAAATGTCTCTCCAGGGTGCTTTAAGATTCATAAGAGCTGGAAAGATGAGTTTCACAGTACTTACCCACAGAAGATACATTGCAGGCAAAGAAAGATACCTCAAGCCTCCAGTGATGCTATGCTAATCAAGGGTCTATTCCAAGCATGACTTGTTCCATGGCTTTATAGAAAATTAAATCTACCAGTCAGCTGAATGTATTGACCCTGTGAAAACAGACACTTTTAATTTCTTTCCTTATGATGTCATTGCTTGAGATTTCTTTTGTAACATAAAGCCATAAATATATAGCCTCCTAGCCTCCAACAAAACCTGCCATCTAGGCCTGACATCAGCATTTATAGCAGCCTCTTCACTTCAAATTATGACAAGAACATGCTATTCATGTATCATCAAAAGACAGATGCAAACAACTTAGCCAGTGAATATGTTTTAATATCTTGATACCGTGAGGTGTTAAAATTTACTAGGCAGATACTTGATGGGTATCAACTTCTAAGAAACAACATTTCACCCTCAAGAAATATCTTGATGCTGTTTAATAGTGTTCCTTTAACAGAAAGGAACTTTATTTGAGAGTCACAGAAAAAATATTTATTAATACTACAGTGATGGCCCAAAAACAATAAGGTACTTAAACATGGTACAGAGGGCCAGACACAGATTTGTGCTAAGCACCAAGAGAAACTCTCATCCATTAATGTCAGCCAATGCGCTCACAGACTACATCACTGGACAGGAGAGCAGCTGCAGAATTTTCCTGTTTATGCACAGCTGCATCCAGCCTCTTTGGATAACCGCTCTGATTTATAAAGGGTAGCTCTTCCCTGTTAATTTAGTGTTAGGTTGTGTTATTCTAGCCAGTTTGCTTTTTCAGTTCTACTGATGTACTAGTGAAGAAGTGACACAATGTACTTAAAATACCAGCAGTAACTGCGTAACCGAAAAGGTTTTTCCTTTAGACTAATAAAAACAAGAAGTATTTAAGACATCCCTGGATAAATGAATATAGGGTATTATTATAAAGTGGTCATTCATTATAAGAGAAGACTAAACTCGATGACCTAGCAAGCCTCATCCTGTTCAAGGTTACTGTGAGACAAGAATCAAGGCCAAAAATTTTACCAAATAGTTAAAATGAGTGTATCTTCTGAAATAGTTCACAGAATTCTCAAAATTTGTCTCAAAAACAGCATTTCACATATCCTTGTTCCATCATTAATTCCAAACAAAATTAATATTTATGACATTTAAGTCCTGCCAGTTACAGTTCATGCATGAAACCTTGGACTATTTGTCTGTGATTTCAATAGGGGTAGGGTTTCACCCCATACTCTTGACATGCTGTAACTTGATCCAAGGTTTACCACAGAGTTGTCATGAAAAAAGAAAAAAAAAGGGGAAAAAAAAGGAAAGAAAAAGTACTTTTCTCTAAAAAAAAACCAATTACCTTTCTATTTTCTAAATTTTCCCATGTTAAGTAGAGTATTTCTGTTGGTATTTGCTGAAGTGCAACATAAAACTGATTAATTTTAAAATAAAACTGGTTATTTTTAAAAACTAACTCTAATCAGAAGATATTACTTCATATTATTTGGTTGATATTTCAGCAGCAAATAGTGAGGTTTCTGTGACGGAGAAAAAGCATCAAATGTGTGCTTTGTAGGCTTGTCAACAAAAGTGGTTTTACTAATTGTATCATGATCAGATAATACTACATTTGGGTATAATGTTCCCAAGCGCCTGGTTTCTTGGTCTTCACATAGGACCTCTGGACTTTCAGAATCATAAAATCGTAGAATCA
>VZZY01020882.1:0-85309 GCA_013400335.1 Eurystomus gularis
GAGCCGGGGCGGGAGCCGCCTCCCCGGCGGGGATTTACCGGCCCCGGCGCTCGGAAGGACTTTTCCCAGGGAGTCAGCCCCGGAGCCGGTCCCTGCTGACAGCGAGCACCGGGGGTAGACCCGAGTTCAGACGGTGCCGTTCAGGTGTTGAGCCAGCCGCTGGCTCCGGTTCGGTGGAAAGCGTCCCGCCCGACGCCAGAGGAGCTGCGAGCATCCCCGGCTGGCCTTTCGCTCTCTCCGGCCTCACCGTGAGCAAAGTCCTTGCGCAGAGTCTGCCCCGAGCGATGAGGATGGGGCGAGCGGCGGGGAGGAAGGCTCCGCGCCGGGCACGGACACCCGTGGGCCAAGGGAAGCCGGTAGCGGAGCTGGGAAGTTGGATTTCCAGCTGGACGAGAGCGAGCGGCTGGCGTGGGGAGCTGTGCCACCGGTCAGGGTGATGCTCCAGGAGGTTCTGCTCCACCAAACCTCAGCTCTCCATGGCCGGGCGCCAGCACCCGTGGGTGCCAGCACCCGTGGGTGTGCGACGGCAGCTTCGCCAGGCCCGGCGCGGCGGCCAAGCGCGTCTCTCGCTGGCCCCGACGCCACTTGGAGAGCGGTTTCCCGCTCGGCCGCTGCTTTTATCCTCCTCCTCAATTCCTGTCTTGCAATCCGGTGGTTTTTGGAAGTTGACGCACTCCCGGTTTGCTGCAGGGTCCACGTGTGTTGCTGGTACGTGGACCAAAAACACGGGGCTCGCTTGGGATTTGCGCGGAGCTTGAGTGGTCCCAGGGATTGCCGGCGTCAGTCGTTCTTCCGCTTCTTTGGTGAGCGCGAGCGGTTTGGGGAAACTTCTTTCAGTGGCTCCTTGTGAACTTACTTCTATCCAGCGTGTGCGGCTTGACGTAGCTCCGCGCAGGATTTGTGCCCAGAGCACAGCTCTTGGAAGCTGTTCCTCAGACGTGCAGGAGATCGGTTGCGTTTGGGGGCTTACCTGGGACTACCTGTGTCTTGCGACACCTGCGTCGGATGGGCCGGTTTCCAGAACTCCTGATTTGACGTTAGTTCTAATCGGGGGTTCCGAGTTGCCCAGGGCTCCCGCAGATCCGGAGCGTACCTCCAGAGCCGGGCACAGCCTTTGCCTTAGGAAGGTTTCGCAGCTTGTAAAAGCTCTTCTGTTGAAGGCAGGGCGTGAGGCTGGACGGGCTGCCGGCCTGCTGGGATGTGCATTTAAAGGCTCTTTTATACATCCCTTCTCTAAACGGATTTTGGTATCGCAGATTTTTCCGTGGGTCTTAAATCTCCGTCAGAAAGCCACAGCTCTGCCCTGTCAGTGTGCTGATGGGCCATGTGTTTCTTTTTTCGGAGGCTGTTAGAGCCTGTGAGGGAAGTGTGCTCACGCAGAGAGATGTAGTCTGGATTTTCATCCAGGATGGAGAGGCTGCGTCGCGAAGAGCCAGGGATTATGACAGCTGGACAAGCGCAGGTCTCTCTCCATCCCTTCTGAAATGTTGCTGTGGCTTGATGGTGCTTCGTGGTGTTAGTGTGCAGCTTGGATTCAATGTGTTTTCTGAGTTTTCCCATTGGGAATGTGCCAGTGGGGATCACACGGTGTGTCTGGCTCCGTGGCAGAGCAGTGGGATGGGATGTGCTGCTGTGGCATGGAAGGTGATGCGCTTCCAGCTCTCATCTCCCCAGATGGACGTGGGAACCAGTGCAAAAGCTGACAGGGCCTTCTGCCAGAGGAATCCAGAGGAGGGCTATGAAGATGATCAGAGGGCTGGAGCACTCTTCCTACGAAGAGAGGCTGAAAGAGCTGGGGTTCTTCAGCTGGGAGAAGAGAAGGCTCTGGGGAGAACTTATAGCAGCCTTCCAGTATCTGAAGGGGGCCTACAGGGAGGAAAAGGAGGGTCTTTTTACAAGGGCTTGTAGTAGCAGGACAAGGGGTAATGGCTTTAAACTCAGAGAGGGTAGATTTAGATTCGATATTAGGAAGAAGTCTGTCACTGTGAGGAACAGTTTGCTCAGGGAAGTTGTGGATGCTCCATCCCTGGAAGTGTTCAAGGCCAGGTTGGATGAGGCCTTGAGCAACCTAGGCTAGTGGGAGGTGTCCCTGCCCATGGCAGGGGGGTTGGAACTAGATGGTCTTTGAGGTCCCTTCCAACCCAACCCATTCTATGATTCTGCTCTGGTTGATCTGCCCCTGCTGTCAGAGACCTGCTGGTGGAGACTAGAGCGGAAGTGAGTCAGGGTTTGCTGTTAGAAGGGATATCTTTTATTAGGCTGCTTGGTGCATACTAGATTGGCTTTGGAGACAAGCCTGTCTACACACAGAAGAAGCAAACCTCCGAGCTGAGAATTAGAAGAGAGCAAATTGCTTTGAGCTTACCTTGGCTCTTCTAATTGAGGAGGACATCTGAAAGAAAATGGAGGAAAAAAAAAAAAAAAAGAGATATTCAGCTGCAGTTCAGCCTGTAGAGTTCATCTGGTCTAAGGAAACGCATTTTATCTTTCTACAAGTCTCTGGACTCTTAGATCCTGAGATCCAGCACAGGAGAGGGACACGCATCCCACGTGCCAGCCTTTCTCCAGAGCTGGCCGAGCCCTTTGCAGCCCGGCTCCCACCAAGGGCTCGCTGGTGCCTGACAGCAGCAGGAGGCTGTGGGGCTCGGTCGCTTCCACTCCCTGCTCAGCACGTAGCACAGGCCAAGTGCACGGCGCACAGAAATGTGCAGAATGTCAGCTGTGCACCAGGGAGATGGAAAACGCATTACGGAGCCATAAGAAGAGGAATATGGAATTCAAGTTTGGTTTCTTTTTATTTCCTCAGATACTTTTCAGGAAAGCTATAAATGACCCACTGATCCTGAACCTGGTGGGTTCACCCTCAATCCCCAGACTGTATTTATTCTCCTATTTAAGTCCCACAAGGGGAAATGGGTGACCAGGCGTTTTTGGTAGGTCACAGAATCGCAGAATTGCCTAGATTGGAAAAGACCTTTAAGATCATCAGGTCCTATGATTAACCTAACACTGACAAGTCCTCGACTAACCATGTCCCTAAGCACTACATCTTTTAAATACCTCCAGGGATGGGGACTCCACCACTGCCCTGGGCAGCCCTGGGTCCCTGCAGGGAACAATTCCCTGTCACTACTCGTGGCCATGCACGCTGGGTCAGGACCACGTTTACCTTTGAGTGTGATATGAGATGCAGAGACAACAAATGTCATCTCTGTTGTGCCTGAAGCACGCTGTCTCTGATGGCTTGCCCTATGCTCTGCAGCCTGAGCCTTTGTCTGATGTGGTGAACGCTGTGGTGAGCGTCAGACAGACGACACGAGCGCTTTCCTGCCTGTGAAGGTACAAGTGAGCACGCGTGAGTGTGGATATGTGGGCATTTTTGTTTGTTTTCTGTCTATCCCTGAAGTTCTGAACTGGTCTGGCCAAGTTATTGTCCCGTTAGTCACTAAAATGGCACCAGTGTCCAATTGAATCAGCCTGTCGTAGGTAATCTGTAATGATGCAAGAAAGAAAAAGCAATGATCTCCTTTGAAATAGATGCTCTTCAAAGCCACTGGGAAGCTCTTCCCTGCAGGACATTCCCTACATGGGAAGGGGGAGCAAGAGAAGAACACTGTAGTGGGGCTAGTGGAGAGTTTTGGGGCTGAAGGCTGGGGGTACGTGGCTCTCTGCTTTGTTTCAGTGCTGGACCATTGCTCCAGGAGGTTTCCCTGGAGCCACAGGGCTTGGGGCCAAGCTGAGCCCGGGATGGTGAAAGATACAGCACCCACATGGCCCACGGTAGGGATCCATGGAGGAGTCTGACCCAAAGCCATCTCAGCCGGTGCCACAGTGGTTGTGGTGGAAGGATTTTTGGTGAGCTGGGGGTCTGTGGGTTAATGGTTGAGCTCTGTGGCTGCTTGCAGCTTTTCTTCCTGCTTCCCCATCTCTGTGACCCAGGGTGGGGACATGCTGTTGCATGTCATCGCTGTGTCTGGTCTCAGGTGCCAGCTTCTGTTCCCAGGGCGCTTGGGACATCTGTGAAGGCTAGCCAGAGGGTTTGATCTGGGCTTTCTGAGGCTTTTAGAAGTCAAAGGTGAAAGGTAGACCTGTAGCCCCCCAAAGAGGAGGATTCAGCTCCCAAATACACTTCCCAAAGGAGGATCCTGATATAAATGTTAGTGGAGACCAAAGAACTCTGAATTTCATGAAAATCCACAGGTGGCTGAAGCCTGTCCTGCTTTCCTCACTTAAAAACCAAGTTGGCCACCATTTTATGGAGAACTGATTATCACTTCCGTGAGAGCTCCCATAACTTTATACTCTCCACTCTGCAAGGTTATCTGGGGCAGCCCAGGGAGGACAAGCCACAACAGCAATGAAACCCAGGGTGGAGCTGAGCCAGGATTTGGCTCAACACCATAGAAGCTGCACCGGACAAAGTCCAGTTGGCCATGTGTGCAATGTGCTGTGCCTGGCAGCACGGGCCAGGTCCTGGAAGGAGCTGGGCAAACTCCTGTGTGGTTTGCTGTATGTGTGCAGGGCAGGTCCTTGGAGGGGGTGGGAGGATGAGTTGAGTGTTCAGGTGGTGATTAACCACTAAATTCCTTGAAAAAATAGCCCTGGGTGGGTAGATTAGCGGTGCTTTGTGAACCTACTATGGCCAGGAGCTTGTATGCTAAATAGAAGAAAGTCGCCTTATTGATCATAGAATCATAGAATGGTTTGGGTTGGAAAGGACCTCAAAGATCATCTAGTTCCAACCCCCTGCCATGGGCAGGGACTCCTCCCAATAGACCAGGTTGCTCAAGGCCCCATCCAACCTGGCCTTGAAGACTTCCAGGGATGGGGCATCCACAACTTCTCTGAGCAACCTGATAGATGATTCAGAGGGAAAAAGACTCTGTACAAGTGCTTTGGAAAAGTAATTTGTGGTTTACAAAGTCTTTGTGAAGGATGTAGGAAGCTCTTAAATCCAACACTGCTAAGAGCGTGACCTCTGCAAAGCTTTGAGTGCTCCTGCACTGCTAGGACTGCCTGGAGCGATTGCGTTTGTCAAGTCAATATGAAGGTGTTTCTTGCACCGTGGCTTCCAAGTGCCCCCAGATCTCCAAGAGACTGTGGAAAATTTTGCATGTGATAGTTGTTGTTCACTTTTGAATATCATGTGCAAAAGTGAACCTGGTATTGTGCTCCAAGTTGTGCTGCTGCTGTCTTGGTGCACAGGTTTGGAGGAGAGCTTTGGGGTGTCTGTTGAGATAATTCTGTAAGTCCATCGTGATGAGGACAGTGGATTATTTGGATTGCGTAGTGCCTTTGTGCTACAACCTCTTTGGGTTTCTGTGGTTGAGCAGAAGTCAGATCATTGTAGTCTAGCTGTAAATTAGTGCAGTGCCCTGGTAAGAGCCAAAAAAAAAATCTAGTGGAGGTTTAATCTCTTCACAGTGTGCTGTTTGCACCTTTTTTTAGCATGGTGGCATCAATGATGCCCTGCCCCAAGGCATGAGGACCCTGCAGAAGGATGGTGGACACAGGGTGGTGAGCATGGGAAAATCTCACCTCTGATGCAGATGAAAGGGTTGGGGCACCTGCTGTGGGGGCCAGCCTGAGTGCTGCGATAACGAAGCCTTGGTCAGGGGAAATGTCCTGGGGAGAAAGCGTAGGGTGAGGTGTATTACAGCTGGTGGTGAGGGCGAGCTGAAGGCGTGTGTGCATGCACAGAACCCCTGTTCTAAATACCCTCCTTTCAACCTCTTCCTCTCTGCTACCAGCTGGGAGTGCCCTGGTGGGGACTGTCCCTTCTTTGTGTGCTGGGCCAGCACAGTGTCATCGCAATGGGCGGCTGATAGTGTTATCTGTAGCTGGGCGATGTTGATGGGTTGATAACTGCAGCAGAAATAATGTGGTCGCTGTGGAAGTGAGTGGTTGGAAGGAGGTGTGCAGGCTGGGATGGTGGGGCAGAGTGGTCCGGGAGTGAGCGATGAATAACTGGTACTTGGAAATCAGAGAGCAGAGGAAAAATTTTCACGATGAGAACAATCAGCCATTGGAATAATCTCCCCAGGGAAGTGGTGGACTCCTCAACAATGGACACTTTTACTATTCAGCTGGACAGGTGCTGGGCTAGCCATGCTTTGCCAAGAAAGATTGACCAAGTTGATCCTTGAGGACTCTTCCAACCTGGTATTCTGTGACTCTGTGATTTGGGCCTGCTTCTTGCTGGTCAATGCGTTGATGTAGTATGGAACCGTGGAGCAGGGCTTGTTTTGCTGAACTGATGAAGCATCCTTCAGTAAAGACACCAGGCTGGGCCAAGCTCCTGAAAAGCCTTCCTTGCTGATGCAATGTGCTCACGCTGCAGCCTCGATGCCTTCTGTTTGCCTTTCAGCACGAAAATACACCAAGATCCCTCTGCTGCAGTCCTGCTGGCCTCCCACTTGGAGAGTGGCTTTTTGGGAAACCTGAGCACCTGGTTCATAAACCGGTGGAATGCATTTGCTGCTCTTGGTCTTAGTCCCTCTGTGCAGGTGCTGGCAGAGGAGCAAGAGTCATTAGAGAAATATGCAAGATATTTCAGTTATTTCTCTTCGGATGGTGCTGGTGGCAAGTAAAAAGATAAACAGAGGCTGTATTGAGCTGTGCTTGGCTTATTGCATCATTGGCTTTATTGAGAGGTTCAAGGTCCAACTCTGAACATTGTCGCTGCCTGGGATAAACCCAGCAGCGGGGTGTGTTGGAGCTGCTCCCGAGCTGGGCCGTGTTTTGCCAGAGGGAAAAGGGTAGGGAAAGGTCCTGTTTTAGTGCTCTCCCCGTGTCTTCCTTCTCAGTGGTGGCCGCAGGGGGCTGGTTGTGGTGTCATGGAAGAATCATGATGGGGCCAGTCCTGTCATGCAGCTTTCTTGAGTTTTCACCGGAAAACTCTGCACTTGGCTCCTGTTAACTCCGTGGAGCTGTTCCTCTGATGCTGACAGCCGGGGAAGCCCTGTTGACATCTCCTTTTGCAGCCTTCTGGGTGTTGAGGCAGGGAGGGGACCAGCAGGGCTGCCTGGATGTGGGACCACACAGCCCAACACTCTCTCCTGCTCTCTGTCCTTGATTTTTCTCCTAGGATGACTCACCCTGGCTTTGCTGGCTGGGAGGATCTGCTCTTCTGGTAGCCTGGGCTGATGTCTGCTTGTTCTCCTTGTGATATGGTCACTTTTGGCTGTGCTAGCCAGGGATAGGAAGAGCTCCTGGATGCTCACTTGAGTCGTGGGTAGCTCTGATGAAGGGGCAGCCATGTTCTTTTCTATATAACCTGGTCATGGTCTGTCTGAAGTCTGACTTGGCTGCACCTTGCTTGGCTGAAATAACCTCTTGAGTGTAAAGGATATGAGGAACCATGCCTGGATGCTTCCTGGGGCTCTCCACAATGCTCTCCCCAGGGTGCTGCACTGATGAAGATGTGGATGGCGTGTCACTGCGTTACCTGGCTGATGGCTCAGTAAAAAGAGAGAAGATGTTTAATCATCGCAGTATTTCAGCAACTTCACTTACAGCATTACCGGTGTGACTAACATCTGGTGCATGCCCCGTCAGCTCTGGGATGGGGCTGTAAGGGATGAGGGGTTTTCTGTTCACAGGCTGTGTTGTAGGAGACAAGGCCAAACAATCAGCTTTTGGACCCAGTGCAAAAGGTCCTGAAGATTGTAACTGTCTTAATCTCTGGAGAGAAAGCTGGGGACGAGCTAGTTCAAGTCTTGGTCTATGTCCAGGAAATCCTGTGCAGGAGAACTTCCCTTTCAGGAAGCCAATCAGGCTGTCTTAGGGAGGTGGTGTGACATGCTGTACTTTCATCCTAGACCACCACAAGAGTCCCAGAGATGTCGGGGACTTGATGGAGCAAAACTTCCAGTACCCAGTTCATCATTACACAGGAAGCTGATTTGCCTTTCATAGCATGCATTGCCAGGGAGGTGCACTTTGGTGTCTCACCTCCACAGGAGCTTCTTGGGCAGTGGTGGCTGCTTGCTTTGGGAGTCACCAAGAGCAAGGTGATGAAGGTGGGAGGTGGTTGTGGAAGAACATGGGATGTGTAGGAAAGGGTCTCCCCTTGCTGCACGGGGAACCTTCCACCTCCCTACCCTCTCTTGGGCTGGATTTCCAAAACTTCAGCCCTGGATTTTGATGGATGGGAGCCATGGACAGGGCCCTGAACACCACCATTCTTGTGGCCATGTTCAGGAGTGTGACCAAGGGCTTTGAGAGGTGCCCCTGCAGTAGCCTCCCTCACCCAGAGAATATAAATAATATATAAAATATATATATATAAAATACATATTTTGAAAGCCTACTTTTCCCATTGCAGTGCTTCGAGAAATTGTATATACATTCATTGCATGAGTCTTGAGGTGATGGTAGACACAGCGGTGCTCTACATAACCACAGGTGAGCATCCTTCTTGCTATTAGCTGGCAGTCCTTGAGAAATGAGAAGAGCGAGCAATTTGGTGAGGGACTGATGAAAGCTCAAGATGTCTTTCATGTGCCTGTGTGCATATGTGCATCGAGTCCTCTGTGTGTGTTCTGGAATGGTTGGAAGGGCTCCGGTGGGGCCACGGTTGGACTTTGTGATCTTAAAGGTCTTTCCCAACCAAAACAATTCTATGATTCTACGAAGCATCCTGCAGTTCTTACTCCAAGCCTGCTTGCCTTGGTGTTGGCTGTTGGGCTGTCAGGCAGCAGGTTTCCTCTCTGCCCTGGCTTGTAGGAAGAGCATGGATAAGGGACTTTTCTTCTCACTAACCCCTGCCTCTGTCAGTCACTTCCCCCGCCATTCACTGCCCGTAGCAGACATCTCTGCCCGCTCTGAGAGCACGGGCTGGGGAACACCCCTGCCAGGAAGAGATCAGGACCACGCGGGATCCCGGCTGCTGAATGCTTTGCTAAGTGCTTTCATGGGACATGCTTTGTGGTGTGTCTTCTAATAGCTCCTGTGAGGTGAACTTGCTGCGAGGCTCTATTCTGGGGCCATCTCTGACGTAATCTGTGAAGAAACGGGTCTCCTCTTTGGCTTACTGCTGAAAGCCTGCTGGTGGATGGATGACCAGTTGCTTACCTGGCATTACCAAAGCAACGAGTTGTTGCTTTCCGTGACTCATGAAAATGCACTGTAGGCTCTCTTAAGAATGGCTGAGATCATTTTTTGGCTGGGTTTGAGCATCTGGTTTCCTTAGCAAATAGCAGTGGGGGTGGAGGGAGGGGGATTTCCAAACTTGTTTCTTTGTATACGTGATCTGGTTTTTTGAGCTCGCTTAATAAAATCCTTACTTCATTTGAGGGGGGGAAAAAAAAGGGGGTGAAAAAAGGCCTGTAACTTCCATGTGTGTTTAGTTTTCGCAGCCTGTCTCATTTAGTTGTGTTTCGCCTTAAGAAGGGGAAAGGTGTTAATAACATTACAGAGGCGTGTGCTGTATTTTTCCCACTTAAATAAGCAAGCGTAGAAACATTATGGGTGGTATTTTTCCTTTGAAGCAAATCCTTCTGGGGATGGAGCATGAGGTTCGGAGACGATTCTGCACACAAAGCCATAATTGCATCAAATATTTTTTTGTTGATAATATCTGCTCTGATAGGGGTCTCTGGTGGTGCAGCAAGGCAGAGGGTTAGCAAGAGGTGTTGTAGTGTTTGGCCAATCTGATTTGTAAATTAAATATCTATATATTTATTTATTTGTAGACCTTTGATTCCCTTGCTGGCTTTGTCTGTGCAGTCTAAAGGGAGCAGCGCTCGCGTCCCCGAGAACCACGCGCAGCGAGATCAGCACTAACCGGAGGAGAACCGGAGCAGTGGTAGCTGTACGATAACTTCACGGAGCAGGAGGTCCCCAAGTGTTCTGCCACCTCTGCAACCAGGTTGCGGCAGCTTCTGCAGCGTCTTTCCCGGGTCTAGCCACCTGAGAGCGCACGGAGAGAAGCAAGGGGAAATCCTCGGTAGGCAGACAGGTAATTGTTTGAACAGGGACATATGTGGAGGAGTGGATTTCACGTGCCTGCGCTTTGCAGGCGGTGGAAGGAGCGAGGTTTAGGCTTGTTAAAACGCTCTTGCAGCACTGTCAGCTGAGTTCAGGAGCTTCATAGATGTGGACTGGACCTCTTGTGCTGGGCGTGTTCTCTGCCGGTGCTTGGCTGTGGTTAAATCCCGCAGCTGGGACAGGTGGAAGCATGTCCCAGGGTGCTGTGAGAATGGGTCGGAGCTGCCTGGAGGCTGCAGAGAAGCAGCAGATCCGTCCTGGGAACGGCAGGAACCCAGAAGCGTAATGGCCCGGCTGTTGGCCAGGAGCGAGCGGGAACAATGTGACTGAACAGGTTTGCGTTCACTTCCTGGTAATCTGAAAGATGAGATAATATAGAAACGCAGCGAGAACAGCGAGGGGCTTCCTTCTTGTGCCCCGTGCGTGTCCTGCGAGGCAGGAACAGCGACTTGCTGTCGTCTCTGGCTGTGCAGCTGATGGAAAGCAAACCCTTTGCGCTCAAGGAACACACAGTCGGGCTGAAGCCTGGGCGATGGACACAACCCCTGGGCTTGGCTCTGGGCGTGCTGCCAATGCAGGCACCTTGCAGCAGAAGCTGCGGTGTGCGCCATGATTTCTTGGGTCCTTCCTGTTCTCCTTCTCTGAGTTTCTCTACCTCTTAGCTAGCTTTGTGCAGCGTGGGTAAAGACCACTGATTTCAGCAGAAGTGTAGTGTTGACCCCCTTTTTCCACGGACACGATGTCTTTGGTGTGCAGCACGCCCCAGATCCAAGTCTTCTAGGTCTCAATAGTTTTCTTCCATGCAAAAAAAGGAAATAGATGTGACCTGCAGTCTTCTCCTCTTCGTGGTGCCTGTGGACATTTGAATGCAGGGCCAAAGTTTATTACTCTTAAGTGGTGGCTCGCTGCAGCCCACGTGCCTGTAGTGCCGAGGTGGCTAGCACAGCGGGCTGAAGCACTGTCCCAGGGCTCAGCAGCAGCACAGGATGGGCTCCATAAGAGCCAACAAAGGCTTTTTCAGAAGATTGAGTCCTTATTTACAGACTAGTGGTGACCATAACCTATTTCTGCTGGGCAAGACCCACCGGTGGATGTCAATCCGGTAGTTTTGGTGAGCAGAGGATGCCAGCAGATGAGCTGGCATAGCCAAATTCCAGGGCTTTACCCTGCCTGATGCTGGGGAAAAGTGGAAGGAAGACTTGAAAAGCTGTTCTGCTATATTATTATTATTTTTAAAACTACTGTGCCTTCGTATTGTCCGCCAGTGCATGATGATCTGTTGAGTAGGGGGGCCAGCATCAGGGCACCTCAAAGGGGCCACAGAGTTTGGATGCAGGCAGTGCTATGAAAGCTGTATTTTCTCATCTCTGACTGACAGATGGACATGTTGGAAACCCCTCCAAATTAAGTCATTCCCCACCCAGTTTAAGGTTTCCAGTGTATAGTATTGGAGCGAAAGAATCCTGCATCACATTCTTTCCTCAAAAAAAAAAAAAAAAGAATAATTAAGTTTAAAATAGTGATTTTGTTGTTGTTGTTGTTGTTTTCTTCTTTGTAATTTTTTTTTCTGTTTCTTTTTGAGCATTTCAAACTTCATGACTTACACTTTTCTTCAACTTTTGACATCTACAAGTACTTCTTTTTAACGAAAAAAGGAAGTATGGCTTCTGATGTACTCATGTGACTCCAGGAAGCGGCTACTTATGAAAATCACTGAATCCTAGGAGAACTGGCAATGCTCAGGGTCATCCTGTGCTCCTGCAGCTGAACTAGAAAACGAAGGAAAACCTTCTGCTCCTGACTCCCTTCCCAGCATTCCTTCCCCATCCCTTGGTGTCTGTCTTGTTGCAAGACATGTAGATTGTGTGGCTTTTTTTTTTTAATGGCGTTTGAGACTTTTTATAATTCAGTTTTTTTTCTTTACGTGGTGGAATTTGCAGGCTGGTGATGCTGAGGTTCTCAGTTGCTCTATGGATTATGTGTGAGGATGGTCTCTTGTAGAAACACGGCATATTGGTGCATGCTTTGCTTGAACCCACTTTGGGGACGCTGGATCTTTCTCTGTGTGACTGATTCATGCCACTTGCTGCTGCTAGTAGCATGAACCAGTGCCAATGCAAACTGCAGTGTAAGCTTTCAGGGCTTGAAGGGGGCGTATAATGAAGGTGAGGATGGACTTTTTAGTACGGTCTGTAGTCACAGGTGATGGTTTCAAATGAGAAGAGGGGAGATTTAGACTAGAGAGAAGAAAGACGTTTTTTATGTTGAGGGTGCTGAAACATTGGCAGAGGTTGCCCAGCGAGATGGTAGAAACCCCATCCCTGGAAACATTCACAGTCAGGTCATTCAGGGCTCTGAGCAACCTACTGTAGTTGAAGGTGCCTCTGCTCATTGCAGGGGGGTTGGACTAGATGACTTTGAAAGGTCCCTTCCATCCCAAGCCATTCTGCTATTCCATTCCATCTAAGCTGTGCTGGATTCTCCTTTCCCCAAACCCTTTGGTTCCTTCCATTTCCCTTTCTGAGGTGCTTGGATTGTTGCTTTTGGGGTTTTTTTAAGATGTTTTCTGACCGTCTGTCACAGGAGGCTTGACCTGGCTGGTTGATGGAGGAGATGCTTGTTGTCTCTTCTCTTGCCAACCTGCCTTCTGCAAAAGTAAACCGAGTGCCTCTCTGCGTTGGACAGGATCAGGCTTCAGTGCTCAGAGAAGCAGAAGTACTCTGGTAATACAGAAATGAGATTTCTGCACTGCTTGTGGCTGCTGGGACAGGAATTGGGGGACATGCTCGGGTGCCTCGGAGCCCACTGAAGCCAAAAGCCAGGCAAATGCAAGTCCTCCTTTGCTTATCTGTTAGTGTGAGTGAAATAACAGCTGGAAAACAAAACGTCTTCAGAGGGCAATGCTCTCCCAACACAAGCGAGCAAAGCCAGCGTGTTTCTTTACAATGTGGGAGATATTTATCCTGTGACTAAGCATAAAAATTAAGAGATGGAAAAGGTCCTATTAGATCATCTCGTCCACCTCCCTGCTGGCGTGCAGTTTTTCTCCCCGGTGTATATTTATTAATAGGCTGTTGGGCAGATGGGAGTAGTTTACTCAGGGTGCTATGGAAGAGTAGCAGCCAGCCTGTGCAGGTGAGGACCTCTGCACACGTGTGATTCCGCTTGCATGTACACAAGTTGCTTCCAGCAACAGGATTTTGCAGTAGAAGGGCCAGAAGCTCTAGACTCGACATTCTTTGCGTGCTTGGAGCCTTCCCGTTGACTTGCTGGGACTTGGTTTGTGCAGGCATCAGCTTGTCTTTTTTTAGCGTTCTAGGAATAAGCTAATTTTACTTTATATTTATGATGGAGTAGGTAGTTTGAAAACTAATAATAATAGAGGAAAAAACAAAAAAGAAAAAAATTAGAAGCCTTTTGGTAAGGAAAGGTCAGCCAAGTAGACATCTGCACAGCTGGCCTGGGCTCCGTTGGCCATGATCTGTGGCAGTGGTGTGTGAAGGCTCCCGGAGGAGATGTCAGAAAGGTGCAGGTGGAAATGCTATTGCTATGACAAACAGATCAGTGCTGGAGTTTCGGGCCGGAGCTTAGGGACCATCAACACTGCTTCGTTTATTAATCCTCAGTAACCACGGCACGGCCTCGTGCACGTGGATTTATTTTTTTTTTTTTTAATTTGCACTCCCTGATTTCATTTGCAGTTCAGAGCACTTAATATCTCCCAGACTGAAATTGCTGAGTGTTGAGTATAAAGGGACAGATTCTGCCCGTAACTAATTCAGGAAGGAACTAGAGCGTGTCCTCAACACAGGTGGGGAATGGGAGCAGAAGTTTCATATCCAGGCATGTACTGAGCTGCCTTCTCATGTTGGCTTTGCATTTCGGATCACTCTGCTGACTCCAAAAGGTGTCTCCTGGTCAACACCAGTGTGAGATCAATATTTAGGATTACAGACCAGGACCGTTGCGTGGTGCAGGTGAGCAACCAAGCCTGCTCTGCCACCAGTGAGATGGT
Organism: Eurystomus gularis; assembly: GCA_013400335.1. Classification (NCBI taxonomy): domain Eukaryota; kingdom Metazoa; phylum Chordata; class Aves; order Coraciiformes; family Coraciidae; genus Eurystomus; species Eurystomus gularis. The sequence goes on from VZZY01020882.1 coordinate 14,006, forward strand.
GTTGCTGGTGGTGGAACTGTGTTGGGCCTCTGGGGCTGTGCAGCAGAGCCTGATCTGTTAGCTGACACTATGGTGCATTTTGTGTAGTTTTCTGGAGGTTTTATGGGACATCTCTTGGCTGAGTGATTGCTCTGTTCAATCAGGAGAAGCTATCCCCTGGATCCGTGGAGGGTAGGGGCTGGGTGTTTCATGGTACAGACCATGTCCCTGGCACTGATGGTTTTTCTCTTGGCACGTTCTGTGGAAGTGACAGTATCACAGATGATGTTTTCCAGGAAAACATCCAGCACTTGTAAACGAGCTCTGAGATGGGCTTCGCCTCCCATCCCTCAACCAGACACCTTCTAGGGGGGAGAGAGTTGGAGCAGGGCACAGCGCATGCAGGGAGCAAATCTGCCTTCTTATTATTTAATTTAGCAAAAACTTGGTCTAAAGATGTAAAAAGCAATTGCAAATGCTGTCTGGACACCGCCTCTACTCATCAATTAGTGGCATTAAACACTCAGCAGGGAAGATTAATTAGAAAACTGAAATCTTTCCATCGTGACAGCCTTCTGGTTTCCATTGAAATGCAGCTGAAGAACTGGAAAGGCTTCTGTGTTTTGTTTTGATATGCGGGCATATGTTTCTTTCCATCCCAGAAATTAATTCTGGGAAATTAATTCTGTCTGTAACGAGGCCATGGGAATCAATATTTAATTGAACTGTATTTCTCCAGAGCTTTCTTCTAAAAGTAGTTGACTATTTCCCCACTGTGCCTAGTAAGTGACCTGGTTTTGGAGCATCTGAGCAACTGGTCTTCCAGTTCAGAGGTGTCATGGAGCTGCCTTGGCAGTTCAGGGCTGGTCCACAGTCTCTCAAGGGTGATAGGCTTCTCTCTTCTGAAAGCCTTCAGGTCAGGCTTCCTCTGAGATGGCCAGAAAAGCCCACAGCCTTCTGCTGCCTGTGACTTTCCATTGCAGGAGAGGAAATTACTCATCGCTCTGCCTCCCTTGCGGACTGCTCTTGGCCTTGGTGAGCTGTCGTGCTCTCAGCCTTAAACTCTGCAATGCCCTAAGCTGGATTTAGAAGCAAGATCTTTTCCTCAGTTTCCTCAGAAGCAGCCATTTCTTCAGTTTCCTCATCTTTTCTTCCTTCTACCAGGCTTGGGGGGTGAAGGAGAGTCAGCAGAGCTGCCTTGCACTGGGGGAGCAGTCACCATTACCTAATGGCTGTGGGTGGCACAGTTTGGGCAACTCGAGGTTGCTTCTTTTTCTCCAGAAGGAGCTGCCTTGCGTGTACCAGAGCAAGCAACATCCTACGGGCTGCATGGGCTCTTCAGAGCCACAGCTACATGAAAACTGGATGGCCAAGGGCGAGCAGGAGACGCAGGGCACACCTGGGAACCCCTGAGTGCTTCGAGCTTCAGGCAATACATGTGCCCTACAGACCTGCAAGGTTGTGTTAGCATCTGGCCACGTGCTGCCCAGTCTGGTTCCTGCGCTGCCCATGGCTCGTTTTTTATCATGTTTACTCACACATGAAGACGAGCGTACCTGAGTTCGTGTGATATTACAAGTCAAGAGGACAAGGAGAACAAAACCCCTGTTAAAGCTGACCCGTGTGTTTCTGTTTCATAACCCCATCACCACCCACCCATGGCACGCACAAGCCAGCAGCTTGTGGAGACAGCAGCATCCTGGGGCTGTGCAGAAATGTGGTCCTTCTACCCAAAAACACAGCATGTCTTTTAGTCTTCACTTGCCACCAAGAACTTGCTGAGCTCTTGCTTCTCCTGCCCCAGTCTAATCTCAATCCAGAATTGAATGGCAGAAGAGCCATGAGCAAGAAGAGGACCTTGCAAATTCTGCAGTGGCTCTTGGGGGCTGATCCTCTGGTCCTGGTCTCCCCACGTGCTCTGGAGCTCACGCTTCTTGCCCATGAGGAAGGAGCGAAATAGCCAGGTAGCTGCTGAGAGAGCAGAAAGCGGTCAATTAGTCCTCAGCCCTCGGCTTTGCAGTCGATTGGAAAGTCGCGTTGTGATCAATCAAATCTAGACAGGCTGCGGGGGTGAAGCTGCTGCTTGTTAAAGAAGAAGCTGTGCGGTGGGATGGCTGTGAGAGGGACTATCGATCGCAGCCAGTTGAAGGTAAATGGTGGTATACAAAGGCTGGTAGGACAACTCACAGGGGATACAGGCGTTATCCTCTGTGCTGTCAACGGGATGTCACAAGTGAGAGAAACTGGGTCAGCTAGAAGGTGGGATGAGCGTGGAAGGTGGCACAGTGACTTCAAAGCCCTGATCCTGCCACAAGGTCTTGCTGCTCACCTAGGGGATGGGATGGACCTGCCGCCTTCCCGGCCCAAAGCTTTGTCACATCGTGTTAACATGCCCGTTAGAGCATGTAGGACCAGTCATAAAGTTTGTAATGCTTTTGATACTCTTAGAGGTCAAGGCTACAGAGACAGGGCTGGTTCCTGCCTGGCATTCTCCTTGTGGAGAACTGGGTGTCCCAGTCCATGGTGCAGATGCCTGCTCTTAGGCCAGGTTCTCCATCGTGCAACGCTGGATTTGCAGCTCTTTGGTGTAAAGCTTTATTCACAGAGACTCTTAATTTCTGATGCTGGATAGCAGTTGGGTGCTGTGCAGGCACTTTTCTCCCAGTTGCTTTCCCCAGGAAAGGTTTTGCTCTGAGACAAATGCTTTTCTGAGGGCATATCCATCTGACGGCTTTCATATCTATTCCTCCTTTTTAGTTTCTGCTCCTTTTTCCTTCCAGGGACGTAGAAGAGAGAGGCCTGAAGCCTCACTCTTCCGGATAGGCTTTTTTGTTTTAATTTTCCTGCCACAAAGTCTTCAGTCATTTAAGAAGAAACACAAAAATAAGGCCACGAAAGCCAGCAGGAGTAATAAATTACAACCCTCTTCTGCGTTGGCTTTGGTCCTACACGTAGAGATAGACCTTCCCCTTTGCTGTGTTCACTTAGAGGGGTAGGTTCGTTGAAATCTGAGGGCTTCTGGTGGTGTAACTTGCATCAGGGTTTCTCTCTGCTTTATAAGTGCACAGAAAACTATCCGAGGACAGGAATTTGCCCTGTAAAAGGGGAAATGATGCAGAACAGTGGTCTCCTCTAGCTGCAGACCTTCAGCCTCAGCAGGCAGGGCTGTGTGTTGAAATAGTCCTGGCTTGGCTGGCTTCTGGGGAGACGACCCTGCTGAGTTGCAGGAGATTGAGATCCTTTAGACCTTGTCACTTCAGTGCCCGATTTAAAAATTTGTGTTTAGCCAGTGTGTGGTGAGACTGAGGTGGGCTTTGGTGGGCAGTCAGGGTGTCCGCAAATCGGTTTGGCTCCACCAGTTGCTGGAGGAGGCAGTTCCTCTGTACAAGTGTGAGTTCAGTAGAGATGCAGCTCTGCGCTGTGCAGACCTTGGTGCAAGTAGAAAACTAAACAGGTGAGGACCACGTGTGCTCTCTGGAAATTTGCTTTGCTTGACTTGTCTGTTCTATATGTTAAAAAATATACATGAACTCTGACCTGATGGGTCTGTGTGGTCTGACTTCTGCTGATAGAAGAGTCCTTCTTAATCCTGCTGGTTTGCATCCTTGTTTTGTGGGTTTCCAGAAGTTTGAGATCTGTAGGCAAAATCAAAGCTATTTTATAGGCCACTGTAATTTACTGATTCTTCCACTAAATTGGGTAAAAGGGTTATTACTGTAAAGCAAGAAAAGAAACGAACTGAACAAAATAACTTACTGGAGCACGCCATCTGCAACATTTGATTTACAAAATCATTTGCAAGAAGAGGAAGTGCTGAGAGGGAAGAGGTTTTAAGCTCTCAGTGGCTGTTTTAAAGGGCTGTCATGGAAGTTAACAGCAGGAGTCACGTAGGTTTGAAAGCTCTTATTCTGTGTACACGTTGTGCTGGAATCAACAGGTTGGCTCAGGAGATGTTTCTTTCGAAGCAGCTGTTGAATACAGCTGCGTTGGCTGGGTCACTTGCTGACTGAAGGTAGCCTCCGTTGTGCACCATGGCTCTTAAACACAGATCTGCCAGCCAACGTATGTTGTGAAGAAGATTCTTAAGCAGTTTTGGGGTGCCGCACTCAAAAATGGGGAGAAGAAACCTCAACCTAATGAGCATTCATACCAAATTACTTGTTGGGTTTCATGTGCTGCAGTTCCCAGAGCACTGGCTTGCTCCTTGCATGAGCTGTGGTGATACACGTGTCACTTGTGGCTTAGCAGCCTGATCAGCCCATGGTCAGGAAAGGCTTTTTTTGTTTTTTTTCTCCTCATCCTGGCTTATCAAGTTTGTCCCTTGAGCCCGCTTGGGAGATATGCCTACAAACCTGGCCTGGTTACATGCACATCTGCAAAAAGTCCATCCCTGTTGCATGCTCATAAAGATAGAAAGAATCATGTAGATTGGAAAAGACCTTTAAGATTTTCAAGTCCAACAATAAACCTAACACAGCCCAGTCCACCACTAAACCATAGAATCATAGAACGGTTTGGGTTGGAAGGGACTTCAAAGATCATCTAGTTCCAACCCCCCTGCCATGGCAGGGACACCTCCCACTAGACCAGGTTGCTCAAGGCTGCATTCAGCCTGGCCTTGAACACCTCCAGGGATGGAGCATCCCCAACCCCCTTGGCAATGTCACTAAGCAGCACATCTGCATAGATGGATAGTCTTACATGGCTACTTTTTGACTACCCCAGTGTGACACATCCTTTGGATTACTCTCATGGCATTTTCCACTCGGGTCTTAATGTCTAAAGCGTCACCAAAATTTAGCTATTCTTTTGTGTAGCCCCAAAATCTGGATCCCGTTTCCAGGGCAGTTCTAGGTGCACAAGGTCAAATGTTCTGTAGTGTCTAGACAAAACTGTAAGGATGAGGTTGAGATGATCTGAGGAAACCTGTAATATTCCAGCTCTTTGCCCCTGAATCCATCATTGCCAAGCCTGCAGGCCAACTGAGCTAGCAGCATGCCTACTTCTGTATTCTCACCGTTAAAACAATCTCGTTTGCTTTGCTGTTGTTTTTAACGCTACCCCAGCCCTGGCCTCTGAAGCTTTTTGAAAATACCGTTTACAATAATATTTTTAACAGTTTGGTAGTATACAGAACTCCAGCGCCCTGGCAGGACTCCCGGAAACTTGCCGAAAGTTAATGTGGTCAACTCTTAAAAAGGAGAGATTTTTTCCGCTTGACTCTTGCTTGTTAAACTCTCTGAGCCCAACATGTTGTTCCCTGCTGCTTGAAAAAACAAGGAAAGTCCCAATTTTAGCAGTGCTCATTTGAGTAGCTTTCCAGCTGAGCCACATTTCAGGGGCAACTGTGGCTTATTATTACTATTTTTTTTTTTTTTACAGTAGTGTGTCCCTACACCTTCAAACCAAAGTGCTAAGTGGTGCTCAGGCAGGAATATGTAGGTGCTGCTTTCCCTGGAAGCCTGGGGATGATGAACCGCAGAGGGAGATGCCACTTGCTTGTGCTGCAGTAATGGCAAAACATCCCAACTTGGAGGCTGTGTTTTGTGTTGGGTGCTGAGCCTCTGTGGGGTAGGAACAGCCCTTTCTGGAGGAGGTGATCCTGTAAATCCCATTTCTAATCAAGGGTAGAGTGCTGGTGATTCCAGCTCTCAATGCTGGACTGCACCCTTCCCACTTTCCTAAGCCCCATCCTACATCCTTCCTCCCAGTAAATCTCTTTCCATCACTTTTTGTCTTCCCTCACATCCAGGGAAAAATTGCACTTCTCCATCATCGCCTTTCCTGCTTTTCTGTCTGCAACTTAGGTCCAGCAGAGAGGCTGGAGTCATGTCTAGCTGGACAGCACGTTGCTGTTGTCTTCCTTGAACTCAGTCTTCCTTAAACCCATCCCAGCCAGGAGTATGGGAAGAAAAGGGAAGAACTGGGATTAAAGTGGATTAATAACTTTATGAATCATTCACGTGGATACTCACACTCCACACTCATGTAGCCGTCATGAGGTTGAGCCACTATGGCTGCAGAATTGAGATTGGCTCGGTCAAATCAAAGCCGATTTTATTCCAGATGAGAGCATCTATACTGGGCTTTCCTGCAGGATAAGTAACCTCCAGCAGTTCCCTGAGCAGACAGGAGCAGCTGAAGTCTCTTGCATGCACAATACAAACCTGGAATACGAGTCCTGCATCGCCCCACCATCCCTGAGAGCCAACGCTTTGCTGGGCTTTTACTCTTGTTCCTTGGTAGGAGGTGTTTGTGTATGGTGAGGTTACCAGGGCGGTAGTTCATAGATTGACAGGGGAGATTTGGAGTAGATTTACGGCGGGGACTGATTCCGCTACCTGTGGGAGCGGCGGAGAGCCAAGCAGGAGCCCTGTTTCAGGTGCTTGCTGGTTTGCGTTGTAAGCTGCCAAGACTTAGAATCCTAGAATCATTAAGGTTGGAAAAGACCTCTAAGATCATCAAGTCCAACCGTCAACCCAATGCTACCGTGACCACTAGACCATGTCCTGAAGTGCCATGGCTACGTTTTTTTTTGAACACCTCCAGGGATGGTGACTCCACCACTTCCCTGGGCAGCCTGTTCCAATGCTTAACTGCTCTTTCAGTAAAGAAATTTTTCCTGGTACAACTTGAGGCCATTTCCTCTTGTCCTGTCACTTGTTACCTGGGGGAAGAGACTGAGCCCCAACTCTCTACAGCCTCCTTTCAGGTAGTTGTGGAGAACAATGAGGTCTCCCCTCAGCCTTCTCCTCTCCAGACTGAACAATCCCAGTTCTTTCAGCAGCTCCTCATAAGACATGTTCTCCAGACCCCTCAGCAGCTTTGTTGCCCTTCTCTGGACCTGCTCAAGCACCTCAATGTCTCCCTTATACTTGAAGGGTCTGATCAGGGAGCTTAGCAGGAGGAGGAAGATGCTTTGAAGTGCATTGGAATAGAAAAGGGATTTTTCCTTTTTTTCCTCTTATTTTTTTTCCCTTTCCCCTCCCTGTTTTTAAGGGAGATAATAAAAGGACAGAATTTGTACTAGAAACAGGAATTTGTCCTTCTGTAACAGGAAGCTGCTGGTATGTACTTTTGGGAAGCCGTGGAAATCACCGGTGTTTGCAGTCCAATTTGAAGGCTGGCTGTCCTCAGGATTGAGCAGAGCTGATAAAATAGAAAACCTTTCTCCTCTCATCTATCTGTGGACATCTACTGTACTGTGGGAGGGGCTGGTTTGCTCAGGAGAGCTGGACAGCAGGGTCTCAGGGGCTTGCTATGGCAGAGGTGATGGAGGAACGTGCAGGGTACGGCTCTGCTGATGGAAAGGTCACCTGGTTTTTCCTGGGTTCATTTGCATGGTTCCTGTAGGGGTGTGCCTTTGAAACTAGATAGGGATTGTAAAGGTCTGGAAGGTCTCCAGAAAGCCATTAGAAAAGTCCATTATGCTGACAGGAGAGTTAACCTGGGCTATCCCAGGAATTTAGGGTTAATCCAGGCTATCTGCCTGTGGCCCTCGGTGCAAATCTGCACGCAGCTTAGTTGCTGGAAGTGTCGCATCAATTTTGAAAGCAGAAGCGATGAAGATTTGGGCCGTTTCCTGCTCTTGTGAGATGGAATTTTTACACTCCTTTCTTGTTTTCTCCTCTCTCTTGATTTCAGTGTTGCACAGACTGATCGGTTCCTTCGCAAGATAGGATTTTTCACCTTTCCAAGCCTGTTAGTTATTTTTCCTCCTCCTCCTTTGTCTTGCAAATGGGCAGAGCAGAGTCCTGGGCGGCCATGGGCTCTTGGGCTAAATGGTGCTGTCCCAAGAGGAAGCCGCAGCAGCAAAAGGAACAACGCACTTCAGGGCACATGCACGTCTCCGTTTCTTATCGCTTTCCCTTCCTGCTCGTTTCCCTCAAAATAGGTTGGATAAATATCCTCCTGTTGCCAGCACCAAGGCGCCAGAGCTGCAGAAAATCGTTTTAATCCGTGCTTGCCATAATTCCTGGTTCATTTCAGATTTGTTATTGCGTTTAAATTGATTTGACTGAGCTGGGAGATTTTCAGAGTGCCTTTTGCTCCTGCTTCTGCCCAATGCGTGGTAGGTAACGCTCTGGAGTTCGTGTCTGCATGCAGCTCTCGTTGACTTTGGGACGACGTTGCCTGCAGTGACTGCAGGACACTCTCTCTGCAAGTCTGAAGAAGTACTTGAGATGTCTCTCCATTGGTTCTATCGCACAGGTTTATGACCAAGAAATCTGCGTGTTATCAGCCAGCTAAAGTGGACTGGTCTTTGCTGTGTCACACTGCTCTTTAAGAGGTGCCCATCTTTAGGTGGGTTATGCCTTTGTTCAGGCTAAAATGAGGTCTTTTCACTGGTGAGCAGGACTCGCTCCAGCAGGCTCAAGTTTACACTCTTAAGTGAGGAAAAAAAAAAACCAAAATCCTTGCTGGCCACAGAGCTTTGGGTAAATACTGCACGCCGGGTCACTGAACCCACCTCTGCATCGCTTTTTGGATAGTCGTGAATAGCACGTGGCAACAGGCAGAGACTCTGGAAGGGCTCTTGGGGATGTCCCTGCCGGGAGGGGTGTTTGGGGAAAACATTACTGCTGAGAGCTACCTAGGCTCAGGTTTTTTTCCCATGGAGTCAGAGGAAAGCTGGTCGCGCCTTGAGGAACCTTGGCTGGAATTTGGAAGGCCTAAATTTAGATTTCTGCTTTGATACAGGCTGCCTCTGGGCCGGACTTTCCACGTCCTGCTGTCAGTCTGTTCCCCACGTGAGTGTTGTCCTGTAGGAACGCTGCAAAATAATGCATTAAAGATGGTATTGCTTTAACGTTACATTGAATAATGTAAAAATATGTTAAAAGTATAATGTATTAAAGATAGTCTTTATATTAAATTATATCTTAAAACTATATATTAAACTCTATATATTAAAGATAACAAAAGGAGACCTCTGGCATAAGTAGAAGTTGTTTACTCCAAGGCTCTACAACCATGAAGGTGCCAGGTTTGTAGCGTGTTACCGTTGGGGTGTGTAGACGTGGGCAGACTCCGGGTCTCAGTTCCTAACAAAGTGGTTCTCCGCTTCCCTCCAGCCCAGGTGATGGTCGGGAAGTGCTTTGTGAAGAGCAGTCCTGTCAATCTGTGTCCCCACCGACACATCAAAATTAATCTGTAACCTCTGTGTATGTTTGTTGTTACAGGGTGGATGCTTGAGAGTGGAGGATAAGGTACAAGTATCTGGGACCGGTGGAATGGAGGCCTGATGTAGATGGAAAGATGGGTAAGAACTGGATTCCCCTTGAAGCAATTAATTTTCTGCAGCCTGCTAATTTTGGTTGGGTCTGCCAAGCGTGATAACAGAGTGGGAGACAGCGCCAAGATGGTTCAGCTGAATATTACATTGCTTTCTAATTTTTTTTGCCTTTCAGTGGTGCCAAAAATTGGACAAATTCTTTTCTTACCACCGGTATGATCTGGTGGGTCATGTTTTAAGTGGAGCTTCTTCCTACGCCTGCCTTGTATTTCTGGGCAGAGTATCTTCATTGCCTGTATCTCTTCTCCCAAGGAAGCCTCTGTTTCAGAGCCCAAGTACATTCTTTTCTAATCAGTGACCTGGATTACCTGCACGTTCTCCCTCTTCCGCCAGTATAGTTGTGTACCAGATGCTCTGTGGTTCTGAGGGAGACCTTTTCCTTTAAAAATGGAAATTATTTATAGTTCTGCATGTACATAATGATCTTGATTTTTATCTCTTCTGCTAAAGAAAGTTCATTAGGGTTCATTACAATTTACTCCATCCTGGCTTTACCTCTCTGATTTTTTTGCTCTTTCTCTGTTACCTAGAAGAGAGATTTTGTGGGGAGAGGAGTAATGTAAAGCCAAGTAAAAAAAAAAAAGGAAGGGAAGAGAAAGTCCAGTCTTGCATCTTCATCGTAAAGAATGACAAATTTCAGTTTAAAATCACTGGTGAAAACCCCCAAAGATTTTTAGAGGCATTTTCACTTTGAAGGCAAAAGCCATTCCTTTGTCAAAGCAGTATTTATTTTATTTTTTTTTTAAGGAAGGAAGGTTCAGACTCGCTCTGAGCACCAGGCAGGAATGAGCTGCTGGCTCCAGTCCAGTTCTCAGCAGATGGTCCATTTGATGGCATCTTTTACAGAGAGCGCAGTTGATACAAACCGCTCAAGGTGCCTTCAGACCCTCAGCTGTAAACATGATATGGATGCACGGGGGAAGCAGCGCTTGCGGGAATACTGTAGTGATGAGAGCACCCTTTTGCAAGGCACCCTGACTGATTTTTGGGAGGCTGAGCCGAATCAGTAGGAGTCCTGTGCCCTCTTGCTGTTCTGCTTACACGTGCGCAAGGGCAGAAGGTGCTGCACATGTCCCCTTCCCCAAATACCACTGCTTGGAGCATTGCTGTACCTCGTCATCAGTGCCCGTGTAGGGACCAGTGAGCTCTGCATTCGGAAAGGATCACGGTGTGGTCCTGAGTCTGGTCTCTGGCTTGACTGTTGGGGCGAGGCGGTTGAAGTGATGTGGGTCTCGATCAGTGTTGCTGAGTGGTGTCTGTCACTTAAAGCTGTCTGTCAGCTTTGCTGATGCACGGAAAATTAGGCTTAATGTGGAGGTTTTATTAGCTTCACTTCCCCTCTTCCTTTTATATGTGTGTTTGTTTCCTCTACGCATTGGAGTGAGGAGCAGTTTCAAGGGAAGAGCAGGGAATTTGCAGTCATGTCATAGATTCCCTTCTGGTAGACCACAGAGGAGGTGTGTTGGATGAAGTGATCTCTGAAGGTCCTTTCCAGATCTACCTTTCTTGCTAGGATCCTATTTATAGTCTGCTCAGTGTCGCAGAGTTCAGCATAGGAATGTTCACTCCTGGACATGTTTTAGGGAAGCTGCATGACCTTGTATGGAGACCACAAGATGGGAAGTGGGGACTTCTGGCGTCTCCACGGGCTGCACCTCTGACATAGCAGCTTGGTTGTGTCACACGGTGCAGTAGTACTTGGACTAACCTTCTGCAGCTGTGGCATGCCAGCACTGTAGGTAGGTTGCTCTGCTGTTGCAAGTCCAGGACAGTAGCTCTACGTGTGCCAGCTTGGGGCCAGTCAAAGCAGAGTTCCTTGACACTGGATGGTCTTACTATGTGTCGACATGGCCATGACCATTCTCTTACTGCCATTTGTGAAGGGCCTGGACATATCTCCACAGATGTGGCCATGCTGTAGGTGTTCAGTCACTGCTTCAGAAGCTGACCACATTTCCTGAGTAGGTCAGGTCTAGGGTATGGAGGTAAGTGGAGTAAGATGACTGAGCATGAGTCTGAGAGACATCTTCAGGAAGGCTAGTCCCCAGCACGCTACTCTGGACACCGATCAGCCAAAATGGTGCCAGAGCCTGAAGGGGTTATCTGCTGTCAGATACTGTACTATAATTCCTGCTGGTTGGAAGAATAATGAACTAATTTTTAACATGGTTGTTGGGTTGCCATTCTTGTCAGGCCTCAAAGAGTCCAAGTGACATATGCCTCTTACATTGATTTTTCTCAGCCTTGAAAGTAAGAGAAAAATTGGAGTGAAGAACATGTGTGTCCTAAGCAGGATGTCCCACCAGTCACTCCTGGGACAAAGTAATTCTTCCAGCTCACATTCCACTTCCATCTGCCACCTCTCCACACAGGTCCAAGACCTCTTTATAATTTGTAGCTGTGGACCAACAGTTGCCTATGACATTTCTAAAGATGTCCACACCTTCAATACTACTGCTATGGTTAATAGCAGTTAAAAACTGCTGTGTTTAAACATGACATGACAGTAAAAGTAATATTAAAAAAACTGCAGAAGCTGGTATAAAAAGCACCAGCATGTTCATTGCCGAATTCTTTTCTTTTTGTTTAAAAATTATTTAAGTCGTCTTAATTCTGGCTATGAAATGCTGTGTGCTTGCGTGTGTGTGATGATAAAAACTCCAGGAACGCTCATCTATTCTGCTCAGCATATGTAGATATAACTCAAAGTGCTGAAGACCTAAACCTCTTCTGGAGTGAGCGTGACTTTTGCTTCAGCCGAAAGGTAATCTGAGGTGCAGGAGATGGGAGAATGATGCTTCTTCACAGTGTTTTCTTGACAGACTTGGGTGTGTTTGCAGAAGGTGACTGCAGGATGGTCTGGCAAAAGGCACCACTAACCCACTTCAGTAGGTTTTCAGAAGCTGTTAAAACAGAGGGGCCTGGTTGGTGGGGAGGGAACACACCGACTCTCCCTATCCCCACCCATGCAGGCACTGATGTCTTGGCTCTCCCATGTCTTGTTTTCCTCATTCCACCATCTAAGGCAATGGTTTTGCTCTTCACTTGGTCTTTGCTCTTTGTATGTTGAGAGCTATTTAAAAAAAAAATCAGGTTGAATTGCAGCAGTTTCTCATAAGGCACATCAGGCTTTCTAGCTCAGGTTTTGTTATGTTCATAGAATCATAGAATGGTTTGGGTTGGAAGGGACCTTAAAGATCATCTAATTCCAACCCCCCTGCCATAGGCAGTGACACTTCTCACTCGGCCAGGTTGCTCAAAGCCCCATCCAACCTAGTCCTGAACACAACCAGTGTTGGGGCATCTACAACCTTTTCTAGATATCTGAGTTAAGAGGTGTCTGTGTCTTCTCCTCCCTCTCCTGGCACCATGCCCATTGGACCCAGGGCTCCTGGTTAGGGTCACGCCAGGCACTTTGGGCACCTAGGGAATGCAGGACTGGACCTTCATTGCTGTATTTGGGACATTGCAGCCGTTGCTGCAGCAACAGATTAGGACTTCACAGGCTCTGGGCTGTGTCTTTGAGCACTGGAAGTAGCTGGGCTGGGAGGGAGAAAGAGGTCTTTATGAGCCCGCAAATAACCTTCAAAGGTATTGGAGGTAGTCAGGGGAAATAACTTGCCAGCTATGGTTCTTGCTGCGTAAACATTTTCCTCCTTTCAAGTGTGCTCAAGAGAGAGGTATGGGTTGTGGGGAGAGGTAATATCTTTTATTAGACCAAACTGATAGAGATGGAAAAAAACAAGCTGCCTTTTAGGTGCATAAGCTCTTCTTCAGAAGGAGCAGATTTTAAGCTTAGCAGGAAAACAGGCTGGAAAAATTTCCCCTCGTTTAATTTAATTATGTTAATCCATTAAAGGAGAAGGTAGCTACTGTCTGTGGAGCAAAGGGCAGAGTTAGCAAAGAAGCTGTGAAAGTTTGTTGTGGGATGAGAGAGAAACCAGTACCTGGTACCTTTGAAGTGGTGAGGAGTTTTGCAGGCAGATGCTGTGGGAGAAGAAGTATCGTGGCATGAAACCAAACAGCCCTTCTATTTTTTTTTAAAGTTATTTTTTTAATGCTCAGCAGAGCTAGAGGCATGCAAAATCTTCTTAAATGTGGTTAATTTTATTTTTTAAGGGTCTAGCCCCTGCTTGCAGCTCTCCTAGACTAACTTTAATCTGCAAAAGCAAATGAGAAAAAACAGGTTTGTGCAAGAGCAGTGTTGGGTTAATGGTTGGACTCGATGTTCTTAAGGGTCTTCTGCAGCCTAAATGATTCTGAGGCAGAGACTTAGCGTGGCTTATCTTGCAGCACTCTGTGCTTTTATAGGAAAGGTTTCACTGCTGTATTCCAGTCTCTGCCTCCATTTTCTGCAGGGCTGCAACTGGGAGCCACCCAGTGCAGGAGCCAGTTCAGGGCTGGGAGGACTTTGGCAGCTGGAGTGGTCAAGGCTGGGTTAAGTTTCTCTTTGGTGCTTCGCAGGGCAAATGCTTGCTCTTTGGCTAGCAGAGACGTGCTTATTTAATCTTTGCTGTGCTTCAGATCTCTTCATGAGCTTCAGTAGCGGGGGACCGAGGTGTGCTCTTGTCGTTCCCATCACGCCTCAAATGGGTTGGCAAACACACCTGCCTGTTCCACGGCCAAGTTTAGAGGTGCTTAGAGGCAAAGTAGCTTACCCAGTTACACCTTCCTTAGCCAATAAACACGTCGTGGTCTGTGCTTTGGCACTGAGTGTCTAGATATGACCAGATTCCTCCACATAATGGGGTGGCCTCGTTTGCTCCTCTGACAGGGAGCAGCCCAGGGATTATGGGAGCTGGCTGGGGCCATGGACGAAGCAGGTGGTGAGCTGGCAATTAGCTATAGAAGGTCACGGGGCAGGCCTTGGGTGCTGGTCTTGCTTAGTTGACTAAATATAGTCTAAGCAGCATAGAGTTCCTCTTGTAGGTCCCAGCCCTCTATGGTGTGCTCAGTGCTGGAGACAGATTCAAGCCTAGACACCATGCTGCCACCATTTTGGCAGCAAAATGACACATGCTGGGGCTGGAGCAGCATTTGAGGGGTGACATCTTAAAGAGATGGTGGCTATGACTGGCACACCAAGGTCCTGCCCATGGCCTGAGGACATGGCAGAGCCTGTGCAGCCCAGGTTGCCGTGGTGGCCCATGCCTGGTGGCTGGGCATGGGCTGACCCCCACCACCCTGTGGTGACAGGGTGCGGGGCCAGTCAGCAAGTGCTGGAGTAGCACTGAAACCCTTTGTATCACTAAACACTGGTATGTTTTTTGTTATTGAATCATCACATCTCTTGCTCCAGGATCCAGGTTGCTGGCTGGCTATGAAGGGCAGCACTTTTTTCCCCAACTCTGCCCTCTTCCTCCCCACCAAATGCCATCCAGTTGTAAGCCAGATGTTTGCCCTGTTAGCCAAGGAGGGTTGAAGAGTGTGGGATGCCATGGTTGGACCCCCACATGTTACAAGGCCCAGCAACACCATGCTGCTGGAGGAGAAGGGCTGTGAGGAGGAGGGAGGAGGCTGGATTTTGTGCCCAAACCTTTGTCTGAAAGCCACTGGATAAACCCCACGAGGGCAAAGATTTTTGTCATAAAAGAATAGTTTGGGTGGGACCTTAAAGATCATCTAGTTCCAACCCCCCTGCCATGGACAGGGACTCCCACTAGACCAGGTTGCTCAAAGCTCCATCCAACCCTGGTCTTGAATACATCCAGTGTTGGGGCATCCACAACCTCCCAGGGCAACCTGTCCTAAACTGTTTTGCCCATCTTCAAGCTGTCCAGCATGGATATCCACCACAGCGCAGCCTCTGAGCAGCTCTCCTCATCCTGTAACACCAGGGAGTTTACTCCTCGTTGTCCCTGAGCTGCTTCGCCCTAACTGAATCTGGCTGTGAGGATGTTGCACAGGCTGTATCTGGAGGGAAACCAGCTTCTTAGCTGGGTTTCACCACCATTTGCATGTGCAGGGATGTACAGGGGACATGGGGTGACGAGTGTGCACGGGGATGTGGCTGTGGAGGAGGGCAGCGTGTTGCAGAGCATGGAGAGCTCTGCTGAGAGCTCTGATCGTGTGGAATTTTACTGCACACGGTGCTGTCAGAGGGGAGGCTATTCTGGGAGCAGAGGGTTGTAGTGAACCACAGGCATCATCCTGCTTTGCCTCCCTGCTGAGCTCAACCAAACACCTTTGGATCCCGAGGTCCTTTTCCATTGCAAAAGGCCCCAGTAAATCTCTGGGTTGAGGGCACCTTGGTATCTTGCCGCGGCTCTTTGTGTTCCTCAAAAGAAATTTCTTGTATGATTTGTGGCTTAGCCACTGAAAGTTATTTACGTAAGTGATACAATTTGCTGTCCAGTGCCATTGAAAGGCTTCGGTCTTGGCGTTTGCGAAGTAGTGATCACGCAGTTTTAAGGACATCACTCTTGTCTTACCTACACGGAGGTGCAGTCCCTGGTTTTCCCTGGGGAAATTCAGAGGGCAGTGGAAGTTCTTCATGCTCTCACACCCCGGATCTCACGTCTGTTATGACATACTCATTTATTTGCTGTATTTATTTATTCCCTTTTTTTCAGTGCTCTTATAGACATGTTAAGAGCCCACTCACCTAATATTACATGGGAGGTGTTTGCTCATTTGTGTACATGAGTATTGTGGGGACTGGTTGGGTCCTGTTGTAGTGATCAGAATTAGTTAGATATATGATACAAAGTTTTACTAATAAACATTTAAAAAATAACTGGTTTAGCTTTTTTAAAATGGATTCTTGCCTTCCCCCCAAGCACTAATTTCTGTCCCCTTTTGCAAGGGGATGTAAAGAGAAGGGTTGGTTTAGATCTAAACAAGTTCTCTGATACATTGACTTTGTAATTTTACCAGTAGTTGTATGGGTCACTTGGGGGACAGCATGGAGTAGAGGGGGAATGGGAGGCAGGAACTCTCAGAATGAGCTTTACCCCTGAGAAAAGGGCTTGCAAGATAGTATAACTGTACCCTAAAACCACAGGTGACTTACTGGGCGCTTGGCACGATAGACATCTGTAGCTGTCAAAAGCTTCTGGTAGGTTTGGTCTTGCTTCTTCTCACAAAGCACTTACTGGTTGTGCTATAAAAGCAAAATTCAAAATCCAAATCGGTGTCATTTATGGAGAGCACAAGCACTTACCATCGATTTGTCAGGTAAAGTATTAATAATCTTCTCTACCTCTTAGATGGTGCACCCTTTCGCCAAGAAGAAACGTGCTTTCAAGAAACCCCAGCACCTCACAGCATTTAGTTGTCTATGTGAATTTGTGCGTCCCAAGCTTAAGACGTCAGCGAGCAAACGCCTGCCAAGAAATCCTGCGTATCAGAAGGGTCTTTCCTCACTTCCTCACGTATAATTGCTCTGTTTGACCTGCTGAGCTGTGCCCTGCCCTTGAGTCATACACAGGGGTGACCTTGCCATCCCTTGGGTGGGGTTGCAGGAGGGTGAACGACAGCAGGATCCAGCTGCCGGCGAGCCTTTGCTGACTTGCAAATGGGACGTGCTCCACTGGTGTGTTCTGCTGCAGTGCGCAGTAATCTGGACCCGGGGAGGGTCACTGGATAATTTTTCTCTTTATCGGATACTGGACAGTGCTCCAGCCAGTGGCACCACTATTTGTGCGCGTGGGTTTAGTTCACATGGAGGCTTGTCTGCATCGCTCACCAGATGGATGCGTGCAGCGATCTGTTTTGCTGCAGGTCATTCAGTGACAGCCCTTCTAAGGGGGGTGAGTTGCAAAGTAGTATTTGTACCTCTCTGTGAGAGTGTCTGGGTCCTGTCTTTTCTTGCTGAGGGGCTTTTGTTATGGTCCAAGTCAGACTCTTGGGCTTCTAGCTTACTGGTCTCCTTCCCAGTATTGACTGGGACAGTCGCTGTGACAGTGTTTACTTACTAATGGATCCCTTCTGCTATTTAGAATCATAGAATCCTTTAGGTTGGAAAAGACCCTTAAGATCATTGAGCCCACGCTGTCTTGGTACTTCTGCCCTTGGTGTTTGGTACATGGCCTGAATCCTGGTGGCAGAACATGGCTGTTGATGGTGTTTGCAGGTACTGAACAAACCCAAAAGGACTGGGTTTCTCTTCATCTCTAAGCTTTTTTTTTTTCCATCTGGCTTTTGGAGAAAAGGCAGCATTTGTTTTCGCAAGCAAGTTCTTTGACTCCAGCTTTCACACAGGTTAATGTTGTCTAGTTCCTTGGGTCAGGAGAGCAAACCCAGGGCTGGCATGACACTGACCTTCTGATGAAGGCTGTGGGCAGTCTGGGTTGCTCTTGGTGCAGTAGATGTGAACCTTCACTGTATGGGCCTAGTTTGCGGTTACCTCCTGCTCACGCTGCAGATAGAAATGAGAAGGTCTTGTGGCCGTTGAACATTATATGTGACTTTGGTGGTTGCCCTGCTCTTCATAAAGAAAAAAGACAAGTGGAAAGAGCTGTAGGAGTGAATTAAGGATTGCTCGAATGTAAGAAGTTTTGTGTTTCCATTTAGTTAAATGAAGAAGGGTTAAAAGGGGATGAGATCACAGTCTGAATACCTGCAGAAGATGCAGGGTTGTGTGTGTTAATGGAGAGGTCTCTCAGATACAGGGCTATCAAGATCTAATGAATGGCATGTGAAGCGAGCTGTACTCCAGCTGGAATTGAGAGAGATTTGTCAGAGAGGTTATGGGAATAAGTGCATGAGCTCTTCAAAGTGAGACCTTCGGGACAGCTTTCTGTTAACAGAGGCTGTTTTGTGTGATTCCAGGTCAAGATCGTGATGTAGAGGCTGCTAAATGAATTTCCGTGGCCTTTGTGTGCATCCAGGAAGGCTAGATCAAGTTAAGTCCTTTCTGAATTTAAGCTCCGTTAATGTATTTAGCTCTGGCTGCAGACTCGTGTAGGAGTCTTTTTATCTGTCTCAGATTCCTGTCCATAAAATGAGACATAAAAAGCAGTTCATCTCTGCTTCCATCTGACAGCATAGCTGAAAGTCCATCAGGACAAGGACTGCCCTTTGCAGATGCTACGTGATGCTGACGTGGTGAATCCTGGCTTTCAGTTGAGGTTCTTTGGTAAATGATAAGTGTCATATACCAGTTAATGCAAAAATTGTCCTCAAAAAACAGAGAAAATGAAAGGGTGATGTCCTCTGCAGGCCAAAGTTAAGCTTGTCATAGTCATGTGGTTCCAAATTTCTTTTCACTATGTTTTATTACATTTCAATATTTTTGTCGCTATATATTCAAAGTCTTGCCTTTTGAAAGGGCTTTTACTGAAGGTGACGATGTTTCTGGGAGGCTTCCCATCCTCTCTTCATCCCCTCTCAGCCTTCCCAGAACTCTTCCCTCTGCCTGGGGATATCCCCAGCAGTTGCATCACCTTCCAGAGAGGTGGATGCTAGTGATGGAGGCTGCTACTGGAGTTTACACAGGCACGATGGCTGAACTGGGCTGTCAACATCACGGCTGCAAAAAGCACAGTGGGCTCTTCAGTGACCACAAGTGGTCACGTCTGTGGTTTTACCTTGGATCCAAGTGGAAGCGTATGTGACATGTGGCCCCTTAGCTATGCCTTCCAGCCTAATGACTCAGAGGACAATATTCTTCTCTTCTGCAACGCCCAGGATTTTTCCCCCGATTTTCCCAGCCCTAACTCTGCCTGATGAGAGGCCGAAATCGGAACTTGCCATGTTTTACAAGACTCCGCTTTACTTCTGCAGACTTTTCTGTGTGCTTCATCCAGCGGGTGTTTTGTTTTCTTTTTCTTTTTCTTTTTTTGCAGTGTTGATGGAAGCAGCTTCATGGAACTACCGTAAGCTGCCTCTTAGTAATGACCTATTAGTGAAGCCAACAATAACAGCACTGTCTAGACCATCAGAACACAGCTAAATTATTCCTTTGTCCCTTCATTTGCTTTCTCTCCTGACTGTTGAATTGTTTTGGGTGGTCCATGTTGACCTTCAGACTCACTATTTCTTCCTTGCTTTTTTTTTTCTTCTGGTTCAGCAGTGAGCCTGCTGTCCTAAGACTGAAACTCCAGGTTCCTCTCTTCTGCACGCATGCTGGAACCAAAGCCATGTAGCAACGCTGGAAACATCTATCTGAAGGGCAGAGTGATGTGTCATCGTGTGGCTTTTTGATTTCACTTCATAAGCTGATTTTACGAAGTGCTGAATGCCCTAGATGAGTGCCTAGAACGCTTGAGACCTGTGAGTCTCAACGTCTTCAGAACTGAAAACTTGATGAGAGAAGGATGTATTCTGGTTTTGACAGAAAATCCTGCCAAAATGGATCAGTGTTACATTAAAAGTATAAACTCGACACTCCCATCTCCACTGTAGCTCCACTGGTCATTGCTTCCTGGGAGTGCTCTTGGCTTGCTTCTTCTGTGTGCTCCTCTCCTCAGTATGAGTATGGATATTTCCCCCCACCCCCAAACATTTGGGAAATTAATATCTGAGGCCTTTCTTCTAGTTAGTTGGAAGTGGTCCTTGGTTGGATGGGCTGGCAGCGTGATCAAGCGAGCTTTTGTCACAGGAAGCTGATTTTAAAAGCACAAAATGAGGGTGTTGGTGGAAAGCAGGGAAGAAAGATATGAGTTTCCTACTAAGGGAAATAGCTGAAAATAAAGAGTGAGCTGAGGGTGGAAGAAGAGACACTGGGGACAAATGGCCGGTGCTGAACACAATTGATTTTTACATTTCATTTTTGCTGTCTGTGTCATCAGCTTTCCTTTGTCCTGGTCTTCCATCGTAGCAATATTCCTGTTTACTGTTGTGCTGGGGAGGGAGCAGGCTTCATCGTACAATTCATCCTGTCAACCTACAATACCTTAAGTGAATTTGTACAAAACGGTGCAAGGGTGAAGAACGTTGTTCAGGAGCAAGAACCTGCTCATGTTATTCAAAGTCGGTGGTTTCCATGAGTCTCCGAGTCCATCTGAGCTCTGTGGATACTTCACTGGTGTTGTGCAACTTGCAGCTGTTTTGTGCTGGAGCCAATGGCAAAGCCTGGGTAGATGTTTGCTGTGTAGTCTCAACGCTGCCTTCTCACAAGGCTGAAGCATAGTTGGGTCCTGCTGGTCCTAGATCAGGAGAACTCAATCTTGCATGTCCCTTGGGCATGGGATTCCTGTTGATTCCCCAGCATTTTTCCCCAGGGAGTGTCATCTATCCTGCACCTTCTGCTCCCTCAAACCAAGCCAAACAGAGCGAGCAGCCTGTGACGCCCCATTCGCTGGAGAGCCTTGAGTGGCATTTGGATTTAATTATCCAGTAAGCTTCAGTGCTTGTTTGAATTTTGACTGAACTGGCTGAGCTGGCCGCTTGTTTCCATGGAAGAAAGTTCTCCACCCTTCTTGGGAGTCAGCTTGGAGACCCCAAGAGCAGTAATTAGCATGGGCAAGAGGCTTAGTCTGGAAAGCATCAGTCCCTGTGCAAAGCTGTCATGGAGAGGACTGGGAAGTGTCAGTTTTGCAACCGATGATGCAAATTGTGCTCCTGCTCTGAAGTTGCTTCAGAGTGTGGTGTGGGGGTTTTTTTTGCTTTGTTTTGAGCAGTTGAGGCTTTGGTCATAGTCCCTCTGAAATTGCAGTTCTCTTGGACTAAAAACACACTGTTAAAAGCCCTTTAAAAGCTACTTAAGCACACATAAATACATTCCTTCAAGGCAATAACATATTTCTGCTTGTGCTTAAGTCATGTTCTTTTGTGCTCCAGCAGCAGAAAACAACCTTTCCTGCTTGTATAGGAAGAAGTTTTCTGACCTTATTTTGTAGCAGTGATGACATGGATTTGGTTGGTGGTTTGTTTGGGTTTTTTTTGACAAGCAACACTCATTTCATCAAAAAAAATTCTCAAGTGCTCTTCAGAATGCTCTTTGACATTGGCTTTTTAGTAGATGGAGGAACAAAGATGCTTATTGATGGCCTAAATACAATAAATACCTTCTCTTTCCTTCTTTTTTTTTTTTTTCTTCTAGTCCCTGATTCAGGATAGCCAGAGCCCAGTTTTACACCACTGGTTGAGCTGATGGTTGGATATTTCTGAAAATGGGCTAAATTTAGGCAGTTACTGAAAGTGAGTGGGTGCTTCATGCTGTGCTCTTGTTGGGAGAGACGCAAAAGGATGCTTCTGGCAGAGACATGGAGCCTGACTTTCTAAGGAAATGTGACTTTCATAATCATGCAGGTGGAGTTGCAGCACCAGGAATTTCTAGATCTGTATTTGGTGGACTCAGAAGACTGCATTGTAAAAAGTTGTGACAGAATTGATGGGTAGGTGGAGGACGACAACTCTGCTCTTCTTTTGAGGGCAACATAATATAGACCTAACCTTTCCTGGCCATTGGAAACCCCTTGGTTTTTACAGAGAAGGCAGAAGTCCATGGGGAAATTATCCTTCCTTGCTTTTTCAGTCAGTGAACAACTTGTCACAAGTTAGTTTGAATACCCTGACTTGATGGCCAGCAGAAGCCCCACGTGGTAGGATAGGCAGCAAGGACATCCAGGTTTTCTGTATACCTGGCGAGGTGATTTCCAGTCATGGCCTCTCTGTCTTGCAGGGTTGCTCACTTCCAGCTTCCTTCTACTGATATTAGAAGGTATCTTGTGACTCCTGTCCATGTGAGTGACAAGGTGAAGCAGTGACCCTGAATACTCATCTCTTGTGGTAGTAGTGATAGGATCCAC
This sequence comes from Eurystomus gularis, assembly GCA_013400335.1. Classification (NCBI taxonomy): domain Eukaryota; kingdom Metazoa; phylum Chordata; class Aves; order Coraciiformes; family Coraciidae; genus Eurystomus; species Eurystomus gularis. The sequence goes on from VZZY01020882.1 coordinate 35,975, forward strand.
TCCAGCCCAAAGATCTCTTTTTGATGTCTTCAACGATGCCATGTGCTCATCAGACATACTGGTAAAAGCATGATTCATGCTATTGCTCTCAACTGCATGGTTCATCCTCGCGCATACCCACTGGATGCGGTGGGACCTCTCTGGGATGTGGTTTATGGGGATTTTGGGCCAGCTCTTGGGGGCTGCCAGATCTTTCTCTGCGAAGGAATGGAGGGAGCAGCTTGCAACCACTCCAGGAAACTTTGAAATGACTCTGTCCCTGTTTGTTGGTTTATAATGGCTTTTTGTTCTTATTACTGTTGATGCCACCAAACCCTGCTGTGCCTCTGTGGGACAGGTGCTGCTGAATCTTCTAAGTTCTGGAATACCCTTTCAGGACACTGGCGGGTTAACCAGAGACGCATCTCCTTGCAGATGCTGCCTGGTATGTCCAAGGAGGTTTGGAGGTGGCAGAGCAGTGGGGAACAGGGTGGATTTGCTCCTGAAAGCCCAGCTCTGCCACCGCTTGTGGAAGTGCTTCCCCATGACATTATGGATGGTGTGTTGGTGTCAGGGAGTTCAGGAAGCTCTTGTTGTCACTTGCATTGGAAAAAAGAAAGGGGCGAAGGGCATTTTGGAGATTATAACTTTGGTGGAAAATTCCTGGAGGGCTGTGTGGGGGGGGGTTTGTTTTTGTATTGGTTTTTTTTTAACTTGTCACTTCCCCTTTTCCCTTCCCCCTCCACAAAAAAGGGGCTTTTTTTCCTTTTTTTTGTGTTGATATTTTTTTTTCCTACTACAAAATCTGTCTGGAAAGCTATTCTTGTCCCCAGAGGTCCTTTTTAACAGCAAAAAAAAACACCCCAACCCCAAACTATGGGAACATTCCTGTTGTGGAATGTTCTGTTAATTGTATTTTTCAAACTAGAACTGAAATTTAGCTTTTTCTTGAGTGTTTTCTTGTAGGGTTTCAGTTATGTTCCCTGCCAACCCTCTGGAAAAATAGCCCTGTGTTTTTAGTGGGTAGGGAAATGTAGAAGGGAAGAGGAATGGCACTTTGCTTTGATATATGAAAGTGAATTATATATTTGTAATATTTATAGATATAATAGATCCTTTAAATATTATATATTTATATTGCTATAGAAAGAAATATTTATATTATACTTTAAATATATACACACACATATTGCCTACAGGAAAATGTAGGTATTTTCCTAACGCCTGATGTAGGCATTAGAGCTCGTTCCTGAGCTCTAAAATAAAAGTGACATTGGATTTTAAACATTTCCCCCTTTTTTTACCCTTATCTCTTTAGTGAGATGGCTCTGGGTGCACAGCATCCACGAGAAGTCTTTCTCACATCTTGTTTCTTACAGCTTCAGCCCTGATACAACCCAGCAGGAAGAACAGGGAAAGAGGAGATGATGTATTTGAGCGTGAGGATCCAGGACGTGAACCTCCCTGGGGAAAGAACCTCAGTATTTGGGTCTGGTCCTGTCTAATTTATTACAGTTTTTGTCATCTTTCACATCTTTGCGGACTTTGAGTTAAATCTGGAGGCTGGCTTGGCGTGGGGGTGGCTGTATCCCTGCAGACACTCAGGTTTCCACAAAGTGCAGTAGATATAAATATATTTTTACAGTAATAGCTGCATGTGCCTAATAATCTGTCAGTCTTGACTCTATCATGAACGTGGAGCATGGACTGGGTCCTCAGACCTCCTAACAAGTATGCCTTGGTCTTGACCCTAGGTCTTGATTGGGTTTTTGCTGCTTGTGGTTGGTATTTTCCAGTGTAATCGTTTGTAGCTGCTTTAAGAAACCACAACCATAGACGTAGAAGTGTTGAAAAAGAGGAGATTGGTTTTAGATCAAATGAGCCTGTCAAAGTTCTCTAGTTACTGCAGCAGTCAGAAATACCACACAGGCTCTCAGCGTGTCTCTCTCTTCTATCCAGCATAGTTGAGTTTGTGACCTCCTCTGAGTTTCTTACCCTCGCCCATGGTTTCTCCCTGGCTCTGGTTTTGAAAATCAGTTGTGGCTCTTGAGCATCTTCCATGAAGAGAGAGAAAAGGAGGAGATGAAGAACTGCGGTGTACTCCATCACCTGCTGCATGAGCTTTGAGTCCTGAAGGCTTTCTGTCCTGTACAGCACCACCTTAGACCTCACAAACTGGATCCAGCCCCAGTGCATGTGGCCTATGGGTCCCTCTCAAAAGGGTCCCATGGGCAGCAGACATGGGCCATGAGCTGGAGAAGCAGTGGTGACCCACATTTAGCCACTGACTTTTCTGAGGACCTGTCTCACCTGTGATGAAGAAACGCATATTTCCAAGACATGAGGGACTGTGACTGAATGCCTCTTTCAATCAGAAGGGCAGATACCATGTCTTTTGACCCATTTGGGTTGAAAGATTGTAGTTGCAATGCTGTGTTTTCACTCTGCGCTTCCGGGGCGAGGTTGCCTTCCGTGCTTCAGTTGTCTCCTTCTTTTGCAGATGCAGAAGAAGCTCTGAACTCTATTATGAAGGATTTGGCAGCGTTGGGCAAATGTGGGGGGCTGCTGGACAACAACAGGAATAAAAACAGTGTCCACTCCAGCAAGCAGGTAAGGCGTTGCTCGAGTCCGCCCCAAACTCCAGAAGACCACAGAAGTGGGCAGGGTGCTTACCATGCTGGGAGAACAGGGTTTAAATGTTGCAACTGAAGTTAACAAGTGCTGCTGGAGCTCAGCACATCACAAATCACACAATTTTACCGCGGCATAAGCTTTAGGACCTCTTTTTGAGGAGCTGAGAAGAAACTACAGGCATCCCCCTGTCACAGAGGAGAAGAGTGATACCCCAACTCATTCACAAATGCAGCAGTAGAGCCTGAAACTGGTTTTAAATCTCAAATCTTGCCCCAAGACACTTCTTTCTCTTGCTTAGCCCTAAGAGTAGCAGAACTTGCTACAGGCTGTGCAGCTTTCAGATTTGGATTAGTCGAATGTTTTCTGTTGACAGCGTTGATGAAATACAATATTTATCATGTGCACACTTCACTTCAGGTATTTGAAAGACAGATCGCCAACTTTGAGCTGTAGCCACCCAGGCCTTTTGGGAGGAATAATGTCATTCTTATATAAAGTGTTTCAATATTAATTACTGGTGTTTATGCGCCTAAACCCAAACATTTTGGCCCTGTTGCGTATTCAGAGCTGATTTGGTGAGCAAAAAACGTCGTCCCTTGGGCAATGTCAGAAATTACTCGCTGACATTGATCTAATAGCTGAAGTGGGTTTAATAGCCTGTTTGCGTGTGGAACAAATATTATGTGAGCACAAAACTTGTGAAGAAAGAATTCAGTTGTCAAAATAGCAAGGAAAAAAGAAGGGGAAAAGTAAGGGAGACCGGGAAGCTGCTGGAGAAGCAAATCCACTTGGAATTGCACCACGAGTGCTGTGGCTTAGGCTAAGCTTGCAATCAGCTTTGCAATTGCTGACTGCCTAGCGAGGAAGAAAACAAATTGTCATTTACTGTCGTCATGCATATTTTAATGGCGCTTGTGCTACTAACAAAGAGCTCTGGATAGAGGAGAGAAAAATCCTCTCCCGAATCCCTCGAGACTTCCTAGACACATGCAGACGAAAACACGTGCGCACGTAGCATGTCTGTTGTGAAGTGTGTCCTGGCGGTAGCAGCTGTCCAAGTTGAATCACTGGGTTTGTGTTCAGCTCATGCTGAAGTAAGGCCAAGATGTTCACAAAACTGACGGGAGACATTCGGAGCTGGCTCTCTGCAGCTGGAGGCAAAGCAGACAATCCAGCGCAACTTCGGACGGCTCCAGGGGCAGCATTTTCTGCAAGTTGCTGGGTGGGGACCGGGCCGAGCCATCTCGAGTTGCTTGCAGGATAGCAAAGCTTTTTAGACTTCTCTTAAATTACAAATTTGTTTTCTCACAACGAGGGAAAATCCCTGCTGTCATTATTGAAAACTGCTGCGTACACACGGTTAACCAAATCATTATTTTCCTTATTTGCAACTAATTGTTTTTATTGGCTGAACTCTTATCTACAAAAGTTTTGTAAAGTTGAGGTCTTCCACTCACAGCACATCCACTCTGTATCTTCATTTATAAATCACCGATAGAGGTACGTGGCGCTCTGATATCGGCTTTAGAATTTGGCTGCCACTTGTCTTTTAATTTTAGTATATTAGGAGTCAAACTTTCCTTCCCAGTTACAACATTGATGCTTGGAAAAACATCGCCTCCTTTTTTCTTTCTATCCACGAGCGGACCAGCCGTAGTTGCATGCTCATTGTTACTCAGAGCTCTCTGATGGAGGAGACACAAGTAGTCAGCATCCTGCTCTCCTCGCTCATCTGGGCTTGAGGATTCAGACCAACGGGCCCCACGAGATGAAGGGCGTTGGAGCATGTTGAGTTGTTGCTTCACTAAATTGGACTAGCTGGAGCAAGTCTGGCTCGTGGGACAACGGGAGTCTAGTCTGCAAGGTGGGGAGTGGCCAAAGTAGGTGGGTTTAGTGGGGCCTTGGTTCATGTTTGCAGCTTAGAGACTTTTAATCAACTTGTTTGGGTCACTTTTAGGGTGGTTTTTTTTTTCCTCTTGTTTGTTAGCACATTGATGGGGGGGAAGAGATTGCTTTGGAAATGCTGTTGTCATGCCTGTGATTTGTTGTTCCTTTGGTACTTGGTGTTCTAGTTTTGGTTCTTTCTTTCTTTTTTATATTTTTTTCGGTGATCAGGTTGGCTGGTTGGGCTGAAGGATGCACTGCACGGTCTCCATTCTTGGGGAGGAAGCGTGAGGCATGAGGCATTTAGAGGCAATTTTCCCCTTGGGAATCTCGTCGCAGATGTCTCTTAGAAGGCCCTGCAGCAACACACTCACATTAAAATACTCGAGTTCAGATGTTCAATTGTTAGATTAAAAAATTTTTTTTTTTTCCCTGTGGAAAAATGCTTTTCTGAGGCATGGGAATCCTTTAGTCAGTGTTCCAAATTTCCACTGAAAAACACTTTAAACAAGAATGTGTTGACTAACTAGCCTGGCCGTTTGTGGCTTGCAGCAGTTTTTTTGGTCCATAGAGAAACACAACCAAAATGCTATCTCATCCCCGTCTCCTGGAGGCGTTCCTTGCTGCTCTCTTGACAGACGTTGAAATTTGGAGCCTGACAGAGTATTCCTGGTGGGCCTGGGCCACACAAGAAAGTAGTCTGGTGGTATGTGCTACACAGTATTTCTTCCCCCAAATATCGACAGTTTTGCTTCAGGATCAGCTTACAAAGTGGACATCCTTTGGCAGATTGCATGAAAACCCTTTCTTTTTTTAGTTTGCTTTCCTTACAGGTGAGTTTAGGGCTAAGGCTGGGTTTCTGGATGTCTAACACCTCATGGTAGGACAAGCTGGAAATGAGAACTGCAGTACTTGATGTGTGGTGCAGATGAGTTTCCTCTCTTAGGTTGCCCAGGCAGCTGGCAGCAGGCGTGATGGCTGAGCTTGAATCTCCTGAGTCCTGGTCCATGTCAGCCACTCTGTGATGCTGCCTTTCCCTTTGAGACAACAGGGGAGAGGGATGGGGATGGACACCCTTGTCCTTCCACATCTGAGTCACAGCTTTTAAAAGGGAGACGTTCTTTGGGAGCAGACATTACCCTGACATTATTCCTAGGGCATTGTCTGCACGATTATTTCTCCATTATTCCTTTTATCCCTCCATTATTCCTTGTGCATCCCATGGCATGGCTGGAAGGAGTCATTGGAGTCCTTTCAGGCTGTCTCCTGGACTGCCATGAAGAGGGGAACGGGGAAACAGCAAAGATCTGCATTGTGATCACTGAGGAAGAAGATGAGTGGGCTAAGAAGGAAAACCACAGAGAATTAGAAATCGCAAACAAAAGCATGAGGGAGAAAGGAGCAATTATATTAACATTTATTTTGTGTCTGTCTGTTTATGCACATCCATTTCTATAAATAGCACTTGGCAACTCGTGGTATGAAGCTGGTTCAGTGCTGTGCTTCGGTCTAATGACAGGGCACTGGCGTGGGCCCCGTTGCGGTTGGCAGGTCCTCTGCCACATTAATTCTCATTGCAAGTTCTCCCACGGCAATAAAGTCTAATATTTGTGAGGAGTGTTTTCCCACATGCAGGAAATGTCAGACTGACCTAGAAGTCGTTCTATTAGTAAATTACCTCTGGACTATCTTTGCTTTGGCAAGTTGGATGCAGAACAAGGCTTGCTCATAACTAGAATAAAATAGAGCTCGTGTTCTAAGGCTCTCTGTAGGTCTTCGAGCCTCAAAGGGGTTTGGCTTTATCACCTTTGTTTTACTGTTGGGGAATATGATGGGCGTCCATAAATGTCACTTTGAAGATGGGAGTCTTTAATGAGGTGATCTGCAGGGATTGCCCCACCTCAGGGGCAGAAGCAAGGGACCAAGAGGGAAGCAGCACCAGCTGGGAAAGCTTTGGCTGCAGGTGGCAAAGACAGTGGAGATCCAAGGATTTGGGGAAGAGGCTTCCCCTGTCTGTGTGTGGAGCTGACTTGGGTGCTAAGACGCTAATGCCAAGGAGAAATACAGCTGGAAAAAAGCTATTCCCTGCCAGGTAGGTGGCTTTGGATAAACATTTGGAAGCCTGTGATTTCTGCTGCTGTATAAACCAAAAATATCTGTAACAGGGAGCAGTGAACGTTCTAGACATCATCTTTCCACTGGCCTCTGAGCTGCTCACGTGCTGGGCTTGCTTTTTTCAGAGGAAAAGAGCTATAAGGTTCCAAGGGCACCAGAATCTCGTAGCTTCCACCCCCCGAGAGCAGAAGGGGGCAATCCCAGACAAACCCCTTTCTGTCTGATTGCTGAATAACCCGAAGCGCGTGGGGGTTCTGTGCGGATAATTCCTAATGACGCGGATTAGTCATCTCCTATTGCGGTTTAGGGACGCCGGCCAGCTGTCTGGCTTGTAACGAACGTCCCGTTGCTAAAAGCAGGGGCGAGCACAGAGCTAATGCAAACAACGTGAGCGGTGGGGAGGTGCAGAAGTTCCCTCAGCCTGGCCATGCCGTGCTGATTTCTCTTGGCCGAAGCCAGAAGTTGAGGAGAAATCCCACCGCTTTGTGGCTTTGTACAAAGGAGTAACTAGAGCACTGATGTTTGAACGCAGCACTGCTCAGCAGGGTTTTCTGATTGTTTCCTAATCCAACAAGTAGAAAATGAGAGAAGTTAATATAATCTCTCTGCTTACCCTCCAGCATGCAGAAATGGGTCTCCTTCATTGTCCCTGCTTTACTCAGGGGGGAAACTGAGGCAAAGTGCCCAAGGTCTCGTGGGTGGGAAGAGCAAAGCTGGAATGAGCCCCTTGTGGTGTAGCACTGAAGGGATGAGGAGGCTCCTTATGATCATCTCTCTTGACCTCAGAAGGGTTAATGTTGGAGTCTGAGGCTTTGTCCCAGGTGGTTTGTGAGGCAACCAACTGTGGATTTGGATGGAAGAAGTGATCCAAAGTCCCTGTCCCTGTGAGGGCAGCTTTGCCCAGGCTGAGACATCTAGTTAGGTTTGACAAGAGTAGCTTTAAAAGCAAGCCACAGAGGTGGAGTCTGACCAGAATGCAACTTCTGACAGTGGCTGAATTTGGGAGGAGGAGAGGACCTGCTGATGCTATGCAACGAGGGTGTCCCTGTGCCATCAGGCACCCTTCTCTATGGGCATGGCATTGCTCAGCTTCAACCCGTACCCCGATGTGATCGACCCTCTGGGTGTTCAGCAGCGAGGGTGCTCAGCACCTTCTGTCCCTCCAAAGCCGCTTCCATTTTAGGCCTCCCAGCCTGTTTTCCTGCTCTCCATGTGTGCTTTTATTACAAACAGCAGTCAGCTCTTTAGGGACCTCTGTATAAGATCATGATTCACCTCGTTTGGAAACACTTTTTCCATTTTATTCCAACATTTTCCTTAATCTAAACCAGTGCTTGGGGCTGTTTGCTCCAGCTCCAGGGGCCGGGCCTGCCGGGGTGCATTGTCCCCAGCCACGAGGGCAGAAGTGGTTGCCCCTTCCTCCCCCCCATCCCCATTGCTGTCAGCGCTTCCTCCGGAGCTTGGCAGTTGTGGTCTTTTTGTGAAATGAGAAGTTTTGAGGAAGGAGCTAAAAATACCTCAAGGAAAGCCTGAAAAGATGGTGATGGGTTTGTGGGCACTGCGGCAGCTTAGCTCTTTCCTTCCCAAGGCGGATGGCAAGAACGAGTAAAATACCATTTGTTAGCGGGGCTGGAGGAAATGCCGGTACAAGTATCTCGGGGAAGAAATTATTCCAGAAACGAAGGGAATTACTGTGGTATTTCCTGTCAGGCTTGTCGCTTATTTTGTTTGTGTCGCAGCAGGGCCTACAGGCGCCAGCTGGGACGTGGGCTCCTGCGTGCCCCGTGTTGTACGGAAACGCACGTGGAGAAGGAAAGTTGCTCAGTACATACAACCCAGGAGATCAAACATCTACATTTTGTGCTTGGCTCTGCCACTCTGCTTCATAGAATGAATCACAGGATGGTTTGGGTTGGAACGGACCTTAAAGATCATCTAGTTCCAATCCTCCTGCCATGGCAGGGACACCTCCCACTAGATGAGGTTGCTCAAGGCCTCATCCAACCTGGCCTTGAACGCTTCCAGGCATCTACAACTTCTCTGGGCAACCTGTTCCAGCATCTCACCAACCTCATAATAAAAAATGTCTTCCTTATATCCAGCTTAAATCTAGCCCCTTGCTGTTGAAAACTGTTGCCCCTTGTCACTGCAAGACCTGGAAAAAAGTCTCTCTCCACCTTATAAAGCCCCTTTTATATATCAAAAGTCTCCTTGGAGACTTCTCCATGCTGGGCTTTTTCTTCAAACCCTTAGGCAAAGCACCTTGCGTCTTCATGTGTCAGTTTGCTTGCTCCATTACCTACCTCCTTGCCCTGCTTGCTCCATTACCTGCCTCAGCTTTCACGGTGCTCCATGAAACCACTGCTGGAATCCTCTGCCAGAGCTCAGAGTTTCATGCCGCTGCCCTGTGGCATGGCCCTACCCCTCTCCTCTGCTGTATTTAACACACCCCCTTCTTGGATGTTTCAGCTTGTTCTCTTAAACCAACTAAAGACCTCTTGATTGTGGGGAGAACAAGGCTGCCGTGAACCTCATTTGACATCCGATCAGAGTAAATAGCATGACTCGGATTGTGCAAAGGGGAGCTGCTGTTGTCTTCACTCCTCACAAAATTGCAGGAGTGAATAGGACCCAGCAGCCTCCACCACCCACACCTCTTCCACTACCTGTCCTCAGGCATTTGCACGTCATGCTGAGGTCCTTACAGAGAAGATGCTGGTCCTGCCTTCTCCTGCATTTGGGAAGCTGGGTGCAGATTCGTGTGAGATTTTGCTCCAGCACTTGGCAGCGCCCCAGAATCCCTGCGTAATCTCCAACCAGTTACTCCAAACCAGATTTCCATGGGTGTAAAAAATCACAGCCTGCTCCAGCATTGAGGAAGTGCTTTGCATCCCCCTGGGATTTCCTAGTGCTTTGGGCACTGCCCACTTTTTTTTTTTTTTTAAAAGGAAAAAAAAGTATTTCTTGCAGATAGCAGCGATGAATTCAGCTTTAGCTGTGGGTCAAAAACATGAGCAATAGGAAGGGAAGACTGAAAAATAAAACTGTAACCAGCTTCTGTATGGATAAATACATGGTTAGGCATTGGAACAGGCTGCCCAGGGAAGTGGTGGAGTCACCATCTCTGAAGATGTTCAAAAAACGAGTAGATGTAGTGCTTCAGGGAATGGCCTAGTGGTCAGGGAGATGTTGGGGTGAAGGTTGGACTTGATGATCCTAGAGGTCTTTTCCTACCTAAATGATTCTATGATATTTATCCCTCTTCCAAACGCTTGCAAGCTGAAGGTCTTGGGTTTTTTTGAGGGAGGTGAGAGGTTAGTGTGTTTCATACCAGAAAAAAGATAATCTAATTAACAAATGAAGTGGGTTTTCATTTTGGTGCGTTTGTTCTCCGCTCAGAAGCAGAGCGGAGCAGCGTGGGGCAGCTGGCCTGCTCCTCTTGGCTGTGGGCCACGGCACATCAGCCCTGTTGTTGATGTAGAAGAAAAGGATGCAGCGGGGTCGCGGCCCATTTTTTTCCTCCTCTTCTCTCTCTGGAGCTTTATGCAAGTGTTTTGACATTTTCCAGCCACAAGCTTTTTTGCGAAACTTATTTGTCGGCGAAATTTGTGCTGCTCAGCACAAGCAGGCAGCGTGTGCTCCGTCCCAGCTCGGCGCAGCGTTCGGGTCTGCGCTGAAAGTGAAACCTGTGTTTTGAAAGGTTTCCTGCAGCGAGGCCAGAGCTGCGTGAGCTTTTCCCCTTACACGTCCTGCTCCTTTGTGAGGAGAAACCTCGAAAGTTCCTTGCCTTGATTTTTTTTTTCCCCTCTTACTTTAGAGAAGGGTTTTGCGGAGCTACGTGTGGTGAATCCACACTGACCGATTCACTGCCCGCATCCAGGAGGGATGAACCAGCCAGGCCTTGTTCAGAGAGGCACATGCCAATAAAAATTGGCATTAAAAAGGCCATGTCTTTTTTTCCTTCTCCAACAGAGATACTCCAAGGTGACAATCCCACCCGTATTTGCCTGTCTCTCTAGAATGATTTGGACTTTCAACACTCTGTTGGTTATGGTCATCTCTTCTCCTGTTGAATTTTGCACTGGTTTAGACTTAGTTTGGCATTTTTGAGTTGGGCTTGGCTCTAGAAGTAAACCTAGAGCCTGTCCAAACGCTGTGGATCTGGAGAGTGGGTCGTAGACACCAAGGTGATGTAAGTGCCTATTTAGCACAGTCCTGTAACACTTCTGGAGTGCCCCATTTGGTGACTGTCCCAGCACTGGTTCTTCCCAGCCTTTCTAGAAGCACAGAAAATTCCACGAGCAGAGATAAAAAGGATGTGTTTTGCGTGATCCAACATGTTTGGATCAACCCCTGAATCTGCTGGGGTTTTTTTTAAGCTTTTTCAACGAATCGCCTCCTACCTTAACTTCCTGAACTTTGGTGGGTGTTTGCAGAACTCGAAGAGCTGTCAGTTTAAAAATAAACCTAAAGACGCCCGTCCAGCTCATTTTCCTCATTAAAGACAAAGCTGTTTCACTGTGGCTCTGCTTTCCCTCTGAGAGGATGGAAAGTGTGCCTTCACGCGCTGGCAGCCCAGGGCTCGAGATAAGGCCCTTGCTCAGGAAGGGCTGGCACCCACCCTTTCAGGCATTATCCCGGTGAGATGCAGGCCGTGCGGGACCAAGCCCTCCCTGCTGTTACACCTCGGAGGGAGCTGGCAAGCACTTTTTTCTCCATGGGAAGGAAACTACTGTTTGAGGAGGCTTGTGTGCACTAGCAGGGACTGAGCCCTGGTTAACTGGGGTGGCTGGACCCGGTCTGGGAAGTAGAGAGGGTTTTGATCTACCTTGAAGACCATCAGAAAGCCCTGGAATGAGCCGGGGGATGCTAGAGGGAAGCTTAGCTCAGGCTCGGTCTGTGAAGCTGAAAGAATGAAAAGGCTCCTTGTGGTCTCGATTGCTGCTAAATATGCACAAATAGGGGATGGGAGAAGTGGCTTTTACTACTGCACCGTTGTGTGCCCAGTCTGCCTCTGACTCCACAGGCTTTTCCTTGGGCAAATTTAATGATACCTCTTGAGGTGAGCAACCGGTCAGTTCAGGGTGGGCATTTGCTCTGGATAGTGTAGTGATTGATGCCTGATATACTTTGCATTTTTTAGGTCCTAACAAAACAACAACCACCCCTACGACCACCCCAGCACTGCTGGCTTTTAAAATCCGAGGCTGTCTTTCCGCTTCCATTTTAGGATGCTTGCTTTTACGTATTTCTTTGTCCCAAATATTCCTGTGTTCTGTTAATCATCCTCTGAGCTTTGCTTTTTGGGTTTCCAACAGAAAAGTACTGGGGTAAAACCACGGGAAATGCTGAAGATGGACAGACATCAGACACTTAACATATGTTGTTTGCCTCTTTGGTAGTAATGCCTTGTTCCCAACTGAGTTCAGAGCATTCACGATTTTCCACTTTTATTAATGCATTTTATTGAAACTAACAGAGCGATGAGTGAGCGTCTACTTGTTTGCAGAATACCTTATTTTTGACAAGCGTGTTTATCAGCAATGTGGAGTTTCCCCAAAGTCTACGAGTCCAGCAGAAAGCTTGGCCCTCAGTAGACTAGATGTCCACTGAGTCAAGGAAGTCTCTCTGAGGCCTCCTGTCAGCTTTGGATCTGCAAGTCAACCTGGGATGCAGTTCAGGACCTAACCGCTTTCTGCTTTTCCTTTCAGCAGCGAAACGTCAGGATCAAGTTTGAATATGAAGGAGAGAAAAGGTACGTCCCCAACCCAGTCCCTCACATGTACAGGGACAAACTACCTTTTTCTGCCCAACGTCGTCCTCCTGACTTCAGCCAGCTGCAGATGAGCTCACAGCAGGATTTGTCCCCCTAAAACCAACTACAGTTTTAAATGCTAGAGCTTTGCCTCGTCATCCCGTTTGCCACAAGTACCTCCTGGGATTTGCAGACAGGCAAAGTGCTTCCAAGCTGGAAGTCATTAAATGCCTCTTACGAGGAACATAGGGTGCACGCTTGGATCCTTCTCTTTTTAATTCTTGAGCCCTGCTGAAGCACAGCTGAGCTGTAACTCCACAGAAATGCGTCCTTTGATTAGCAGCCTATGACACTTACTTAAGATAACCAGATTTTGGGCATGGGTCCCATAAAAATAGAGCTGGGAGTTAAAGCCTGCCCGCCCTTCCCTGCTTGACATTTTGGTGGAATCACCTCTGCTTGGTGCTGGGTGACTGCGGCAGGGCAGGACACAGGGCTGGAAACTCACAGGCTGATGGTCCAAGTTGCATGTTAAAGCCAAAGAAAATTTTAAGTAAAATTGTTGCAGGGCTTGACTGTACCTGCTTGATGTGTACCCGCAGAGCTGCTGCGTGTGATGGCACAGGAGAGTCACAGGATGCAGCCTTTCTGTGAGTGCGAAAGCAAGGAGCAAGCGTTATGCTTCGTGATAGAAGAATACAGATCCTCTCTTCTGAATTGTCAGTCTAATCTCGAATTCCAGCGTGCTTCTTTTAAATGGAGGCTGTTGCTCTATTTGTTTGTGTGTACAGGATTATCCAGTTTCCAAGACCAGTCAGATTCAAAGAAGTGGTGCAGAAGGTCACGGATGCTTTTGGACAGACGATGGACTTAGTCTGCGTGAACAATGAGGTACTCCTTATTGCTAAGGGGGTCCGGTGCCCACTTCAGAATCGAGCAGTGGTTTGTTCTTAAGGCCCTAATTTTGTGTGGTACATGGATGTGGAGAAAAATAATCTTCTTTTCTGGTTCCCAGCTAATGAGTGTACAAGAGCTGTTGTCTGGACACAGCTCAGTTGGAGTCTTATTCTCCAAGCCAGATTTCTCCTCCTCAAAATTATTTCACTTAAGGCCTATTAAATGGTGAATAGACAAGACAAGAATATTGTCTTTCTCCCAGAAAAAAAAATTCTCCTGACTCAAACGGGGGAGAATTAAGCAACTGAGATGACGGACACATTGTCTGTTCAGGTGCGCGGTGAGCAGCAGTAGATGTTTTCCCAAGAACACCCTTGGGGCAATAGGACCAATTTCCAGCGTGTGTCTGGCTGGTGAGAGCGCACATGGGGCAGAGTGGAGAACAACTGAGAACAAAAGGCTTTCCTGAGAGCCATGTGAAGTGACTGTAGTAGGCTGCTGTGTCTTTGGGTTGGATGTGAAGCCTTCCCATCCTGGAGGCAGTTGCAGGAGCATGGTGAAGTCCAGAGTATGAGGGACAGCACTGCTAACACAGTGCATTTTTATCTAGCACAGACTTTGTTTCACTCCAAAACCCCATACCGATGTGCATGTTCTTGTGGTCAGGCCTGCAGTGAAATGTGCATCACTAGAGGTTCCTCAAGCTGGTCCTGGGGCCACGCACAAGCACCCAAGGAACTCTCCCTCTGCGATCTTTGCATTTTAAAGCTTGAAGACCTTTTTTTTTCCAACCTTCTTGATAACATAGGCTGCTGTGTTTTTCCAGCTTCTTCTTTGAGCCCAGCACTGTGTCTGAAAGGAGGGCACTGATGAGGGCCTTTACCTAGAAGGGGGCAATCCTTGGCATCTGTTTTGGTGTGCTCAGTGCTTTCTTGGGAGGCATCCTGCCCTGAGCTGGGCAGGCATCTGGAGCCACTGGCCTCTCAACGTGGGTTTGGCTTTGGGAAGGAGGAGAAGGCCAGATGACAAATAGGTGGACGTTCAAACACCAATTCTTTTGCATCTCTCCTGACAGCTTGCTTGTTCAAGTATTAATTGCAAATGACTAACAGCCTTTCATCAAAGTGTGAATGGAGAGAGAGGTTGTGAAGACAGCTTTCTCTCTTGGGTTTATTTTTTTTTCTTTCTTTTTTTTTTCCTCCGTTCTGTTTCAACAAAAAAGTTGCCGTTCTTTTATTGTGAAATAAAAGGTAGGTATTATAGGTACCTCATGATACCAAAGTGTCCGCTGGGTTTTGGCTTTCAATGCAGTCAGGTTTCTAATCTTGGGCACTCTCTGACAGCCCTCCCAGGAAAAGCCTGCCATTGAATTCTCCAGGAATGACTCATTTCATTCCAGGTTTCTTTCCACTGGAAGAGGAATTTTTTCCAACAACAGCAAACAGAAGCTTAAATAATGCATTTTATCCCATATTAGAGACTGTCTTCCTGGGCATGTGCACAGCACATAGCAGGACCATGAGCAGGCCTTTGGGTACTCCTGACTTCTTAGAGTTGAGGATGACTTTCAGTATTTTGTTTTTCCATATGTAAAAATTCCTCCTTGTGAGAACCCACATCATTGGGAAGATATCTGAGCAGTAGTAATTCAGAGTTTTTATTGTGGAAACAGACAGAAGTGACCTTTAGGGAGATAATCTCCATGTCCACATGGTGACACCCCAGCATCTGGCTCCTAGCATGTTCTGGGTCAGGTTTCTGAGTCCCATGACTGCAAGTCTCAGAGGTATCCTGACCACAGACTCATTACAATTACGTGTTTCACCCTTTCTTCATGCCGAAAGGGAACTGTGCAGTAATTCTTTGTTGCTACCAGATGTTTCTCTTGCAGTGGCACCTTGTAGACCAAAATTACAGTGACAGGCCCCTGCAAAAGCTCCCTAAAAGGCATCCCTGTCCTGGTGAAGCAGGAGTCCTGAAGCCAAGATCAGCGAGATGAGCATGGCAGCTGGGTGGAGCAGGGGCACGCATGAATCACATCCTGGTGGGACCATGGAATCAGTGGGCTTGGGCTGGTATAGATAAGAGCAGGGCCTGGCCATGGGTGTACCACACGGGGCATGTCTGCATGTTAGTGCTAGGCTGGGCTCATCTTTCTGATGAGCAAAACGTGGCCTGGCCATGGACAGCATGGGTAGAGGTGTTTGTTAGACAGTTGGCTACAGAATGGATTGAAAGACTGGCTCTTGTGGCAAGTGCTCTGAATTTGATCAGCCCCGGAGCCCCCACTATGAGAGGGACATAGATCTGTTGGGGAGGGTCCAGAGGAGGACCGCAAAGATGATGAGTGGGCTGGAACATCTCTCCTATGAGGACAGGCTGAGGGAGTTGGGGTTGTTGAGCCTGAAGAAGATAAGGCTCTGGGAAGACCTTATAGCAGCCTTCCAGTATCTGAAGGGGAGCTAAAGGAAAGCTGGGGAGGGACTCTTTACAAGGGCTTGTAGTGATGGGATGAGGGGTAATGGCTTTGAACTGGAGAAGGGGAGATTTAGATTAGATGTAAGGAAGAAGTTCTTCACTATGAGGGTGGTGAGATATTGGGTTGCCCAGGGAAGTAGTGGATGCTCCATCCCTGGAGGTGTTCAAGGCCAGGTTGGATGGGGACTATGAGCAACCTGATGTATTGGGAGGAGTCCCTGCCATGGCAGGGAGGTTGGAACTAGATGATGTTTAAGGTCCCTTCCATCCCAACCCATTCTGTGATTCTGTGATCTGCATGCACTGCTGAACAGCTGCTCCAGGTGTGACTGTTACCTTGTCATTTGTCCCATCTCCACGACCAGCTAGCGATGTGACCCTGGGCAGAACACTGAATCTCAGTGTGCCACCAGTTCCCTTCTGACCTCCCCTTGCTTGTCTCCTCTGAGACTGTCCCTCAGCATCATTTCAGAAGGTTAGGCAGAGTTAAAGCCTAGGGAAGTGGTTGAAGTTCCATTACGGGGGGGGAGGAGATAAAAGCATATTTAACAAACATTTGTCGAGAATTGTTGATGCCAGTTGGTCCTGCATTGGGCAGGAAGATGAACTAATTGACCTCTCCAATTTTTCCCCAACCCTATTTCCTACTATTCTTTGGCTCTCTGCAGTGTCTTACAGAGGGAGGTCCAGCAATGCTGCCGCAGTTGGTGAAAACTCACCCTTTGCGCTCCCTTTCTCAGCCTGCAGTGGGTCGACTCCCAAGTCCCACACTAAACCATTAGGCCCCAGGGGACTATACTCTTTAAAAGCAAGAAGAAAAATCTAACACACACTATTTAATGAAACATCTGCGCAGGTAAGCTTTGCTGTTCCTCACGGCTGCTCACTCTGTGGACAGAATAAACCCAGTTCCTGGCAGCGCACCCTGGCAAATCCTTCCATGGCTCTGCATGAGTCTATATTTAGTTTCATGCCTAGTTGATACCTGTTCCTGATATCCGTGTATGCCACAGTCTGGAAGCCAAATGGAGCAAAACCTACTTGCCAGATGTGGGTAACAGCCAAAGCCAAGCTAAATACTGGCTCTGATCCCCATTATAGGAGGGCAGTTGCTGCCTGATGTTTTTGGCTCCGCTGAAGCAGGCATGCAAAAGTGTTGGTGTGATATTGGACACGGGAGTGACCTGCAGAACATTCTGTTCAAAGCAGCAGCTGAGGGATTGATCCGAACACTTGTGGGGAGCTCAGTAAGGAGATGGGTGAGCAGTGGGAGTCGCAGTCTGCTTGGTGGTGGAACGATGAGGAGCAGCTCTCCACCATTCTCATTGCTGTTTGGGTGAGCATAGGAGAGAAGGCTTGTCTGCCTGAGGCACCTGTGGAGCTCTTGTGAACTTCAAGAGGGTTAAGCAGTGCACCAAGAGGCTTATTTCTTCAGCTCTACTGCTTAAGGAAGCAGACTGAGAATAGCTGCACAGCACTTGGGAGACATTCAGTGCCATCTTTGATATCTGCTGTGAACACCACAGGTGATTCATTCAGATCCCAAGGTTTAACCCTGAACCATGGTCTAACCATTTACTCCATGGACCTACCGAAAGCCCTAAATAGTTGGTGTTTACCTGGTGAGTTCTTTCATCATGTCCAGGCCCTGTCACAGAGTAGGAATCTGTTTCTAGCTTTGCTTGTGGGATCCAGTCCAGACAAGACTGGTGTTGGTGTTCTCTGTAAACCCCCAAGGTGGTCCAGTCCCTTTCCTGGGAGGTAAGGGACATCTTCCCGAGCTTTTCCTCATCTGGTTTGGTTGAGAACTCAACTCTGTACAGCCTGTAGGATATCCTGGGGCAAGGCTTTCTCAAGAGTTCCTCTTGGAATCTTTTTCCTACACACAGGTAACTAAATAGTTTTCAGACAGAAGGTGCACAGCCTGGTTATCCCTCTTCCTGGGTGAATGTGCTAATGCTGTGCTCTAGAGTCTCTTTTTCTGTCTTTGTAGAAATTTCTCAACCATGTTTGCACCAGAGGAGCACTTCTAGCTCAACTTGGGGTTCATTGCTTAAATATCGTTTGAGAACTGGCATTGTCCTTCCTCAGCAATTACTACTGCTTCCAGCAGTTACACCTGTATGGTGAACCGACCCACATGTTAAGAATTTGGCAGCTTCCTTTTCTCCTTTTCTGGATATCTGACTCTCCTGTGCAAGTTCTAAGGGTCCAGGGTATCTAATTTGGGACTCTAAACTCTACGGAGTAGCAAGTTACATTAAACTTAGCTATTGCAATGCCCCTTTCCAGACCTGGCTTTTAGTGTCTTGAAGCTGGGTGCCTAAGGGAGATATAAGTTCAGGGCCACCCACTATCCACAGCTGCGGGAGCTTCGCTTTCTTGGTGGGATTTTTTGGGCCCCTCACTACAATGAAAGACATTGACGTGCTGGAGTGTGTCCAAAGAAAAGCACTGAAGCTGGTGAAGGATCTAGAAAACAAGTCTTATGAGAAGTAGCTGAGAGGGAACTGGAGTTGTTCAGTCTGAAGAAAAGGAGGGGCTGAGGGAAGACCTTCTCACTCTCTACAACTACCTGAAAGGAGCTTGTATTGACATGGCTTTTGGTCTCCCACCCTACTTGGAGAATCCCAAGCAACAAGCAATAGGATAAGAGGAAATGGCCCCAAGTTGCACCAGAGAAGGTTTAGGTTGGATATTAGGAAAAATTTCTTCCCCAAAAGGATTGTCAAGCCCTGGAACAGGCTGTCCAGGGCAGTGGTGGAGTCCCCATTCTTGGAGGAATTTAAAAGGTGTGTGAATGTGACACTGAGGGACATGGTTTAGTGGTGGACTTGGCAGTGATGGGTTAATGGTTGGACTCGTTCTGAAAGGTCTTTTCCAAACTAAATATTCTATAACAATAATGTTAAGCCTGATGTTTATCGTATGAAATAGGTGGCCTGCATATGAGTCGATTCCCTGCAAAATGGGGATGAGCGGTAACCTGCCTATCACGCAGGAGAGGAGAAAATCCACCCAAGCACTGAGCTGCTCACATTGTAGAAATAGTGGCCAGACAGACATCTAAGCTGGAGCTTGGCAGGCTCAGGCTGTGGTCCTTGGGTGGAGGAGGTGACTGTAGCAGTTTCCCAAGGTGAAACCTCATCTCTGTTGGCCAGGACCCACAATTTTCCCTTGACCTGGTCATCCCTGAAGTCCTAGCCTTAGTGCACACAGTCTGAGGTGTATTTGCCTACAGGCCAACAGCCAAACCCTTGGCAACACCCTGAGATCAAAAAGGTGGACACAGGCAGCTTTTGAGTGTCATCTTCTGTGGCAGTTGGTCTGAGGTGTGTTTGCTGTGGCTGGTGGCATGAACCCTGATTACCCAGAAGTTTGAGCTGCCTTTTAGGAGTTCTGGGCAGCGGTGGCTCCCAGTGAGACCAGTGAGAGCCTACTGGGAGCTGTGGCTACTTGGTCCCTTTGGTAGGTGGAACTGCTGTGTACTTTGGCACAGAGGCTGAGGGCTGGTTTTTGGGAGATTAGGCAGAATGTCCCTGAACGAGGGGCAAAAAGTTGTGGGTTTGATCTTAGTGCAGGGCATCAGAAGGCTGCAGAGCCCCTCTGAAGTGCAGCTGTGTTGGGCATTGGAGGCTCTATGGGCTGTCTTCAGGACATGATACGCCATACAGCAATGTTTGGAGGGTCAAATTCCCTCTGGAAATATGAAGGATAGTCTGCCACTTCCCAGGAAAACATCAGGACCTTTGGCTGCCTGATAGACGTGGCACTGTGTGGCTCTCTGTTTTATTTACCTTATAAAGAGCAGAAGCTGAATTTGTCCTTCTAGGAGTCAAAGAAGTGCTTCTTGGAGGGGGAGCCATGCACACTTTTCCCATCAAAAGGGAAGAGACTCTTACTTCTGAGACGTTCCCCAATTTCACCTGATGCCCCAACACTAGGAAGACCGTCAGTGCGCAGGACCACAGGTTGCAGCAGTAGGGAAGGCCACTGAGGATCTACTAGACTAAATCCTTGGGTGCAGCTCACTGCTTTCTTGAAGCACCACCATCTTCCCAGGAAGAAACCTAGGAAGAATGCATGGAGAGGGTTTGGGGCTTGCCTACAAACTCCAAGATTAGAGCGGCCCCAGAACAGCAGGCAGCAAGCCCAAGGTTTTGTCTCAGCCCTCTCCTCTTCCCACTAGCTGGATTAGTGATGTGACCTTTAAGCTTTCTCCTTGCAGATGTTTTTTGTTGTGATTTTTTGCGTCTGTTCCTTGGTAGATGAGAACTTGGAAGAAAATGTTAGAGCTCGGCAAGCTGGAGGGCATGGGGGCTCTGTTTTCCATCCGCCTTCTCAGGTTCCTCCCTCGTCCCCCGACTCCCAGGCTGCTCACTGCAAGGATCTGGCTTCCTCTGTTTACCCAGAAGTGTGACACTGCTGTGCTCCGGTGTTTGTTCAATTCCTTCCAGCTCCTGATCCCGCTGAAATCCCAGGAAGATTTGGACAAAGCGATGGAACAGTTGGAGCTGAGCCCTTCCCTGAAGAGCCTGCGGATCCTTGTGAGCGCTCCAAAGAAAGCGAATGTGAGTCCTTCACCTTCTCTGCTCTTTTGTGTCCGGAGCAAGCTGCCTTGTTATTGTGTTGGGGAGTGGAAACAAGTCTTCTGACGGTGAAGAGCAGAGGGCAAGCTGGCCATGAGAGGGGTCAGCCCTGCTCGGGCTCAGCTGCTCGGAAATCCTCCTGGTGTGAGACTGAGCTCAGCTCCCTCTAGCTCCTCCTGCACCCTGTGAAGGGTTAAATACTGAACTGATCCTCAAAGAAGGTTAAACTCCAAGAGAACCCCTTGTGCTTTCTGCCTAGAGAACCTTCACTGTTCCTTTGTAGCCTCTCCTCCGTATACAGGGTGATGCCCCAGCCCTTGCTATGCTGAGTGGCAGCATTGGGATCATTCCCTCCACGTGGTGCTACAGCACTAAAGGCCAGGAAGACCAAACTGGAGAACCCTTCAGCCTCATGCAAGACTATGTTTTTTTTTTTTCTATATTTATTTATTTGGTTTTCCTGAGCTCGGTGGTTTTGCAGTTAAGCCTGTTAGCTTGACCTCGCCTGCACAGAGTGTCTTGCCAAAGCACATGTCGTGCTGCCCCAAGCACAGGCTGTAAAGCAAAGGAATTGCAGATGTTGCAACTCTTTCTTCCTTATATTTCCTAGAAGTACTGGAGAGACTAGGAATCTTGAAACTCATAGTGCTTGTCCTCATGCCACCGCTGGTGCTCGCAGCTCCTGGAACTTCTCTGCTCCTTGTAAGAGGCTCTCAGAAGTGCCGGGACCAGAGTTCCAGGGGAACACTCAGCCATTGGCTGAGGTTTCCTAAATTCCTGGGCAGAAAAGGAGAGATCTGCCCTAGGAGCTGTGGGACCATGGCAGTATTGCAAGTCAGCTTCTGAGAGCAGGGAAGCCAGGTAGATTCCTGCATACCTCTGAGTGTAGGTCTGTCTCTTCCTACAGCACGTAACCATACTGCTGCGTGTAAGGACGTGCAGTTCCACGGTCATACAGAAAATTAGCACAAAACCACAGCTCACTGTAGCGTGTTGTCTTAGTAAGACTTGGCCACTACCATTTATGTCACCAGGTGGATGTGCAATTCTTTGGTCTCCCCCTTATCTGTCTTCCCTCGCAGAGCCTGACCCTCCACTCTCCGTTCCTCTGCTCTGCTAGAGTGGAGACTAGGCTGCCACTGAAGTCCAGGGAGCATGGAGGAGAGGCTCTGATTTTGGGGTTGCAAACTTGGGTTCAGGCCAGGGAGCAGTCTCTGTGTCTGTGTGGAAATAATGCAGTGCAGGAACAATTTTTTATGTTAAATATCTGTATCTACCATGGTCAACTGGAGCTTAATCTTCGTCTTATTAGAGTATTTTTAATAACAGACATGAATTATTTGTGAACAATTTTTCAGATCTCTAGATTACATTCATGTCTTTTTTTTTTTCCCCTCTTTTAAGTAGTTCTTGGGTAATATGGTCATGGGGTGCCAAATACAGGGTTTCATGGGGTGTGTCCACAAGGGCTCTGGCCAAGTCTCATCTTTCCCTTTGTCTGATTATCAGCTCCTCCAAGCAAACAACAGTAAACAGCATGAAATGAGGATCTCCAGATCCATGGGTGATATCATGGGATCCCTGTACAAAGACTCTGAGAGGACGCGGAAGTATTCAACAGGTCAGTGAAATGCAACACTTTGTGGGGTCTTCTGTGCTATTACAAGCTGGCCACCATGTCCTTTCTCATTTCTATCACAACCTGTAGCTGCTACGGCCTGGATGGCCACCCTGGTGTCTCCCACCAGTAACTCAGTGCAGTTGCTGCTTATCCTCAGCCTCAGGAAGAGACACTGCAAGCTGCACAGGTCGGACGAGGCTGTGCTGAGCAGAGCTGGGTTGAGCCTGGAAACTGAGAGAACAGGGGATCTGAGGTGTAATTTGAGGGGGCAAATACAGCGATAAACATCTCCAGTGAATTCCATGCTACTGAGCTTTAGCAAAGTGAAGAGAGGCTCTACAGAAAGCCAAGGCTTTTTGAGACCTTGACGTACTTATTCCTTTAACCATGTGCTGTTGTTCTCTTGGTGTCTCTCCCCCTTTCCTGGTAGACAAAATAATGTAGCTGAATGGGCTTGGGTTCCTTAGCTCCTGGGCTGGGACCAGCTTCACCACATAAGGGCCAAATATGTGTCTCTGTGCCACCAAACTGTTCTTGTTGGTGAAATGAAGTCTGTGGTGGCTGCTTTTGTGGTTTCTTGGGACAATGAATGTGTGCTGTGTTTTCTAGTGGTTGCATCTCAGGTGAAAGGGAGCATCCCTTTCCTTCAGAGGTGCTGGAGGAGATACCTCCAGCCTCTGAAGCCAGACTGCCTGGTCTCTTCTTGCAGCCCTGCAGGGACTGGAGTTTGTTTGTAGCCTTGTGTGGTCTTTTCCTTGGTTTTCTGTGCTTGAGTTAATGCTTTTCTTGCCTTCTAAACTACTCTTTTTGAAATGACAAGTCTCCTGATAAGCTCTCTGTAGGACCTTTAGCGTGAAGAACCTTGTAGGATTTTGTAGAGAGCAGGGTACCTTGTGCAGACCTGGTAAAGCAGCCCATAGGACTGGATAGCAGGAGTATAATTGGGACCTTGACAGGCTTGAGAGGTGGGCCCATGCCAACCTCGTGAAGTTCAACAAGGCCAAGTGCAAGGTCCTGCACCTGGGTTGATGCAACCCTCAGGAGAAAGACTTGGGGGTGCTGGTTGATGAAAAGCTCAGCACGAGCCACCAATGTGCCTGTGCAGCCCAGAAAGCCCCAACTGTGTCCTGGGCTGCATCAAAAGAAGTGTGGCCAGGAGGTCAAGGGAGGTGATTCTGCCCCTCTACTCTGCTCTCATGAGACCCCACCTGGAGCACTGCATCCAGCTCTGGAGCCCCCAGCACAAGAAGGACATAGACCTGTTGGAGCAGGTCCGGAGGAGGGCTATAAAGATAACTAGAGGGCTGCAACACCCTCAGGCTGAGAGAGTTGGGGTTGTTCAGCCTGGAGAAGAGACAGCTCCTGGGAGACCTCATTGCAGCCTTCTGATATGAGAGGGGCCTACAAGAAGGCTGGGGAGGGACTTTTTACAAAGTCCTGTACTGACAGGATGAGAGGTAATGGGTTCAAACTGGAAGAGGGGAGATTTAGATTGGAAATTAGAAGGAAATTCTTCACTCTGAGGGGACACTGGAACAGGTTGCCCAGGAAAGCTGTGGATGCTCCATCCCTGGAGGTGTTCAAGGCCAGGTTGGATGGGGCCTTGAGCAACCTGGTGGGAGATGTCCCTGTCCATGGCAGGGGCTTGTAACTAGATGATCTTTAAGTTCCCATCCAATCTAAACCATTCTATGATTCTATGAATTATTCAGATTACAACCTATAGGCAGGATTAATGATTTGGTCACACAGTGAGTGTTCTCTGCCCTGTCTGCGGGTGCTGGTTACAGGGTAATTTCTACCGACTCTGTTGTTGTCGTGCAATTATTCGACAACTGTAGAAATGACAGCATCAGAGGCCTTGAATAAAGTGGGGCCCTCCTATACAAATATACATGAAGATATACTTAGTCCTCCAGAGATCCTCTGTACTTACATGGCAGTAAACACTTCCAAGCTCTTTTCTCCGTGCAACAAAAGACTCTTTTTCTCCAAGGATTTGCCCTTTCTCTGTCTCGTAGCCTGTGCTGCCTTGATAACATATCCTGTGGTTTACTGCACTTCAGACAATGATATATAGGAATTGTTCTTCTAGGGTAGGTCCCATGTAGCCCCTTGTGCAGCCATGCCCAGCTGTGACTGAAGCCAACGGTGGGTGGTACACGTACAAGAGCTCTCTCTGGGCCCCGTGTTTTGGATGTACGAGGGTTGTCTTTTTCTATTACGGGCTTTTCTTTTCTAGCTCACATGGCTCTTGAGAGTTTGCCCAGAGTCTGGCAGAGTCACTAGATGACCCTGAATGAAATGCGCGCACAAATCTATGGTAAGGCACGGAGCCTCAGCAGAAACTCTGCTTGAGCAAAACATCTCCACTGCTCTTTTTTTGGCACTGGGTGAGCTGTTAATGTAAGCCAGCGAAGAGCTGTGGCACCACGAGCTGTGACTAATGTGTGAGCTGAGCGCGATGGGCAGAATTGATTCCATGTATAGCTGTGCTAGTGAGAAGATAGCTCTTGCAAAATTACGCTTTCCTAGTAACTTTTATTCTCTACTTTGGCCTTTCCTTACTGTTTTGGAGCTGTTGTATTACCAAGAGAGTCCCTGACCAGGTCCACACCACTGAGTGTGGGGTGTCACTGTCCTGAAGAGCATCCTGTAGACAAGACAAGGCAGACAAAGGAAGAGTTATCAGCTCTGCATGGGTGAGAGCCTGAGGTACACGTGGATTTTGAGGGAATGCCTGAATAGCAGAGTAGAGGAGTAGATGCAACGAGCTGGTTTAATCTAGGTAAAGGAGAAGAACTGGGCAGAGCCAGATGTAGGAGACAGGATGTGCTAACGTTGGCATCTTCGGAAGAGTCTCATGCTGATTGCTAATGCACCCCAAACCAGTGTTAGATAGATAGGTAGCAAAGGTGACCAGCCCATGCCACAGTCATCCCTCTGTTGGTTTTTTTTTTCCTTGCAGACCATCAGTCTTGCTGTTAGTTTGAAGAGGTTGCCACAAAGCCACATGGTAACAGCACACCAGACCTCACTTCGAGCTTAGTATCATAGAAAGCATTGTGTTGGAAGGGACCTTCCAAGGTCATCTAGTCCAACCTCCCTGCAGTCAGCAGGGACATCTCTAACTAGATCAGGTTGCTCAGAGCCCCATCAAGCCTGACCTTGAATGTCTCCAGGGATGGGGCCTCCACCACCTCTCTGGGCAACCTGTTCCAGTTGTTACACCACTCTCCTAGTAAGGAACTTCTTCCTAATGTCTAACCTAAATCTACCCTTCTCCAGTTTAAAACCATTGTCCCTCGTCCTGTCACTACATACCCTTGTAAACAGCCCCTCATATCTGGGCTCTGTGTGAAGCTACTGCAGCTCTGCTTAGGAGGTGTTCACAATCCAGCAGGTTTGATTTTTTTTGACCTCCTGAGTCAGAAGTGGATAATCCAGCAGCGGGACAGAAACTCTGGCAAGCCAAAAGTGAGAGCAGTGTTCCACATGGAGCATAAAACTGAACGTCAGGCTGTAGACAGACAGAGATGATCCTGTGTTGTGGTTCCTTCAACCAGGGATTTCACTGAGCTTCATGGATAGTCAAAAGGTAACCTAAGAGGCTGGGATTTCTGGAGGAGAAACTGTTCTTCAAGGTATTTCACAGCTTTTGCATCTGCTGCCATCAAAGTTCTGTCAAGGGAGGATCTTAGCTCAGTTCGGCTTTTCTCTTGAAACCACATTTAAAAGGAGCTTTAAAGTGACCTTATAAAAAAAGGTGGTTCGGGGTCATGTTCTCAGTGTTTCTGAGATGTCTCATGTTTTTCTGCTGACTCTGCCATGTTAGCAGCAGCGAAAAATGAAAAAACTGCATGTTGCTGGCACGAGCACATTGGAAGGGGGGAGTAGATGTTCTGGGGAGGGTTTGGCTATTTTTGCTTCTGCTGGACAGAAAATATCTTCAACGCATGTCCTTGAAAAACCTTATGCTAAGTCAATATTTTCTTTTTTATTCCTCCACAAACGTTTTCAGTGGAAATCCCCCCTCCCCCTGCTTTTTTTTTTTTCTTTTTTTGAGAGGAGAAAGTGGAAAATGTTCCAGTCTCTTGGTGACCAGCATCTGCAAATGTTCAGCTGAGTGCCAGGAAACTTTGGCTACAATCTATTTGGGTCTTGAATTTTCAGATAACTGAGGGGTGTTTTTATTTACTTTGAGGAAATACATGTTTCAGAACATTATCCCCAAGTTATTCAAGAGCCCCATTGCAGAATCACCATTCCAATGGAGACGTTTTCCAAAAGCTTTAGGTTTTTATTTTATTTATTTCCACGGTGGCAAACCAGGCTGCTGAGCCATGGCACCATGTGCCTGCCAGCCCTCTCCAGACCAGGCATGAATGCTGGCTGATGAATATGGACCAGCCATGAGAAGAGCAGGACTTTCACCTTGGAGAATCCCCACTGCAGTGATGATGCCCAGGTTTTCATGGGCACGTGTGCAGCAGCATCAAATCCTTGCTATCCCTCTGGGAGGATTTGAACACCGATCTCTGGAGAGAGATGGTGCAATGACTTTGCTGGTGCGTGGGCTTGTCAGGTGAGTCTGAGAAACAAAGACCTGGAGGTGGGATCTATGCCAATTAAATTCACAGAGCCAGGACACCAGCTGACTGTTGATGAGGTTGCTAATTGTTAACACATTCCTTCATCAACCCGGTACCAGTGACCGCTGTCCCAGCAGTACCCAGGTAGAAACTGGGGTAGCATGGGCTAGGGTCCTGTTCCAGGGGTTGGGGTGGATAAGACTCCCTCTCTTTTGAGAAGAGGAGGAGAATTTGGCTGTGTACATCGTGCCAGCTGCTTTAGGGCTAGAAAATGGGCTCTGTCCTGCTTATTAGTATGGAAGTACCCAGAAGTTTGCCTTAAATCAAGATGTAGGAATCCATCCTCAGAGGATCAAGTGGGACTTGTAGGGTTCCCGCTGAAAGAGAAGAAATTGAGGGAAAAATTGGGTCATCTGCTCACACCTCCACTTGGCGGTCAGGGTGAGAAATTTCCTGAAGGTTTATCTCTTCTACTTATGCCTCTGTGTCCTGAGCCCTATGTTTCTGCTGGGGCTCAGAGGAACGGCACATCTTGACGTCATGTCCCTCATTCCACTCTGTGGCGATGTCATCCCAGGGCTGGGCTCTCCATGGCTGCAGCTGTGAGAGTAGGTGGCTGCCAACAATCCCTCCCCAGCTCTGACTTTTAAGTGGAGCTCCATTGGGCCCCTTGCTTGATGGCAATCGGTGATGGATGAAGTTTTGGGAAGGACCTACCAGGGCAGGGAAAGAGTGAAGGCAGGGAATGCAGAGGAGGAGGGAAGCCAAGACTGGCACAGGGGAGCTGGCTGTACATGCAGCACCAGGAACTCGGCACATACTGCATGAAAGACACTTCTAAAATAAAAATAACAGAAGGGAACATGAAAGATCCCAGCAGATGCCAGCAGTGTCTGTAAGCCTCTGTGCTGGCCTGGTTCACCCTGCTCAGGACATGCTGTGCTCTAGTCTCGAATATACGCCTCTACATTAGTGTGTGTAACATGGAGCAGGAGTCCCTTCCCAAAGCACCTTGCTCCAGAGGGTATCTGAGGTCAGATGCTCAACTAGTGCCAACCTGGAGAGTTTCTCTAAGTTCAAGAATCCTGAATAGAGCTGCTGAGACCCAGCCAGCATTTGGCTCATAAAGAAATGCCTCAGAGACTACCCCATCTCCACTGGGTCTGAGGACTGGAGCTAACATGTCATCCTGTAGACCCCAGGAGGACAGTCCCTTGGGAGTCTCATCTCTCTGCTTGGTGCTGCTGCTGTTTCTGGAATATTAGGTCAAGTGTGAAGAGCACCCGTGATGTGTCAAACAAGCACATCAGGGCTTGTCTGACCATTTCTTTCTCTGCCTCTGGGTGGGTAAAGCAGCATTATCTAATATATCCCACGTGCCTTGTGTTGCCCCCGCTGTGAGTCTAGCCTGCCATGGAGTACCACCGTTGTTCTCTCTGCCTGACCCGTATTTCCCATTTCCCCCGCACTGAGATTGAGGTTTTGTTAATGGGATAGGGCTGAAGCAAGGAATCAACCTTGGGCTTCAGGGCTTTGCTCCCACCGCTTCCCCATGTTCCCACCGGCATGCATGGATGTGAAGCAGCAGCAACCAGTGCTCCTGGAGGTGTGAAGCTGCATAAATTACTTTGGGCAGCTCCTCTACCCAAACAGCCTGGCTCAAAGGGGTCTGGTTCAGTCCAGCAGTTTCCAGGCACGCAAAAGCCTGAGCATTTTGTTTAACTTCCTCGCCTGCTGGGAAATGGCCAGTGTCTTATCCCCCCGTTTACAGTTCTGGGCAGGAAATGGGACTCTGGAAGGTCAAACACCACCGACCTGCTGACTGGGAGTAGTTGTTACAGGCAACAGCTTAATGTGAGATCGTACAAAGTCTTTATGCTCGTGATAAATCTCATTTAACTCCCTGGGTTCAAAATCAAACAGGGCTTGTACAGCTCGTGTAAAACCCGAGTCAGAGGCTTTCAGGGCAGTGAGCGGGTTGTTGCAGCACTGCACGAGCAGACCCACACCTCACCGTAGCAGTGACAGAAAAGCTCAGCAGAGCTAAGATACTGCGGTTACACCACACCAAATCCTCCAGGAGCTTTTTGGAGCAAGAGCCACCCAGATGTCCTTACACGGCATTCTGGATTGGCATCTGCTAAGCAAACAGCGATGAACACGCAGTGATTTATCCAGGGTGCCCGAACTGCTAAATGGTTAAAGGTTTGTTTATTTATCTTCAAAGAGAGGATGCCGTACTTCCCAACTGGTTTTGTTTTTAGGGCTGGTGGAAAGCCAGTTCATTATGAGCGCCGCAGCACTCGAGAGATTCTCTCCCCTTGCTCTTGGCTTTGCTTCAGTTGGACTTTTTTTTCACTGCGTTCTTAAACTGCAGGAAATCTGTGAAGGAGAAAATAGGAAGAAGAAAAAAAGTAACTCAGAGCCACATGACTTTTGTTTTTTATAATCTAAGCAAGGAGTCTAGAGGAAGATGTACCATGGGACAGAGATATCTGTGATTTGGTATAAATCCAGCAAGGCTGATTTAGTGATCTGCAGTGGTGCTGGGGCACTGGTAACGTTAGAAGCTCCTGGTGTGTATCAGATGAAGTGAAAGGTGGGGACTTGGATTTGCAGTGTTGATCACGCTGATGGATTTATGCCAGAGATCAATCTGGCACAGTAACTGTGATGCAGAATAGCAGCAGAAGAGGCAGAAGTGTTGTGTTGATTGATCAGTGTTGACTGTTCACGATGGGATAGGACCCTTCCTGGTACTTTTCTCATGCAATATCGTGCTTGGCCTGGGCACATTGTTACCAAATGGTAGTAATGAACCAAGGAGTTGGCAAGAGTGCCACAAAAATGGATACGAAGGGTAAGGAAATGCATGTCCATGTGCTTTCTAACTCTTCAAGGATGTGTGCTTCTTAGAAGTCTGCTTAAAAACAAGCTGTTGTGTTATGCGGAGGCTCATGTTGCACAATGCTGACCAGCTAAAGCTCCAGCACGGAGAAGCATGGACCTCTGTCAGCAATTCCTTGCCATGAAGTGATGACAGCTGAGGGATGGAGGGGAAGGACTACAGAAAGACAAGCAAAGCCAAGCCTGTGCATCTGGGCCAACTGAGGGCAAGACTCCCTAAAGCCTGAGAAGGCACAAGGAATCAGTTAGGATGGATTTAGGGGAGTAAGGGAGAGGAATGGGATGTCTACATAACCCCCTTCTGCCCAGTGCTCACTGTGAGGGAGCCTGTTGCTGCCTGTGCTGAGGTGCTCACGATACACTGCAAAGCCCCAGGGCTTTCCAGGTGGCTCTGCCTGGTGAGGAGGCTCTGCCAGCTGCAGGCGTGGAGCCTCTGGGGCTGCAGATGGGAGACAATCCTCCCTTGGCAGGAGATGGCACAAGCTGATCCCGTAGGTCGTTCCCCTCTCTGTGGCTCTTGGATTGGAGGATGGTTTTCCTTCCTCTGTACTTTTGTAGAGGGAAAGCGGAGAGAAGAGGATCGTTTGAGGGCAAATTGTTTTCCATATAAGAAGTGTTTAAGTGCTGTTGCACTGAGTTCGCTGGGGCTGTTTCCCAGTTTGTGAACACGGCAGTGATGTGATCCAGGGAGGAAACGCCCAGAGGTCAAAGAGGGGAGGTGGCTTTGGAGTTTGCGTTTTGCTTTGAGATTGACCGATTGTACCACATCAAAACTCTGGAGCTGTTTTCTTTCTGGCACCAAGAGAGCACCTGGATACAGTGCACAGCTCTTAGGGTCTAGGGTAGGTTGAAGACCAAGTCTGCTAGATGTTGTGTGGCTCCACGGTAACAAACTCTCCCTGTTGCAAAAAACTTTGTAGGATGCCCATAAACATTATCACATCTTTAGCTCCTCCGTTCCCTTCCGCACAAGTGCAAACCCAGCAGCATCTCCAGGTCTGTGATCACTGGAACAGCATCTCTGGAAGGACTTGGATATAGCAAGACCTCTCCTTGACCTGTGCCTTCCCCATGTCCTAGGCTCTCTTCATACTGGCCGGAGCTCTCCACCCCCAGGGAGCGTTCCTGAAGAGCAGCAGCAGATCGCTCGCCAAGGATCCTACACCAGCATCAACAGCGAGGGCGAGTTCATCCCCGAGACCATGGATCAGAACGTAAGTGGGGCTGGAGCATGTGGGTTAAACCAGGACAGTGCTGGGCTTGAGGGAGGCTGCGCTGTGTGTGCCATTCCCACCATTAAATCCCCAGCAGGCCCTGCGCATGGAACTCAGACCAGCTTTTTCCAGGAATGGGTGCCCCGGGGCTTCACACGCTCAAGAAACAGCTGGCTGGATTTCCAGGAACCCTAAAAGCCAACTGCAGTGGTGATGGCACCTCAGGTAGCTCTGGAGGAGCGTAGATCAGGGACACGCATGCCGGCTGCAGATCCTTCCTGGATCCTGGGACCACGAGGGAGTGTGCCAAGGAACCAATTGCCCATGCTTGCAACAGCCTGAGGATGTCAGCAGCTCTCGCTGCTTCCCGTGTGCTGTTTCTGCCAGAGCTCTGGTTGCAGTTCTTGGCTCTGCCCACAGTCTCGCTGTGTGGTTTTGTCTCTCCCTGTATATATACTTTTTTTTAATTTTTTTTTTCCCCTCTCTTAATAAGGAGTTTGATTATCCAGTCCCTCAGTAATAAAGGAGTGGCCAGTTCTGAGTGGTACCTTTTCCTCCAGGCAATTGGGTACCCACAGTGGAGGAAACTTTAGTGTGGAGGGACCAGAGAGGGACTGGCTTACACCTCCCTCTCCATTTGCAGCTCTGCTTAAGCTATAGCTCTGGAGACCTTGGTATAGGTCGTGTGAATTCAGCCAGGCTGCCTGGACACATGATTTTTGCAAAGCTCTTGGGAGGGCAGGACCAGGATCCGCAGCTTGCAGGAGGGCTGGCCACACAGGAGGGACACAGAGGGACATCCAGCAGGCACTAAGCTCACTCCAGCAGGCTGCTGTGATGGCCCCCAAGGATCTTGCCTGGGGAGACGTGCGTTTCCTACACTCCAGTAGCACCCACCAGCTATGCTTTTTTGTGCAGGCTGTGCCAGCGTTTCCATGGCAAAGTTGTGTTTTCAACGGTTTATTATATAGCCATTAATAAAATGAGAAGTCGCTCCGGGTGAGTCTTGGCAGCGTCAGAGTGCAGATGTATCTTGTGCTCCTTGCAGCCAAGAGTTGGCTTTCTATTGTTTTCACATGCCTTCCAAACACGTTTGGTAGGATTAAGACAAAGTGTGTGTGCGTGCAGGGGGAGGGTCCCCATGAACCCCACCTTGGGTGTAAATCAGCGCAGCTCCGCTGGCTGTTAACGGAGCTCCGATAGCACTAGCTGAGCTCTCAGCCCGCTCCTGATGGAGGTTCCTGGATGCTCTCCTCGCTTTTCCCCAACATCACACTGTGAGTGGCCTGCTGCCCTTCTCTGGCCAGTTAAATACAGGAAAAGGGGATGTGGGGAAGGGTTTTTTGTCCTCTTCTCATTGAGCAGCCATGCTTTTCCCCATATGGATATTACCCTCAGAATGTCCTTGTGCTGCAGCTTCCATATGTGCCTTGTGGAAAACCACTCCCAAGATGGTAGTTGCTGCTTTTTGGGGGATGCTCCTGTGCTTGGCAGATGAACAGAGGTTGAGTGTGAAGCCTGCTTGGATTGAGAACTTTTGAGAAATGAGGCTGTTTCAGCATTATTTTAACTGCTGCGAGAGACCTGGCACGGCTGGCAGAGGTGGGCAGTGGGGTCCAGCAACGGTCTTGTTCCTCTTTGGTGGGTCCGTTTTGAAGGATGAGGATTTAGGGTAAAAACTGGGAAGCAGAGAAAAATCACACTTTCCAGTTGGGACTGTCGTGCCAAAACAACGCGAGCTGTTATGACAACGGGTTGAGGAGGTCTAATGCACATGGATGGGGAAGCTGCTGTGGCACAGAGAGGAGGAGGAGTGATGTGAGTCCAGGAGCCAGCAAAGGTGACTCCTTGTGGTGTGTAACCCTCCTGGGAACGAGCAGGGCTCAGGGCTGGCTGCACAGCAGGGAGTAGTGAGTGTCCACAGTGGGTCTGCAGCCAGGAGGAAGCATCCTACCGGCTGCAGCCCAGCGTGGCCTTGAGCAAGCCCTGCTCCGCGTGGAAGTGCACATAGTCCCTAGGTTTGCCACTCGATACAAAAACTCTATTGTTACTAACTAGCTATAAATAACCTCATCCAGTACAATGTCTCATCCAGGAAGCAACATAAATGCAGCTTTTGACTCACTGAGCTAGTGAGAGCCAAGCCAGTTCCTCCAGCCAAAAGCCCTGATGATGCTTCACTTATCACTGGGGAGGAAGGCTGGTCTCGTGTGCCAGGGCAGCTCGGGGAAGTCAGGAGTCCAGGGCTGCCATCCTGCCTGTGGTGCACAGTATCCACTCGGCCTTGGGCACATCATTTGCGTCTTGGTTTTTTTATTATTATTATATTTTTTTCCACAAATACTTTGAATCTCATCGACTTCTCAGCATGGTTTGAACTTCAGGGCTCTAATTATCTTTGCCTCGGTTTCCCTGTTAGCAAATAGCATTGGAAAGAACAATAATCCAGAGAGGACATCATAAATGGATTTCCCCAGGGAAGAAAGCTTTGGTTAGATTGGATCTCTTCTCTACTGGGGCCCCTTCAGATGGTGAAAATCAGCCAGGTTCTGTGGAGCCTTGTTGACCTTGCAGAGGTCTGCTAATACTGGAGCCTGAAGAGCTATCGTGCGTGGTTTTATTGGTTTTCCCTTTACTTTCACTATCAGATGCTTGAAGCTTTCATCAGCCCTGATGAGTCGCTGTCTGGGAGCTGCCAGTCGCTGGACAGATCTGTGGATAGGTGAGTCATGAATGTCACCATGATTCTGGAACAGGTCACGGACAGAAGTTGTGGATGCCGTATCCCTGGAAGTGTTCAAGACCAGGCTGGATGTGGCTTTGAGCAACCTGGTCTGGTAGGAGGTGTCCCTGCCATGGCAGGGGGGTTGGAGCTAGATGATCTTTGAGGTCACTTCCAACCCATCCTATGATTCTATGTTCACAAGCTGAAACACAGACTCCGCTCCATAGCGGGTGAGGAGTGAGGTCAGTGGCATCCCCTGAGGTTCCTGTTGAGATGAGGATGCACCTCAGAAAAGCAAATTTATCCTGAATGCTAAAAACCAGCTCCTAGCCCAGACATCTTTGTGATGGTATGATTTGAATTAACAGTCATCTGAGCTGGGCAGAGTAGCTGGGGATCTGTGGCCAGCCTGGCTTTGTGTGCCCAGGTTTTCTGGGTTTTTTTGTTGTTTTTTTTTTCCTTTCTCCTACTACTCTGGCTTTCTGCAGTCACCAGGTCAATTCTCCACTAGCTTCTCCCTGCCTCCTCCTCCCCAGGCATGCTGTCTGCTCCCCATTGACCACTTGTAAATTTGGCAGCCCCTGTGCGCTGCCAGCAGCCACAGACGTGTCTGTCAAGGTGCTGAGGACACCAGACGAGCAACAACTAAGTTTAGCTTCTCAGCAGGAAGCAACTAGGACACGTTGTACTAACACAGGCTGCAGTTCAATAGTTGGTGCGGATGGTTGGTCCAAGCTCACACATGCACAGTGACTGCACGGTGGGCTGTGTATAGACACAGTGTCCTTTTGGGAAGCGGGATATATATATTTTTTCCATCTGCATCGAAGATTTTTCTGGGTTTTTTTTTTCCCCCCTGTTGCTTTTGCCGTGCAGCATCAAGGCTGGGTTCCAGCAGGTCTGCGTGGTGGTGGTTCGATTGTGTAGCGTGCGTTGGGTTCGCAGCTCTGTGCGCTTTGGATCTGTTGCAGCATCGAGGTCCGTTTCCTTTTTGTGGCTTTTAATCATTTCCTGTGATGTATTTGCTCATTGTTACGGCTGTATTGAAGCTGGATTCCCTGTGCTCTTGGCCTCTCTGCCCCAGCTCTGCTTTTGCATGGACTTTGCTTGGAAGAACAAGAGAAGGAGCAGGGCCTGGCTGTACCACTTCATTGTGAACTGAGAGAAGAGCGTAGGGCCTGTTTGCGAGAGGGGAGCTTGGCTTGATGTCACACACAAACAAGCAGGCAGCTGCGTTCAGTCATGGGGTCTAGGAGCTGGGAAAAGCGTGAGGGCTGTGTTCTTCAAAGAGAGAAAGAGGAGTAAGTACGACTGCTCCTGCAGAGATGTAGCTGAGCCCTTGAAGCCCATTGCTTGAGAAGGCATTAGCCTTGAGAGGGCCGAGCTACTCACCAGGCGTGGTGACCAGTGTGATGCTAAGAAGTAACTGAACAAATTCCTCTTTGCCATAGCAAACCAGCTGTGATCAGCTTTGACACGAGATTACCGAGCAGATTACTGCTCCTGTGCCCATTTTGTTGAAAGGGAAAGTGGAAAAGCAGCCTGTCCACGTGACCCTGATGGCCCTTACAGAGGGCTGGGGTGAAAGTTGGATTGCTGAGAAGATCCCCTTGCAGTGCTTTATCATCCTCTCTCGTAGAATCATTTTGGTTGGAAAAGACCTTTAAGATCATCAAGTCCAACTGTTAACCCCGCACTGCCAGGTCACCACTAAACCACGTCCCTCAGCACCACATCTCCACAGCTTTTAAATCCTTCCAGGGATGGGGACTCCACCATTGCCCTGGGCAGCCTGGGCCAGGCCTTGACAACCCTTTCAGGGAAGAAATTTTTCCTAATGTCAAAACTAAACCACCCCTGGTGCAACTCAAGGCTATTTCCTCTTGTCCTATCACTTGTTACTTGGGAGAAGAGACCAACCCCCCTGATTCCAGCCTCCTTTCAGGGAGTTGTCGAGAGCAAGAAGGTCTCCCCTGAGCCTCCTTTTCTCCAGGCTGAACAACCCCAGTTCCCTCAGTGGCTCCTCACAAGACTTGTGCTCTAGACCCACCTACATTGCCCTTCTTTGGATACTCTCCATCATGGAGCTTAAAGACCTTGAGCCTTGAAGCACTAATCCCACATTCTCTCTCATGGTCTTCTGGGAGGGTGCACAGGCCCATTGGTGGTTCAGACCCTCCTGTGGGAGGAAGGTGAGGGTGATGCTGCAGAGAAGGGGAGACCCGCCTGAATCAAGCACAACTAAAGGACTCCAGTGTGTACATCTGCAGCAACTAAGCAGTGTTCATAGAAAGCAGAGTTGCACGGTTGAATGCTTGACTCTGAAGGAAGAGGAATCTGCAGCCCTCCTTCTGTGCCACCTTGTGTGTGGTTCTCACGGTCTGTGGCTGCTTTGTTTCGGCCTGAGTGTGTTTTTTGCAGCACCTCTTTTGATTGCCACAGGAACAAGCTGTGATCCAGCAAAATACCAATCTTCATTCGTGTGCAGGTTGAGGATGGGAGTTCAGTTGAGCAGACCGGGCTGACCAGTGCATCTTGTGGTACAGCCTGTCCTTTCTGCGTGTAATTGCTTCCTAATTCATTCTGTGGCCTTTCTGGTACAATAGTTTATCCTGTTTTTCTTTCCCTCATTCTTTTGCAGCCCTCCCTTTACCCAAACCCCTGTTCCTGGAAGGAAGAACCATCCCAAAGACAGTCTTGACTGCATGGGTAAGCACTCTTGGAGGTTTGTATTTGCTTACAATTATAAAAAGCCTGTGCTAAAGAGACTGGATAAAGGCCGTTAGAGAGATGGCACTGCATGAAAAATAATTAAAGTCAAGCAAACCAGCTCTGTTGCTTAGGTTACACTTAAAAAATGACCCTGCAATGATCAAACAGAAGTGTTCTCTAAAATCAAAAGACCCAGAGCATCAAACACAGGCAGGGCTGCTCTTGCCGTCATTAACCCTTCCTGGCTCCGCAGCAATGGTGGTGGCACTGAAGGACCCTTGGGTCTTTTTTGGGAATCAGTTTCCAGCAACAGTGGTCCAAACTGGGTAGCAGGGGACCTCAAATAAATGGATACAAGCAAGTAGAGCTGTTGAAAGATCAGAAATGAGTTCTTTGTTGGAAGAAGTTGCTGAGGGGTCCTTGCTCTTGCATTTGGAGTCAACTGCAAGGTGCTGCCAAGCTGGGAACGACCTTGTAGGATCCCCTTTTGTGTCTGTTAGTACCCACAGGTTGCACTTTCAGGATCCCGACTTCCTACATAGCAAAACCTAAGTCCCAGACACTCTAGGGAGTTAAACCCCTTCCACTTGTATTAATAATAACCTGTAATGCTGCAAATGCTGTTAGAGAAAGTGCATCGGTAACTCGGAAGGATCGTAGGTTACTGCTTAATCGCTTATAAACATCCAGCTGGTTAAATCATGGAAAGTCTGTCATGCTGTAATGACTTTCACTACTAAAAATGAGCAAATGGCAGTCCGCCTGTGGCATGAGAGCTCGTTCCTGGCCTGAGGCAGGACTTCTAGATGAGACGAAGCTGCAGTCAGTCCACGTCGCTGAAGGTTTTAATAACTCTCTAGTGGCAGGGGAGGCATTTTGCTTTGAGACACCGTTCGGCGGCGGCTCTCACATGTGGCTCACCGAGAACTTCTTGACCTGTCCTTGTTGCTTTTCTTCCTGACCATATTTCGGCCGTTATGCGCTCCTCTCGCGCGCTGCGGTAATGGGGAAATCATGCTGAAGTGCAGCAGAGGCCAGGAATGGTCTCCAAGGAGCGGCTGCTGGCCTGGGGCTAAGACAAACAAACAATCAGAACGGACTGTGTCATTAGAGTTGGATGGAGGAAAAACAGGAGGTGAAAGATGAGGGGGAAATGACAGATATTTTAATCTCAAGTTATGCAGCGCTACCAGCAATGGCTTCCTGTGCTGCGTTTCTTAATTAAAAAATATGTCCTTATCTCATGTGTCCATCCATCTCTCTCATGATCTCGTGTCTAATCTAAACTCTGATGCCCTTTAGTCCCTTCTGTATGTTCTAAGTCTGTCTTTCTAGCATTTAATCAAAATAAATAAATAAAGTTTGGAGCTCTGAGGGTATAAATTGGTCTGTGGCTTTCAGAGGTCAGGAGTTGCATCTGGGAAGAAGGAGAGGAGAGATTGTCCACTCTTAGCCAACTGCTGGCTTTTTGCATTTCCCTGGAAATAGCTGATACCAGAGCAGAGGTTTTGGAGTAGATGGATCTGGGCCTGCCCTTGTCTGGCAGTTCTGTTTCCGTGCTAATTTTTGCATTTTCCACGTGCAAATAACGTGTTTAGTGCTCTGTCTTGGAAACTAAGCATGGCCTATATGCCTTGTGTTTGAACAGTGTGGGTGGCTAGGGTCCATAAAGTCAGCAATTAAACTGCTTTGCCTTAAGAGGACCAAGACCAGTGTGTCTTACCTGTATTTTCCACTAAGGA
Source organism: Eurystomus gularis (assembly GCA_013400335.1). NCBI lineage: Eukaryota > Metazoa > Chordata > Aves > Coraciiformes > Coraciidae > Eurystomus > Eurystomus gularis. The sequence goes on from VZZY01020882.1 coordinate 73,819, forward strand.
GTCTATGACTGTGGACAGATTTCAGACTGAGCCTTGGGGATTGTGTGGTCGTGTAAATAAACAGCTTGTCACCTCGTTCTTGCCTGTAATTCAGCGTGAAGGCCCATCAGAAATGTTCTGGGCATCTGATAGTGAGCTGGTCCCAGAAACACGTGTCTTCTTCCTTCTTGGCAGATTTCGACATCCCGGTCTGCGAGAGGTTTGGGAAAGGTGGGACCTTCCCGAGGCAGTACCACCTCTCCCAGAGTCGCAAAGATTACAGTGATGGTAAGAAAATGGAGGGCCGGGGAGGGAGGTGCTTAGTCCAGGGTCTCTCCTACGCTTGTGACAGTGCCTAGGACTGGAGAGACTTGGGAAGGAGATGTTTCTAATGAAGGGAGAACCATCAAGTAATTTGGGGTTTGCTTGTGTATTCTGAAGAGCATCCTCTGAGAGACCTTGCTCTTGGGAAGTGCTGAGCATCTACAGCATGTGTGAAAGTCAGTGCTGAGCTCCTCCTCTGCTTACACGTGTTGTTTTAACTTAGCCAGATGGACGATCAGCATTTCTCATCCCTGGCAATGTCAACCTTGCCGTTCCCCTAAATTCCTTGCTTTTGAGGACGCTGGTGTGTGACCTTTACAGCAGGTTTCTCACAAATCCCCTGGCGATTTCAGAGCAGCAGTATCTGCTCACATCTCTGTTGTACGGTGGTGAGCTCTGTGCTTCGGGGACCGCTCCACCACCTTCTTGCTGCTCCTTCTTTCACTGTGTGAGACTGCAAGTGGTGGGAGGCAAAAATCCCGAGGCCGTGCAGACAGCATGTTGAGCCTTGCAGAATGAACTTCAGCTCTTACTGACACCACCCTTGTGAAAGCAGCTGTCGTGGGATCTGGCTCTGCTTGTACAGTCATTTGTACTGTGGACTTAGGGGATGGCAGGAATAATTTGCAGGGTAAATCCTTGCCTGTTCAGAGTTTGATTGTGATTAACAACCAACAAAAACCCCAGTGTAATTAAACTGTTGCATACTCATCTGGAGACCTGCACGTTAGATGCAATGCCTGCTGTTAACAACTCTTAAAGTGACTTGAAAATGTCCACTAGATTTGGGCAGCAAATGTGGTGATAGGTGGAGCCAAGCTGGTGTGTGTGTTCTTGTCATAACTCTCCCCCTTTTCTCCTACAGGCCGCAGAACTTTCCCCAGGAGTTACTTCCCACAGGAGAACCTGTTCCAGCTTGTCCCTTCTAGCCGAACCAAGAGCTTTAATGGGGACAGCAAGCTCAGCACCTTGCAGTATGACGAGTACAGGCCCAAATGGTGGAACAATTGTGAAAAAGGCCTGCAGGTCTTCAGCACCTCCCCTACGAAAGCTAGGAACTGTAAGTGAAACAAAGCCAAAAGCGCCTGAGCTCTCACTACATCCAGGTCTCAACACAGAATTGAGTTACCATGACCTGCTGAGTTGCTGGGCATCACCTGAGCTAAGCATGTGTGAATGCACTTTGGTTCACCCCCAACATGAGGCACACTGCACTTGCTTGTGTCTCCGTGAGGAAGATTTTATCACAACGCACTTTATCATACCTTGGCCTTGAGCTGAGAGCGTGCGGGGTCAGCTGGTGTTCATCACTTGCCGAGTTGCAGAAAATTGCGTGTATGTTGGACTGCCAGTGTGCTCGTGCAGCAGAAGCTTCCAGGAGACTTGGGGTGTGGCGGCAAATGCGTCCAGAGGCTCCATCCCATGGCTCACATTGCTCTCAGCCCAGCACCCAAAGATGGTGTTGAAGGCTGCTCTGGTACTGCAAGACTGGCCATGCTCTAGAAATCGGTGCATTCCGGGCTTGTTCAGTGATGGATAACAACCTAGGAATGGCCAGTGAGATAAAACTTTACTGGTCCCTGCCTGGGTTGGTGCTCAGCCGTGCTGCATCCTGCTAACCACTCCTACAGCAGAGGAGAGAAAGTCCAGCATTGGCTAAGAAAGCAGTTTTTGAAGGAAGACCTCCTAAAGAGAAGTGATTCTTCTGGGACTTGTTTCTGCTTTATACTAATGCAGACGGGGAGACATCCCCCTCACACACCAGTAGCACTAGTGCAATTGAAGCTGGTTTGTCCTGGTGGCCCTGGGAGAGGGTGGCTCACTGCCTGAGCCTGACCCACACGCTGTAGGGTCATTTGGACAGTGATGCTGAAGTCTCCTTGCTGTGCTCTTCTCAACCCTCTCCTCTCTCATGTAGCCCTGCAGGCACCTGTGAACTGGAGGCTGGGGAAGCTGCTGGGAAGAGGAGCTTTTGGGGAAGTTTATCTCTGCTACGATGCTGACACTGGCCGGGAGCTGTCAGTGAAGCAGGTGCCTTTTGACCCTGACAGTCAAGAGACAAGTAAGGTGAGTATGAGGGCAGGACCGCGTTCTGCTGCGCGTTCGGGAATTGTCTGAAAGCAGCTTGTAGAGAGGTGGGTTCTGTTCTCCCCATAAACAAGTGATAGGACAAGAGGAAGTGGCCTCAGGTTGCACCAGGAGAGGTTTAGGTTGGATATTAGGAAAAATTTCTTCACTGAAAGGATTGTTGAGCCCTGGAACAGGCTGCCCAGGGAAGTGGTGGAGTCTCCATCCCTGGTCGTGTTTAAAGTCATGTAGATATGGTGCTGAGGGACATGGTTTAGCAGTGGACTTGGTAGACTTAGCTTAATGGCTGGACACGATGATCTTAAAAGTCTTTTCCAACCTAAATGATTTTATGATTCTATGATTGTGGGCTGGAGGCTGAGGGTGGAGGTGGCAGAGGGGCGCGTGTCCCTGATGGAAGGTAGTGTGTGGAGACAGTGTGTGTTGTTTGCCCTCTGTGGGGTGGTCCTGAATGGCTTGTGGCACCACTCAGCATGCTCTGGTGACTTCTCTACTTCATAGTTCCTTGGTCATGTTGGCCTGCTCAGTCTCAGGTATCATCTCTTGCAGGTCTGTCTGCTCTTCCTTAGTTTTGGCCTTCTTGTTCCCTTCACCTTCTTCCCACTCTGGGCCCTGCATTAGTTTTGCTGGTGTCTTCATTCACACCCTTCCAGAAAAACTCCTTGAGCACCAGTAATAAGTAAGCTTGTCTCAAAGCCAGGGTCTTGTGTATCCCATCTATCTTTCTCCTTATCTTTTTCTTAGGGCAGTGCTCCTCATTTCTCAGCCTTGCATGGCTGATGTCCTCGTGGGCAGCTTCACAGGTGCTACGAAGAGAGCGCCCAGCGTTGGGCAATATTTGGGTAATACTCCCAAAGTAACCATTCCCTTTCGTCACAAAGCACGTCTGGTTTGTTGCAGGAGGTGAATGCCTTAGAATGTGAGATCCAGCTGTTGAAGACTCTCCGTCACGACAGGATAGTGCAGTACTACGGGTGCTTGCGGGATCCTGAGGAGAAGAAACTGTCAATCTTCGTTGAATACATGCCAGGGGTAAGTGCAGTTCCTGCTAAGGATTGTCCTGAGAAACAGAGGACAAATTTAGACTGCCCTGGAGGTTGGTGAAGTTTGGATCTGGAGTTAAACTGTTCCGCTGAGCTGCTCTGTATCTGATGAGCCAAACCAAACCAGTGGAATCATCCCTAAGGCTTAAGAAAACTTAGGTTGTGAGTCAGATGTCAATAGTGTCATGGTGAAGCTCCTCAACGTGCCCTGGGTGAAACCAAAACGCTTGAAGGCAGGTTTTAGGTTTGAATCCTGGAGCAGGGCGTGTTCAGTGTGGAATCTGAACTTGGTGAATGTGGGACATGATCCAGATCTGGCTCCAAACACTGTGGCCTGAGCCCATCCTTAAGTATTTATTGCAAATCCCCACAGGAAAAGCGAATAGTACAACTGTCCACCCACAGCTGTCACCAGTTATTTACGGCTTTCAGCGCGTGTGTATTAAAAACAGTGTTGCTCACTCGTGAGTCTTCTCCTGTTCAGGACAGAACTTTTTGTGGGTAGCGTTATCCTTTCATGCAGGAGAGGCTTCAGTTTGTGACTTTGCTGATGCAGGAGGAGATGCCCTAGGGAAAAAGATCAGAAAGCTTTGAGAGAGCCTAAGCAGGGGCTGGAGAACGCACGCAGATTAGCTGAATGTCTCTTTCTCCGCTTGCGAGCACGCGGATTACATCAGCCATCTAGAGAAAGTCATCGGTTGGTATGAACCAGCATAACACTATTTACATTGCCGGAGGATCTATTCTCCAAAGTCCCGCCTGTCCAGCTGGATTCGATCCCCAGAGTGTGGAAGAATAAGCCCTTGTTTATACAGAGATTTGTAAGGTCAGAAGGGACTATTAAGTCATCTGGTTGCAAATAATTTTGGTCATTAGTAAACGTGCTAGAAGCTCTCCTAACGCATCTTGCATGTGAATCATCAGGTGGACTTCCGCACGTTTGAGTCCCTTCTAAGCGCTGTCCTCCCTCTCTCCCTGGTGGGTTCTCATGTCACTTCTTCAGGCATGGACCCAGAGGAGTAATGCCCAGGAGTTTCAGCAGTTCCCTTGACGCTTGTTCTGCAGTGAGCCGATGTTTGTTAGCAGCCAGGAAACCAACATTTGCTGCTGGGGCAGTGTCCAGCCGGGCTGGAAGTTGAATGTTTGTTTTTTTTAATGATAAACCAGAGCTCTGACCAAATACAGATTGACTTTCGTGCTGCAACAATGGCTCATTTTGCAAAAGCAGCTCAGGGCTTTGGTTTCCAAGGCTGCTAGAAGTGAATGAGTTCCCAAACCTTGCAGGACAGCAGCTCTGCAATGCTGGGTCTGGCCAAGCTTCTGATTTAACACAGCCAGCTTGGCAAAATCTTCACGGGGCCAAGCTTGGGGTGCACCATTAGGCTGGCATTCTTAAGACTGCCCCCATTAAATAGCTCACTCTGTATTTTCTGTCCTGTCCTGCCCATAAACTATTTTTTTGAATTTATGCTTGGAAAACAGAATGGTCTATTTGACCACAGGCCTTGAAGACCCTATTTCCCCTTCTTGTTTGACATCCCCCCGTCAGGATGAGGGAAGCCAGGATAAGAAAGCTTGTTTGGTTGCAGGTGAGGGGACATACCCCGCATGCAAGTTGTACAAGGGAGTCATTTCAGAGCATCTCAGGTTACTTCAGCAGCATCGTGAAAGGGAGAGGAGAGGCCCATCCAGGGGTTCACCACCAGCCTCAGAAGAAGGCCAAAACAGTAGCTGGGCAGAGCAACAGCAGAGGTGGGCGGATGTGGAAAAGCTGATAGAGTTTGAGTGACCAGAGCAGCCCACTGTTCCTGGAACAGAAGGACTGTGGCAATCTTGGGTCAACCCCAGAGCTGCAGGACAGGCAGAAACAGGATGAGTTTCCCCTCCTTCTTTCCAGCTAACCTGAATACTGGAGGTAGAGCTGGATGCGGCCTCTCTGGTTCATCCCTACTAAACCCCAGCTCTGGCATGCTGAAGGACATCCATTTCCATGTGGACAGAAAATATAGCTAAAACCACAGGGGTCAACCTCTTGCTGATATCTGCAGCCCTGCTTCCCTTCCTCTTTGATCAATAAAATCAAACCAGTCGGAGCTTTCATGGATGGGCCAGAAATTCACGTACTTGCAAAATGTCTACCTTGGGTCTTGTTGAAGCAGTCCCTTGTGGGGCTGATCTTGTCCCTCGTGGGTCTGTCTCCCTCATGGCAGCGAGCACTCCTTGCTGTGACAAGTTGCAGGGGAGGCTTCATAGAAGACTGACTTATCAGGTGGCCCTGAAGAACTAGTCGAGCTGATCCTCTCACTTGAGTTGTAACTCCTCATCAGTTTGGTCCTCCTCCATGAGCTGTTGGTGACGTCCAGCCACTAGAGGGGGAAAAAGATCTGTAGCGCTGGCACAAGGTAGCACTGATACCACCAGAGACCATCTCTTTTTCACCACCGGGATCTGGGACATTGAGGACAAGTCTTTGCTCCATTCAGCACTTAGTGGATTTTTATCTTGCTATCTCTACAGCAGAGTCGGGGTTTTTTGAGCTGGAAGAGAGAGTGGCCAGAAAAGCTTAAAAAAAACTCACTGTGACATGATGGTTCTGCTGGTCCTTATGGTTGATGCGTGTTGTTTCTTTGCAACAGGGCTCAATAAAGGACCAGCTAAAAGCTTATGGTGCTCTGACTGAGAATGTCACACGGAAGTACACCAGGCAGATCCTACAGGGAGTCTTCTACTTACACAGCAATATGATTGTCCACAGAGACATTAAAGGTGAGTAGATAATAAAGAGAGGGTTCTCGCTTGCTTTCATTTGTTCAACCCAACCTCTGCCCACCCCAGTATAAATTATTCTGGAAAACATAGTGTTGGGATCTGGTATTTAAAGTCTTTCTGCCGCTGGCCTTCACTGACTTGAAGCATGAGAATCTAGAAAGCGGCTGAAACCAAAGTCTTGGGCTGTCTTCCTGCTTGGGAAGCCCAGATTAAATACTCCTGAGAGGGGTTATTGCTACCTGCCCTTACACATCTGAAAACCTGGTGTAACTTACCCAAGAATTGAGAGGCCCTGGCCTTCAAGAGAGATCTGACACTCTCTTCTGCTGTCTGTGGGTGGAGAGGATGATCTGTTGTCTCCCATTCGCTGCTTGCTTTTGGGAAACCTGCTGAGAAGATGCTGGTAGGAGTCAACCTTCTCAGAGAGCAGCTGCCTCAGAAGAGAGAGGTTTTATATAATGCTGCCCAGCCCCACCAAGGCCCTTTGGGCTCCCCCATGCCAAGCTCTTTGCCCATGACCTTCCTGCTCTCCTTGCTGTACAATTCAGGTTGCTGGTTCATCTCTTGGGGTTTTTTTGGTTTTGCTTTTCACCTCAGGTGCCAATATTTTGAGAGATTCTGCTGGAAATGTGAAACTTGGAGACTTTGGGGCCAGCAAACGCATCCAGACAATCTGCATGTCTGGGACTGGGATTAAATCTGTCACGGGAACACCGTACTGGATGAGCCCAGAGGTTATCAGTGGAGAAGGCTACGGAAGGAAAGCTGATGTGTGGTAAGGAACACAGTAGAAACCCCACCAGTGCCACTTAAATCCAGCAGTCCCTTTGGGAAGTTGGAATGGGAGCAGCAGGCATAGCTAGTAGTTGGAAGACGGAGCAGTGTGAAGGATGGAAATAGGAGCCGAATGTTAGGATGAACTATGCAGATATCCAGAGGGAGCACGTTGTAGCTAATGGTCCCAAACAAGAGCATTCAGAATCAGAGCTTGCTTTTGTAAGCTCTTACCATGCGTGAGGGTCATGTTCAGCTCAACCCTGTAGCTGCTCTTTAATTCTGCAAAGCAGGTTGATAGTGAAGTTTGCTAAAAGAGCTGTTGAGTTTTGGTGGCCCTGATTTTAGGTCAGCTAAACCCAGCTCAGAGGAATCTTGTGTGGCAGCTCAAAATGTGCTGCTGAATGTTTGCATGTGGCTCAGGCACAAAGACAACCAAAAATCATTGGCTGCTTGGGAATGTTTTGATCTGTGGGTGATGTCAGCTGAAGCCTGAAAAAGTTGGGATAACACTACTAATCCTCCCAATAAATGAGGAGGAAGCACTGTCTTCACAGCGTGCTTTCCATTGGGTGCCCAAGCAAGTAGGGTCAACAAAAACTAATCCCTCCTCAGAGCCTCCACTGCTTGGGGCAGAAACGCTGGGAGTCCTAAGCAGGCAGCCATGTACCCTGCACCACCTGCTCTGGTGGTGGGAGGGAAATGTGGCTCTGTTTGTCAGGAGCAACTATGAATGGAGGTGGCAGAGAGGGTCCGTGCACAGTCAAGGACTCCTCAGCAAGCTCAGGCTCTTTGCTGCTCATCTGATGTGCTCCTTCTCAGAAATGAAGTCGGATGTAGGCCAACTTGTTTCATTCTGGCTCAGCTTCCTGGGGAACTACATGCTCTGGCTGAAATGGTGGTGTCTAAACTCACGCCTGGGTTTCCCTTCAGGGGATGCTCTGATCATGACTCTCATGCTTTTATGAAACTTAGTATCTGCCAGTTATGTAGGCAGAAGAACCACCAGCTTTAGGGCAAGGCTTGCAAGTTCAGTGGTGCCCAACAACAGGACAAGGAACAACGGGCACAAACTGGAACCCAGGATGTTCCATCTGAACGTGAGGAAAAACTTCTTTCCTGTGAGGGTGACGGAGCCTGGCCCAGGCTGCCCAGAGAGGTTGTGGAGTCTGCTTCTCTGGAGAGATTCCCAACCAGCCTGGATGCAATCCTGGACAACCTGCTCTGGGTGACCCTGCTTTGGCAGCAGGTTGGACGAGATGATCTCCAGAGGTCTCTTCCAACCCATGCCATTCTGTGATTCAGTCATGCTGGAGCCTAGTGCCAAGGACTATCTCATGTGGGTTTGCTCCCTGCACAGTCCGTTCCAGGCAGGCGCAACCGTAGAGCTGGTTAGACTTCAAATGCACAGCCACCACCCCAGTCCCTGCCTCGCTGTCTCACCCCTGTGTGCTTGGTGTTCTTGCAGGAGCGTGGCCTGCACCGTGGTGGAGATGTTAACGGAGAAGCCACCGTGGGCAGAGTTTGAAGCCATGGCAGCTATTTTTAAAATCGCCACCCAGCCGACCAACCCCCAGCTCCCTGACGGCGTCTCGAACTCCTGCCGCAACTTCCTCAAGCAGATCTTCGTGGAGGAGAAGCGGAGGCCGACGGCCGAGGATCTGCTGAGACATCCCTTCGTCAATGGCGGGCTCTGAGCCCCTGGCTGCGGGGATGGGGAAACGCCGGCGGGAGGGGGTGGCCGCCAGACCCACGGCATTTTGTGGGGGCCCTGGCCTGTCCTGGCAGCGGCCCCCGCAGCTCCCTTTTCGCTCGCTGCTGCCTCGGCACCCGCCATGTCGTTGGCTTTCCAAGCTGCGCTCGGGACTGTTGGTGCCGGGAGTTCAGAGCGAGGGGTTTCCCGGACTGTGCAGGTACTGGCCTTGGACCACGTAACCTCCTTGCTGCCAGCGACGCCGGGGTCATCCCCCCTCGCCGTGCTACTTATCTCCTGGGGAAAGCGCGGCAAATGGGATCTGTCCCCCACAGCACCACAGCGATGCTGGCAGCATCCCGGGACCGGCGGAGGAATAGGATGCTGAGCGGCGATCACCACCTTTCACAGGGGAACAGCCAAGCCGGAGGGAATGATCCTCAGACCGCAGAGTCAGGGGGGACCTGGGTGTCCCCGTTCACAAGGGGACCAAACCCTTCTGGAGGTCCTGGGACCAGCCAGCGTCTCCAGCGGGGCGGCGTTTCATACTGTTCTGTGCCTTAAGCGGTTACAATCAAGGAGCGATGCTCGACTCGGTACAAAGCACCGAGTCGGGTGGGACGATGCAGCAGCTGTGTTGACTTTGCCTTGGTGTGTGTGCGGGCATGTGCGTGCGAGTCTGGGGCGAAGGGGTCTTCTCAGGGTGCGGGAGGTCTCTGCGGGGTACACCCACGGACGGATGCCTGCGACCTCTGCCACGGGCTGTGCGGAGGGATGTTGAAGCGCTGTCGATGCTTGTGGCGAGCGGGGCTGAGCGCCGGCCAGTTCGTGCTGGGAACCATCAGGGTTCAGGTGGCAGCTGGAGGGGATGGTGGTAAGGGCGGTTCTCTGCTCATAGCCATACCCTTCTAGCCCATGCCCATGCTGGGGATGGAGGGACGCCAACATGTTCTGGAAGTGGAGCTGCAGGAGAAGCCCAGTGGGTCTCTGTAAAACCCAAGAAAATTAGGTAGAGAGGACCAGCGCCTGCAGATCTGTGCTACCAAGGGCTGGGTGCCTTCTCCGTGCCTCATGGGACCAGTCTTGGGTGCGGGGAAGGGGGATGTCACCTCCACGGTGGTGCCTGAGGGAGCAGCTGCAGGACCATGAAGCCTCAGACCAGGAGAGCAGAGCTGCGTTTGTCCAGGGCAGCTGGAAGCAGATCTCTTCCTGCAGATCTGAAGTTGTAGGAGAAAACAGGTCAGTTGAAAGCAGAGCTGGGCCACAGCCTCTTTGACCAGCACTGTCCTGCAGGAAGACCTGGGCGGGGAGCATGCACACAGTCATTAGAAGCTAATTAATTAATCAGATCTCGGTTATTTTGGACAAATAAATTGCACCATCCCACCTCCCCCTTCCCTGCTGCATTAACTCTTTCCACCCAGCTCAGCAAAGGGTTAAACAAGCAGTTGCCATCTTGAGGCCTGTGTGTCAAACACAGGTTTATTTTAATACTGTTTTTCATTGGAAAATGAAAAGTGTTGCTTGGACTGAAGAGGAAATTGAGGAATTGGTTGTTCGTGTGACTTCACACATCCCTGAATTCTTCCTCGTGGAAGAGATGAAGACTTCGCACTGCTGGTGTGGCGGCAGGAGTGTTTCCTCGTCCACAAGAGAAGCCAAAATTGGAGTTATTTCAGTAAAAAAAAAACCGAAAACAAAAACAACACTAGTAGTGTTAGGGCAAACGAAAAGAATTAGCTAAAATGATTCCCTATAAATTTGCCTGTGTATTTATTACCCGGGCTGGGCTGTGGTGGAGCCGGGGGCTGTGGCGAGGCAGCACGAGGGGTTTGTGCCCGTCCGGCGCGGCGGTGATGGGCAGCTCTCCGTGGGGAGGGGCGTCAGAGTCGTCTCCTTTCTCCGAGGGGGAATAAAGAATTTTATTCTGTGAATAGGACCAAATTCGTCAGTCTGTTCAGTAACATGGGATGGATGGCAAAAAATGCAAGAGAAAAAATAATCAGTGTTGGCCGGGAAGGGTTTTGTTGGAAGAGGGGAACAAGGTGTGTTTTCACCAAAGCTAAAAACAAACCAAACCGAAACCATTTTTAATCTGTTTTCTCCTCTTTCATTGAATCTGTTCGGGTTTCATTTTCTCAGCTTTTCAGCGCTGGGTGGGTGTTTTCTTTCTTCCCAGATCAAAACGGGATTCCTGGGCTGGGGCTGCCCCAAAACGCTCCCAGGGCCCTCAAACCACCCAAGTCCTCCCGTGGATGGATGCGGCTCATGGGTGTGTGTGGACACGTGTCTTTGCACGCGTGTGACTCACGCCTCAGGCACCTTTGCCTTTTTAGTTTTTAAAACCCATGGAGTGTTCTGATGTACAGGATGAAACTCAGAGAAGAGTTTCACACCATGCAATATGGTAAAGTTGGTTTTCATTGGGCTTGTTTTGGGTTTCATTTTGTTGCGCTGTGCCCGGCGGCCTTCCCAGCGTACCCCATCGCCACGTACCCGTGGAGAAATGGTTCTGTGGCCCCTGCACACCCATCAGTGCCCGGGCTGGGGGCACAAGGCGCTGGGGAGGGGGACACAGCAGGGATGGAGCTGGTGGGTCCTGGGGGTTACTCCAAGCTCGGAACCCGAGCAGTTCTCAGCCTGCGGCTCCGCGGGTCCCTTTGTCCTGGTGTCCCGCTTCGCTCAAATGCTCCAAGCGCACAGGCGTTTGTTTTAAAAATTATTTTCTTTACATTTATTTATTTCATTTTAAAATTCCCTTTATTTTTCCATTTCCTTCCCCCCCCTTGCCCCCATTTTCCCCCCCCTTTCCCACCCGTTC